>HG738137.1:10580620-11180620 GCA_000499405.2 Onchocerca volvulus | reverse complement strand
TTTATTTGAATGCCGATGAACGTGGCGCTGGAAAGATGAATCAACAGCAAAAGCTGGCGGATTATATTCTGGTAATGCTGCCCAGCCTTCATGAAATACCGATGTCAAACCAGTGTTTTTGATCTTCTCGGTATTCTTACCAGTTACTAAACCACCTTTTGGAATTATCAATCGCCAAACAAATTCACGGATTTTCTCATCACCACGATATTCACGAATACAATGTAATAATAATGTCCTGCAAATCAAAGTAATAAAAATCTAAAGAAAAAATAAGGTAAAATCTACTGCACAAATGTCTCAATTGTAGAAAATTGGGGATATCGATAGCAAAGAATTATTAAGGACTTTGGCATCAATTTTTTTTAGTTGCGAAACTCGATGTAACATAACAATATTTATTTCAAAATGTAAAATATACATTGATTATAAAGTCTAATTAAATGAATCATACAACATGTAAATGTTGTAAATGAATAAGGAGTCATGTAAATGATGTAAATGAATAGAGTCAAATAATGTAAAAAAGGTTTTAAAATATCTACTCCAAATCTTATAAATAAATGAGTCAGTGAACCTAGAGATCAAGAATAAAAAACTTCACACTTTTAACAGAATCTAATTCTTTCGTCGAGAATAACGAAACAAACCTTGAAATATGCTCAATATCAATTTCAGTGACGTTATCCTTCAAATCAGACACTTCACGCATCACTTTCCAACGACCCCAGCCAAATTGTCCGAGTACCTTTTCGATCTAAACAAACATATATAATTTTTAAACTACGACAGACAGCAAAAACAAGAAAATTAACGAAATTATTTAGAAAAGAGATAACATGAAAATTTTTCGGATAAAAAACTCAAATGAAAGAAAAAAGCAAAAACCGAAGACTGAAATTTTGAAGGTTATAATATAATCTAGACCTTGAAATATTCGCTTTTATTGAAAGCTAGCTCATCTGGTCGATACTCTTCATCCTCACGACGCTTCTTACGGTCACTTCGTTTCCGGCCTTTACTATTATCATCGCTTTCCTCACCTTCTGTGTCATCACCACCCTCTGACTTATAAACATTTTCTTCAAACCTAAAGTTCAATTGATTGGTATATCTGTGCGTTAGTTGGCAATTTTATATAGGAAAAGACTGAAGATTTCTCGCTTCTTTCATTAATATTAAACGATATTTAAAAAAATCATGTAACAGACGAAAATTTGTGCAAATAAAGTTCATATAGATGAAATAAAAATTAAACCTTTTTTTCCGATTTCTAGGTTCAAGAACAATCAGTTGCTTATCCGCCTGGCTTATCTCTGTATCAATATTTGCCTTTTTAGCCCACTTAGACCAGAAATTGGGATCGTCAATATCAATATCTTCTCTGTTTGTGGATGAATTAAAGGAAGCCTTGGCAAAAGTTGATCCTTTCACACCAGCCTAAATGATAAAAATTTTGCAGCTTGAAGAAACTCTATTTTACTTAACTGTCGTGATTTAAAAAAAAAAAAAAAAAAGAATTACAGATTTAATAAAACTGTCAAGTAATGAAACGTATGAGACAAACTATCCCGGAAATATGATATGAAGTGAAGAAATCGATACTTACTTCAAGTGTTATTGTAGTTGTGCGGCGAAGAAGAATAGTTTCGATATCTTCTTCATTAAATTTACTCTCTTCAGCATTTTCTTCCATAATCGCACCGTAAGCTCCCTTTTTTAGCAACTCTTCAATTTCCTTCCGCGATAATTGCTGCTACAAATGACAAAAGAAATATAAAATAGGGAAACATTTCCAGTAAGAGCGAAGGCTAATGGAAAAATTCTCTTCATCTTGAATCTACACTATAAGTTCCTGAAACAGAAAAAGCGGTGACTTACTGAAGTATCCTTCAAAGCAGTAGTAGACTGCAGAACGGCTTTATCTAAGCCTAGCTTCAACGACGCCTTATCGAACATTTCACGTTCGTACGTGTTACAAGTAATTAGGCGGTAAACTTTCACCATTTTCGTTTGACCAATTCGATGACAGCGAGCTTGTGCCTATAAGAAAAACCGATTTTTCAATCATACTGATCCTTTTTGTGTTCAAAAATATGATAAAAAAAGAATTTCTGAGTGTTCCTGGAACTGAAATGAAAGAAGTCACAAAATCATTCCAAACAGAAATTATCTAAATTAAAGCATCGAATTTGGCTTGACATAAGTACAAATAAAATTAAAATCAATATAATTTCTTAACATTTACTTGTAAATCGTTCTGCGGATTCCAATCAGAATCAAAAATAATGACAGTATCAGCTGCTGTTAAGTTGATTCCAAGACCGCCGGCGCGAGTACAGAGCAGAAAGATGAAACGATCAGAGTCTGTAATTTGTCGTAAAAAAAAAAATGTTTCTTTCAGTGAATAATAAATACAAAGAATAAAATATATCTCATCTATTTTGCAAGGACTATTATGAATTTAAAGTAATGAACAGATGAAATTTAAGAGTACCTTTTTTACTGAAACGATCGATGGCGCTTTGCCTTAAATCACCGCGAACATTACCATCAATTCGCTCAAAAGTATAACTGGAATTCTTAATTTTAATAATTCTTGAAGTTAGGGATTATTAATTAGGAATTAAGCAAAATTTGAATTCTTCTTCATTAAGCTTATTTCCTTGATTTAACTGAAACTGAAATACCATGTGAATGACAGATACAAATGATAAAATATGGTACAACTAACTTTTGCGCAACAAGGAATTCTTCGATAATATCCAAAACACGGACCATCTGGGAAAAAATTAATACTTTATGACCATCTGTATGCAGTTTCGGCAACAGTTTTGCAATCAGAACTAATTTTCCAGATGATTGCACCAATGCATGTTGATAAATATCATCTTCATTCCACTCTGGATGGCTTGCTTTCACTTCCGCGAGAATCTGTTCCTCAGCCCCTGAATTCGAAGCAATCGATGTATAAATTTCAAAGCAGCGTTTCGCAAATTACTAACAAACTTAGCAGAAAATCTTGAAATTGAATCTTGACAAACACAGTTTGAAATCTATATGAAATCTTAAAACGCTTCCAGAATATGGATTGAAGTAATTTCTCCTGAAAAATGAACCATTTATAAGAAACGGATGATTGCAGCACTTCCGCAATTCCATCATTGCATTCATCAGTGACGGTACAGATGTTCCCTTGCAGAGATGTGAGAAATTTCTTTCCAGTATTGCTCTATAGTATTTCTTTTGAGTATTTGATAATTGTATCTGCAAAAGTTATAAATGAAAAATACGTGATTGAAAAATCCACAAAATAATAAACTAAGTTTCCAAATAAAGTAGACATTTCTTTTCATTATTTTTCAATTTCAGTATTTATTAAATACATTAAAAACAACCTCAATAATAGTCTCCTCTTTTGGTTGTAACGTCTTTTCAACATCCTCTTTCAGACGACGTAGCATCATCGGTTTGAGGATATCCTGTAATCGCTGCACCTGATCCTCAGTTTGACACTGTCCAAATTGCTCAAGAAAAGCGGATGAACTATGAAATTGTTCTGGTTCCAGAAAATTCAGAAGTGAATACAATTCCTCAATATTGTTTTGCAGTGGTGTTCCTGTTAGCAATACGCGGTGTTCTGCGGTTAATGAAAGCAGTCCACCAGTAAGCAGCTTGCAATTTCGATTTTTTAACCGATGTGCTTCATCAATAATGCATACTTCGTAGTTAATCTGCTTGAGGACATCACAATCACTAACAACCATTTCAAACGTTGTAATTAGGGCATCAAATTTAACAACGTTACGTTTACCTCCTTTTAACTCTTCTGGACGATAGTAGAACTCGGTTTGTTGAATAATCTGTCGACTGGATGCGCTTCCATGATAAACAATGGTGTTCATGTCGGTCCATGTTTCGAATTCACGTTGCCAATTATGAATTGTGGATAAAGGAACAACAATCAAAAACGGTCCATGGATTCCATAATCATAAACCTTTTGCAGAAAACATATTGTTTGTACGGTTTTTCCTAAACCCATTTCATCGGCTAGAATACAATTTTGTTTGTTATAGTAGCAATATAGAAGCCAATTTACGCCTTCGAACTGATATTCTCGAAGTCGATTATTATCTTTGAAAGTTGTATCTTCTGGAATTTTACACCAATCTAAAGCCGATGGATGTGGTTTTGGTTTCAGTTTTAAGGGATCACAAGTATTTCGTCGTTTATATGCTTCAATTTTATCCTCTGGGATAATTTCTTCTTTCTCCCACGTGACATCTTCATAAGGTAAGGATTTCCATTTAACGAGAACAAAATTTTTTTCTTCCATCTCATTCGCATCCAAAACCCGTTCGACAATTACAAAGTCACTATTGAACTGTTCATCTTCATCTTGATCCGAACTATGAGCTCGCTTTTGATGAAAACGTTTCAATTTCGCTGCGGCTCGACGATCTCCAGCTTCCAGTTCACACTGAGACTTCCACTGACAATGAATATAGGCCTTATTTTTGTATTTCACAAAATACATATCCGGTCCATTTTCGATCTTTTTTACACTCATAATTTTTTCGATAATAGATTCGCTCTGCTCTTCCGGCTTTTTCTCTTTTCGACTTTGGACATCCTCACCGATTTCGTCATCCATTTCATCCCATTTCGCTTGTAAATCGTAACTCTTTTTCTCAACATTTGACGCACGACCAGATCGCCGCTTTTCTACATATTCAAAAGACGCATCATCACGTTCCACTATCACACGTCGTCTTGTACGTGGTCGTTTCCGTATTCTTTGGTTCGAATCAGGGACAAATTCTTCGTCATCTAATTCTACTTCTCCCTCTATTTCTTCTTCTTCTTCAATTTTTTGCTTTTTACTTGGCCCTCGTTTCGGATGCCGTCCTCTTTTCCGTTTCGGCTTTTCCGAAGATGCGGTCTTATCGGTTTCATTCATTTCTAATTTTTCCTCTTCGGCGACACTTTCTTGAGCGATCATTGTCGCTCCCGTAGAAATTTCCGAACATTCTCCATTTTCATCGACCTTTGCTCGTTTATTTGAATCTCTATGAATTTCTGTTTTCTCATCTTGTGCCTCACAGCTTTTCCATTTACTGAATTCACTTTTTTTGTCTACCGCGTTTGATATATTCTTCTGCTTCTCACTAATTTCTGACTCGTCTTCCTTCTTTAGCTTTTCATCCTCCTCTTCTATTCCAACCGAGAAATCTTCATTATTTTCTTCTTTAATTTCAGTCTTTCCAACATTTGACTCTTTCTCACGACCTAATTCGCTATTGACCGGATCCTGAACACCAATTTCCATTTTTGAATTTTCGGATCCCTCACTGGTTTTGGACGCATCTTGCACAATTTCTTCCGAATTTCTAGCTGCTGGCATCTTCGATTCTTCCGCACCATAGAGTTCATTTGATGGTAGACGGACTTCAGAATTTTCTGATGAATGCATACTACTAGTTATCTCCTGCTGTGGATCTGTTACAGATGGCTCCAGTACTTTTCCTTGCGGCAATTCTTTAGCGAATTGGCGAATAATCGAATCACTACTTTCTTCAATTTTCTCTTTCACAATTTCGGTTACACACTGATCATTTCCCGAGATACTTTGTTCGCCGTCTCTGTTAGGAACTAACATTTCGCAAGCGGAAGTAATAGGAATGGTAGTCGTGGACAGTTTAACAGTTCCTGATACTTGCTCTAATTCAGCTCGATTGTTATCCGGTAGCTGCTGTTGTGAATTAGATACTTCCTGATATTTTGGTTTTTCTTGGCACTTCAATGTTACTGATGCTGCATTAGGTTCCATAACAGGTTGAAATAAACTTTGCTGCTGCTGTTGCACGTTATAAGCCGAAGATATTGCAGCATTTCCACTTGAAACCAAAGGTGTCTGCGGTTCCATAAATGGGACTGAATTATTTAGAGCATTTGATGTATGACTTGCAGCAATATTAATGACATTTGGTACAGATGGATCTTCAACTGGAGTACGAACACGTGATGGAATAGGTTCTGGCGGAACACAATCTTTTGCAACGATATTTTCTGTTGATGGCAAACTTGTCGCTGGAGCTGAATTAGGTGGATATTGGTGATAGACACTAATCAAAGTATGACCTGGCACATCCGGCTTTATATTCACCTAAACAAAAAGAAGTTTAAGGCTTTAAATGAAACCGCGTTCCGACTTTTAAGAATTTCATCTTAAACAGTCGAAAAGAAAAACTTAAAAATCCAAATTCATAACTGTTTGGCAATAAGCAAATTACAAAGCTTATATGTAGCGAACAAAATGACTCCAAATATACAGTTCTATTTGTCTTCCAAGATAATTTATTTTTATTTACATAAGATATTCCTAATTTCTCAGGAACATCATTTCCTTTAAAAGAAAGCAAAAGTTCATTTCTGAAAATTGATTTTTTTAAATAAAGATGCCAATCATACCTGTACTTCGGAGCCTCTCTGCATAACTGAGACAGGCTGTTCGTTTCGTTGTGCCCCTCCATGGCATTCGCTTATGTAGCATTGCTGCAAATACTGCAAACGAAGTTGTAACTGTTCAATTTGTTGGGCTATTTGCATATTTCTATTTGGAATTTCATACATTGATTGTAGCTGTCGTTGAACCTGAAAAGAGCACTGAATATTTTATCTTTGCAAAATATTAAAATTCTATTTGATACTACACGAAATGATACTATTTCATATTTTATTTTTTCTTGCTATATGATTCATTCTTCTTATATAATTTTCATATGAAGACAAAATTTTTTGCAAGTTGAGGGCACAACTCAGAGCGATTAAATTATCAATTTTGTAAGTCAAATTTCATTTTTCCATCAGTAAAAACACCAATAATGATGAAATAATACAAAGAATCCACTTCGTAATAAAACTTTTGCAAGCTATAGTTCTAATCTGAATAAAAGAAGATTTTGCTGGAAAACTAAAGTTTTTTATTGACCACAGACAACTAATTTCAAACTATAACCTGTTGTATTTCGACCTGAATACTGGTAGATGGTGGATATTGCGGTTGCGAAGAATAACGCTGCTGCGAATTCGCACTGTGTTGTTGCCAGTCACCGGATCCAGAAGGTACTTGCTGATGCATTGTCATAGCTTGTGAATGTGATGATGATTGCTGCATCATATGATTTGGAGATGGATAAAAATTCTGGCCTTGTTCAGGATAATACTGCTGTGAATGATTAAGTTGTGGACCCATGGATGGTGGATAACGTGGTATTTGTTCATACATTTGATGTGGTTGATAATAAATCGGATTTCGAGTATCCTGTGGTATTTGTTGTTGCGAATAATAGCTCTGCTGAGGCATTATTTGATTCATAGGTGGACGTTGTTGCGCTGAATACATTTGATGTTGTGGTGGATAAGTATTCGGAACACGAAATTGTTGTTGTTGTTGTTGTTGAAACCATTGTTGTTGTTGTTGTTGTTGATACGGATCATGAACATTGGGTGGTAAACCTAGATGACGTATTGGTTGCATCTCATTCGATACGAGATGTTTTCCGGCCATTATCTGTTGTTGCATTTGTGGTCCCGGTCCTGCAGATCGCATATGAGATAATAGGGGATTTTGTGACATTGCTGCCATACTCTGCATTGGTGTCATATTATTCATGTACTGTTGCCTAGGTGGCACCGATGAAGGTGGAAGCATTGATTGGTTTGCTAAAGCTTGTTGCTCAACATTAGCTGCATTTTTGCGACGTCTCTGAACTTTCGGCTTTTGCACAATTGGTTGAGATATTTGAGTAGGCTGTATCACCTAAAAATACATCGCGCTAAAACTATAATAGCTATAATAATAACTTGAAAAAACAATACTGACTAAGCTGGTGCATTGAACACAAAGATAACATATATTGCCCTCTCAAAAACAAATTTTACGGAAAAAACGGCATATATAAAAAAAAAAAAAAAAAAAGATAAAAATATATGGAAAAAATGGCATTTTTTTTTTTGCTTTAAAGAACATAAACAAGGCCAGTTAATCTTATAAAAAAATGAATTTTACCTGTTGCTGTATAGTTTGAGGAGCCATTTGATTCGGTAATTGGCATGGATGCATTGCTGTAGTCTCACTACCGTACTGAAGATGTTGCAGAGGTATTTGGGATGGTGCTGGGCTATAAATACCGGGATCATTTTGCAAGACATTTTGTCCGCTATCGACCAATGAATAGTCAAGCTGCGAAATTTGTGGTACATAATCGTCTCCTTCATCCATCGCTATATTCCATCCTTCAACAACAATAAATTCAGAAAAAAAGAAAAAACAAAAACAAATAAGACATGTTTATGTAAAACGTAGTGTACATTAAAAAAGATCAGAATAATACGTTCAGAATTCAATTGTTATTGTTTCAGACAATAGAATTTTTAAATTTTAGTATTCATGACAAGAAAGACTGACCTTAGACATCGAAATACTAATATCAAAGATTATTACATCAAATAGCTTTATAAAGCAAGCTTTATAAAGCATACGTCAAAAATCCACCCTGATCTTCACGAAAAAAAAAAAAAACTACTTTGACCATTGCAAAAAAAAAAGTCAACTTTGATCTTTGCGAAAAAAAAAAAAAAAAAATCAACTTTGATCGTTATATTTCATCTAACCGTATGATGAATGAAATATGAAACATAAAAGATCAAAGTAGATTTTTAGCAAAAGTTTTTAAATTTCAATTTAAAATCACTTTCGCTCTTAGATGAAAATAACCAGGATAATGATGATGATGATGACGGGAATGAAAATTCAATCTAATATTAATCATAAAGTGAATATTTTAAACGAACGCTGTCGTAATGAATAGTAACGTGGCAACAAAACAATTCCGTGAGTAATGGATCACGTACGTGAGCAATCGATCACGTACAGGATTGGGCAATATTTCATAAAGAATCACATGAATGATGGCAATTTTAAGGCGGGAAATGGTCCGAGACACGCCATCCGGAATGGTCACATCACGTCGAACACGTAATCCAAGAAATCCAAAATTGGATAACGACGAAAGATTGCCGTAATCTCACGGATTTTAGACGTACTTATCTTGGACGTAGCCGTTTCGCGATGCTAGTAGTGCTGCAGATGGCTATTTGCCATTGCCCCCTTTCCACGCAATTCTCTTCTCTCCCTCTCTCTCTCCTTTTCACTTTCACTCTCTCTCCCATTATCTCTCTCTTCCTTTCTCTCGTTCCACGCCAAACTACAATGCATTTAGTAAAGGAGCTGGGTAAGCATCTCTACGCTTCACTACGCTACACAATATACATCTACACATCGACAACAGCTCTTTGTAGCACTGCATAAATAAATATACGCCCACGCTTACATCCATTCCGTTTCTCACGTATGTTCACGTCAAGTACACGTGTAAATCTTCTTTCTCACGTATATTCACCAGAAACATACACGCATATATCCATTCCATTTCTCACGTATCTTCATGTCAAGTACACGCGTAAATCTTCTTTCTTAGTATATTCACCAAAAACATACACGCATATATCCATTCCATTTCTCACATACATTCATGCGTACATACACGTGTACATCTTATTTCTCACGTAAATTCATGCAAACATACACGCATACATCCATTCCATTTCCCGCTTATATTCACGGAAACATACACGCATATATCCATTCCATTTCTTACGTACATTCATGCAAACATACACGTGTACATCCTACTTCCCACGTATATTCACACAAACATACAGCATACATCCATTTCATTTCTCACATATATTTATGCGAACATATAGCATATATCCGTTTCATTTCTCACGTACATTCAATGAAACATACATATATCCATTCCATTTCTCACGTATATTCATGCAGACATGCACGCACGCATCCATTTTATTTCTCACGTATGCTCACGCACACACGCACACGTATATGAGCACGTTTCGATGATGATGTTAATCAAAGTAAGAAAGCATGCTATCCTGAAATTATATCAAACGTTAAAAAGAAATGAGAATTTTTGATTTTCGATCTTAATCTGCAAATTCAAATTATTGAAATTCGTAGATTCAGATTACTAATTATTATTAATTAATTGTTCATCTGCTGCTGTTTCTATTCATGTATTGTGAAAAAATTTGTGGAAATTTGCTTTATTGAAAATAGTAAGATATGTGGAGATTTGTGAATTTAAATATTCATCAAAATATTTGTTGTTTGAAGATCTCTTCATATTTAGGTAATCTTGATTTTTATGATCAGAGTAAAATTGCATTTACATCAGGTCAAGTTTATGTCACATAATTTCTTTCGTATTTTTCCTGTTATGCAGTTATCAATTGAAAAGATTTTGCAGGCATTATTCTATATGACATAATTTATCACACTGTTATTGTCAATCATAGCAATATTGATTAGTCGTCTGAACGATCAACGACAGAAAAATATCATCACTATGTATGTGTGTGTTACAATTCACAATAATCCGACACAATTTTTCATCAAATTTCAATCAGAAATCGTTGTTTCATTTCGCAATTATTCGTTAGATCGCGCGGAAGTATGTGGAAAGATATGGGAAGTTTGTTTTTAGAATTTCATTAAATTATGAAGATTGTTGGTGAGAGATGGAAGTTTAAAATGTTCGGAAATGTAGGAATAGTTCATTTCATCTTTCCCATTCATACATTTATCAATTATCATTATCATTCCATAAGATTGTCTTAGAGATCCAATACTTCTGTCATATTATACGTGGATTGCATCATTTTTGATCTTTTCAAGAAATTGAATATTTTTAAAGTTTTTTGAGAATTAAGCAAAAATTTCTCACGCATAATATGATAATTACATTTTGACGTACGTGAGGAAAAAAGGTTCATACTTTTATCAATGTTTATAACACATAGTAGTGTCTTTACCTTTTATAGAAGCCATATTGAAATTTTGCTCGAAATAGATCTTAAAATATTCAATTCATCATAATTTTTATCTTCAAATAGTTCTACAAAAAAATTCATAACTTTTTATTTAATAGAAGACTTAATTTTTTGATACATTTCACAACCTAACTTTTAGCGCAATTTACAAATAAATACAAAGTTTTGGTTTCTTGTCGTTATTTGTCATAAGAATAGAAATATATATATATATCATTGCATTATAATTTTATTTCATATTTTGAAATTTCGTCAGAAAAAATAGAAAAAAAAAAAAAAGTGTTCAGATAGTCGATAAAGAAACAGTCACAAAAAGAAAATATCATTTGTTTGAAAAAGAAGTTTGAAAAATAAAAAATTAAAAAACTAAGTATGTTGATATGTTACGGCTTAACAAATACGATGATAACAGGCACCATATTTAGCAACAATACATGACATTTATTACCGTATCATTCCGTACCAACAATATTAGATCGTACGGAATTAGATAACAAGTACCAGATACTATTATTTCAAATTCAAAAAAATAAAAGTAAAAAATTCTTGGGTAAAACAAAAAAAAAAAAAAAAACTGGAGAATAAATCTGAGAGAATACCATGCTAGCAAATTAAAAGAAGGACAATGAAAAAGTGAAGAAAATTTTCAAAATCACAAATGAAAAAGCTTGGACAAATAGAAGAAAATGCAAAATGAATCTAAATGAAGAAAAGAACAAATGAAATGACAAAAACTGGATTTTTGTATAAAAGAATACCTTATTTATATCATTACATTATTATTATTATAGATCAATCCATAAATAATAACATTAAAGAAATTTTCAAAAATTGAAAAATCTTTGAACAAAAAAAGTTTTAGGAATTGTAAAATTACTACAAAACAACCATTTTGATTGCCAATATTCTTTCTGAAGAAGCTTATAATTTTCTCCAGTAAGTAATATATTAGAATTTGTTTATGTTGAAAGAATCTAAAAACCAATAACTGAAGAGATAATCCTAAGATCTATTAACTGATCTGCAATCTCAGATTACTGGACTTCTTTTTCTCGTTATTTACAATTAAGATATTATAACAAGACATAATCGATTCTTTTTTGAAACAAATCATTCTCTTAGTAAACAAACGGCTTAGAAAAGAGTCATCTGTTTTCTTCTTTAATTCTCCTTCAAGAAAAAAAAAAAAAAAAAAAAAAAAAAAAAAATTTTTTTTTTTTTTTAATTTCCCTTAAAAAAAAAAAAAAAAAAAAAAAAAAAAAAAAGAAAAGAAAGACATTCAACAATTAGAAGCAAAAAGCAATCATAGTTTTTCTGATTAAAACTAACAATTAAAACCTATAATTGCTTTTTTGTTCAGAATAGATAATATCATCCTCCGAATCGTCATTCGATGATTCCAAATCATCCGTTCGTAGAGGCTTGAAGCCCTAAAAAGCAAAAATTAATAATCTCGTGAAATTTCAAGAAGAATTTCACAGTACAGTAATGGCGTCATTCTTAGTAATCGATTCGAAAATTATTGAAATTTATATCGAATTTTCAATACAGAAAATTAGTTTAGGTCTTTAATACTCTATTTATAGAACAGCTATTTAATATCATTGGATATGAAAAGATCTTATCTCTTTTATCAAAAACAAACTAAACCGATCCTTTATTAAGTAATAATTTCCTATAATCATATCTGAATCATAGAATTTATTTTTAAATGCACTTGATGCCGAAAAACTACGACAAATAGTTCAAAATTAATAAATTTAGAATAGTTTAACGGCATAAAAGTACTTACCGCTCGATCTAAAATTGAATACTGCTTTCCAAATCGCATCAGTTTTTTTCGTCTATAAGCAAGAATGATCAGTACTAGCAGAATAACAATTACAATAAAAACCACGATAGGAATAGAGAATTTTGGGGTGTGATCTGCCATAAAATTCGACACTAATGATGGTGGACCAATAATAATATTCTCTGCAATTTATATAAACTTTTACACTTCACTGCAAATAAGCTGTTTTTCAAATTTTTTTTCTTTCATTTTCATTCTGCAAAATTCAATTCACATATTTCATTGTGTTTCTTCCGGAAACGATAAAGGCCATTACTATTAAAATAATCAAAAAAAGAGAAAAAAAAAAAACATATTCCTGAAAATTAAAAAATTAAGAAAACCTTGCAAAAATCGAAAGTATGATATTTTTCAAGATGTAGATATCTTCTCAAGTTCAGGTCTAAGGTTCAGGATCTAAGTGTTACTTAGATTTAAGTCTTAAAATTTCTTATAAAATATAATTATTATTTAAACATCATTTCATAAATGTTTCTATTATGAATCATCAAAATGTCATTCTTTCTCTTTGCTGACCATTAAGGGAAACTATCTAACTACTAGTTTTTCGATAAATTTATCGACATCAAATGCTGAATGAAATGTTATTTCAAAAAATTAAAGATTTTCAATATTTTGAAAATGAATAAAACTACACCATCAACTTGATCCCAATCAGGATGTATTAGAAACTGTAAAACTCGACCACCATTTTTGCCCAATTCTCCAACGTAAATATATCGTCCATCTTTGGAAACTCGAATTGTATGTGGTCGATTGAACGGATAATTTGTTGGTTCAAATGAATATTGTATTCGAGCAGCTTGTGCATGTGCAGCGAATACATGTAATGGTTGACCATTTTTTTGTCTGCCAGGAATAAAATATATTATATTATCTGAAATTGAATAATCATTTAAATTTACCAATTTAAACTTTACGCATTTAAGTCCAAGTATTTTATGAAATTTGACGCAGAAATGCAAAAAATTTCAAACATAATATGATAATAAGGATGAGAAAATGTTAATATCATATGTATCATC
This sequence comes from Onchocerca volvulus, assembly GCA_000499405.2. NCBI lineage: Eukaryota > Metazoa > Nematoda > Chromadorea > Rhabditida > Onchocercidae > Onchocerca > Onchocerca volvulus. The sequence continues at coordinate 11,166,765 of HG738137.1, read as the reverse complement.
ATGATACAAAGATCATTTATTACAACAGCTACTAATTCTAGATCTAGAAAAGATCAAGTCATAATCTTGCAATTTTTGAATAGTCCTTTTATAACTCAATTTCCGTTAATAATCGAAAACCCAACTGAGCATTAATTTTATTTAGAACTTATTTAATCATATCTTTTTCTTATTTTTATTTCTATTCTAATCTAATCTTAATCTTATTTTCATAAGGAGTGATATTTTATGATGGTTACTAGTCTTCAAGATTTCAAATAACAATCTATGAAAAAGAAAAGCACTATTAAAATATATGAATCAATAAAAAAAAATTAATTTTTTAGTTTAAAATGCGGGATTACTCATTCTGATTTACTTATTTATTTTCCGACTTTGTTTCCAACTTCATTATTCAATGCATTCTTTCTTTTGCTTCCAAAAGATATTGCTGCGAAAATCGCAAAATTGCAGAAAAAAACGATTTTCAATCTTAGTGGTAGCAAAAAAAAAAAAAAAATCGTACCATGATAATCAGCTGAATAAATATTCTCAAATGCAGTACTGTTTGGTGGATTAATAATCTGACCCATTGGCTGTCCATTACTTCGAAATATTTGTATTCGAGCATGCTCTCGATCAACAATGTATAATAATGAACCATCATTATTCGTGACAATATCATGTGGTAACGAAAAGATACCCAAAGCTTTCTCCACACCATTCACTGAAAAATTAATATCACAAAAATTTATTTCATATTTTATATCAATTTTCAAAAGTTAGAAAAAATTTTCAAATTATTGAAATACATCGTTCTTCATTTTATTTCTAATTCTATATATTAGCATTAATTTGAAATATTGGTCAAGTTTTGGAATATTTAAGCGGCGAAGTCTGAATATTAAATCTATTGATTTAATTTTAAAGATCATTACACCATTTTAAATTTTTAATCAATCTATAAGCAACTCACTATTATTGTCACCTGATCCCCACTGAGTTACGAAATGTCCATTTCGATCAAATTTCACAATTCGATTATTACAGTAGCCATCAGCGACAAAGATACTTCCATCTGCAGTAACCGCAACAGCTGCTGGTTTACAAAAATGTTTCTGATCATCGCCGGGAACAAATTTCTCACCCAATGCAAAAACTTCAGATAACGAGCCTAGAATTGCATTGATATAATATAAGATTTGATAATAATTCAATTTCAAATACTATCTGGATTTTCTAAAATTGAAAAGTGAAACTAAACAATTTCACCTACATAATCCATTCATTAATAGTATTGGTACCTATTTGACAAAGAATTACCTATATTTATGGTATCGAACTTATGTAATATTTAATTAGCAATAATGAAACTTTCTGAAAAAAATCGCCGCAAAGTTACAATTTTGTTCAATTTGGCTTTTCGCATCATTACCTAGCATTTTTTCTTAGTACGATCCAGAAAAATAGGAATGAATATAACCATGTGAAAGTGTCCATTTGATAACTTGATGAGAGCCAACATCAGTTGTATAATAATCATTTTGCTGATCAATTGCCAAACCATGTGGCATATAGAATCTGCAAAAAAAAAAAAGCAAAAGATAAAATAATATTCAGAATTTAAAAAAAAAAAACTAATTTAAAATGATTCTATTCATATTTTATGAAGAAATGAAAAAGAATCAAAAATTAGCGTATAAATGATAAAAAAAAAAAAGTTAAAGTTAAGTTTAATTTATTATTTATTTGGTTTCAAAAAATAATCTTTTTCTCTTGATCTATTTATTAAATAATGACATAAACTGCGCCAAGCTTTTTTTTTTTTTTTTTTTTTTACCTTGCACTTCTGCCTTTTTCTATCAAATTAAGAGTTTTACGAGACAAAAACTTGAGAAACTTTTGTAGGTCATATTATTGCTCCTCTGTCATGATATATTCAGATCAATCATAACATAATCTATAATATTACGTAATTTCGATCCTATCAATTCCTTTGTGTTTGATGTCCTTTTTGATAAGTATAAAAGTTCATAGTTATTCTTGATTACCTGATAGTTATCATTTTGTTGCCTAATAGTTTTCATTGGTTGCCAAACAAAAATACTCAAATACTTTTCCTAATCCATTCATTTTATTCCTATATCTCGTATAATCTTCAGTCTTAATAATCTAAACTCTTCTGTTTTGAAAGTCAAAATTTCAACAAATTTAATTCCAGCAAATATACCAATGTAAATAATATATTACTTCCCATGGCCATATTTGTCAAGTAATAATAGCGTCCTGTTTGGTCCATTTGAACGAGTAACCAAAATTACATCTTCTGCAATAGGTCTCTTATCTCGCAAAATGTTTTGCATACCAAATGACCTAAAAAGAAAATTTTACGATGAAGATAATTAGAATAAATTATCGCCTGATATTTAATGAAGTGAAAAACTACAAAAAAAAAAGAAAAAAAAAAAGGAAAATCATCAATTTATTTAAAAAGAAATCAGCATACATGAAATCCCATGAGCGACTACCACGATGAAATATAACCAAATTTCCTAATGAATCAAAACTAAGTGCAGAAACTTGTCCAAGTTTGATGCCATCAACAGATGTTGTTACTGTTCCTTCAACAATTCCTAAAATATAAAAAAAAAAATTATTCTGAAAATGAATATTATATAAAACTGGGCATTAATTTAGAAGCAATTTTTTAATTCACATTTCCTTTAAATATTTTAATTCTTTTAAAACATTTCCTTTAAATTAGCTAGTTCGAAAATAACTGATCGTAATTTGATTGAAAATGATTGCGGATGATAATACTACGATTAATTCATTCACCATGCATTCCTAATCATAAAATATGCATCTTTGATAACAAATTTAAAAACGGAAAAAAGTAAACAAATATCAAAAAAGAGGACAAAAAAAAAAGAAATCAACAGCCTTTTGGAACAACTCCTATTCTTGTCTTCATTTTTTCGAGTTTTCCAATTTTGACTTTACCGTTAAACTAATTCTTTTCTTTTTATTTTTCACTTTCTTCCATCTCACTATCCTTTTTATTGATTTTTTTTTTTTTGGAAAACGATATCTGAAAAAAGCTTTGTAGCAGAAATTACCGAATAGTTTGCTTTGATGCGCTTGATGCTCCAATTCTGGATTCGGATGAAGAGGAATTATGCCTTCAGTTGGATATTCTTCACTTACAAGCTTCTGTTCATCTTGTGAAGCACAAACTGCTCCATCCGGAAATGGATTCGGTGATGTAGCATCCCAATAAAACATCATGTAAAAATTACACATTTCATTTGTACCCGAAGCCCTAAAAACGAAATAAGTAATTGTTTCAATTTTTCTATGTCATTCAAAAGATAGCCTTGTTTCTCACAGAATAATCCTTCAATCTGTAAAACATTTTTTGAAAACTTAATTCTCAAAACTTTTGTCGGAAATTCTAATAATTACTATTTTAAATTTTAATTTGTTTCGATTTAAACAAAGATGATTATAAAGATGAGCATAAAAATGATTTCAATAAATCTTGATAACATTTATTTTGATATCTTATCTTGAGCTTCATTGATTTTCAATAAATTTTCTCAATGTATTAAAGATTTGCAAACATATGTAACGTGGTGATAATTGACTCTCTTCAAAAAAAAAAATTAGTGTATTAATCAAATATTTTCAAATTTGTTGAAATAAATGATACTGTCTTTACCCCATTCGTACAATTGATTTCTTCATTGATGAATCATAAACGCAAATAGCAGCCATTAAATCATCGTTTAAAATTGTTAAATTTTTTTCAATCGGTTGAAATAATTGAGGCCATTGTGGATTTCGTTTACCAATCATTATCCATTTATCAGCATGCTTATAAAATGCCGAAACAACTCTACCCATCGTATGTGTATGTGTACGAAATGCAAATGGATGAATTGGTGTATCGCCGCTAAAAATCAAAATCAAAATATTTGTAAAAGTAATTAAATCAAAACGATATCAAACAAAACTGAAACTTACTATTAACAACAGAAAAAAAAAAGATGTATGGAATTTAATTAGGAAAAGGAATTTTTAAAAGTTGAGAGAAAATGATGATTAACCTGTACAAACAGCTTATATTTGTTTGAAAATGGGAAAATCCAGGTTGAATTGAAGTTCCAGACACGAACAATAATACAGCTGCTAAATGATGAGGTCTTTCATCAATCATATGCAACGTAATACCAGAATAGTCTAAAATTTTGCCCACAAATGGATGTGCATAATGTACCTGAAATTATTCTCGAAATTTCAAAAAAAAAATTTACACAAATTCTATAGAGAATATTAAATTTTTCATATAGCTATCATTTGAAAATTTTGTTATTTCAATAAATTTATTAGATTACGATGGATGAAATGAGACAAAGATAATTGTAAAAGTGAGCTAAGAAGCATAAACAAGATAAAGTGAGTTGTAGAAATTGTCTTAAATTGAAAAAAAAAAAAAAAAAAAAAAGATGCAAAAAAAGTAATTCCTAAAGCAATTAAATTTGCGATCACTTTTACAATTATCTTTGATTTTTCTGATATTTTTCTTTTAAAATTTTTTTGAGGGTGATCGTGAAATGATAGTCTAAAAGTATAATGAAAAATTAATGAAGAATTTATTAAACAAACAAGAAATGCGAAGTAATCAAGAATAACTTACTTGCATTACCAAATATTTTATAGAATCGTAATCATGTCCAACGCTGAACGCAACATCTTTTGGTAAATGAAAATCGGGTGCTAAAAAGATAAATACAAATTTCTGCTATTTTAATTTAATTTAATTACTAGTATGCAATTAGCATGTAATTAGCATGCAATCAGCATTTAATTTAATACTAGCATTTAATTAATACTCTTTCCATTATTTGATTCAATTAGTTGCAAAAAAAGTTAAAATTGTCATAGTTTTTTTGCAAAAAGTGAAGAATCTGGCACTAATCAAAAATACATATTACACTTGTTTAGAAAACATTAAGTAAAAGATTTGTCTTCTGTGACAAAACATTCAAAGCATTGATAATTTAAATCAATTTTGATTAAGAATATTTTGATTACACACTAATAACTTCAGTTCGTTGTTACAAAATCATAATCTTAATGTATATTGAATTATTTTTATTGAATTACTGAATTATTTTCAACACTTTCTTCTTTATTCTTTTATCAATAACAAAATTACTTACCATTCCTTGCCCATGCATATAAAATATGTGAGCCAAAATATCGACATATATTGAATCCTTTCCAAAATGGCTTTGGCAAAGCTGGATACGCACAACCATATAACAATATATGATGAACACGATCAGCATTTGCGAATGGCTCAAAGCGAACTAAAATTTTAAAAAAATTTTTATAAAAGTTTCCAAAAAAAAAAAACCTTTGTCGTTTCCAGAATAACTTTAACAAATCCTATGAGAAATTGATTGTCAAAAATATGGTTGTATTGAAATTTTGAACCTAATCTATTAACTTTATAATCAAGAAAATGATTCATATATTATTCAGTTCGAAGATTGAAAAAATGAAAAAAATGCTTATAGAAACTTGCCAATATATCCCGCTTCTATGGGCATAGAAACTGCTATATAATCATCATCCTGAAAGATCATTTCAACTTTTCATGCAGAAACAAACGTTAAATTTATATTTCCAGCAAATTTCATTACAAAAGTTTCAGTTAATTCATTAATTCATCCTTAATAAGCCAAACACTTTCTTTCAGGAATCTAATTATTTTGATAAAGAATCTTTCCTTAAGATAATAATACTATTGTTTGTTGGACGGATCGCGACAATTGCCAAAATTATTCCAATCCATCTGTTTTATTGATAACCTATCATTTATCTTAAATTTGGCTAATAGATAGCTTTTTGGTTTCCTGGAACTTTCAGGACATGTGCTTGATATTACTTAATTTTTCTCATTTTTTAAATATGATTAATTTTATAGGAATGATCAATTTTTGAGAAAAATAAAACTGAACAAATTTTAATTTTTGATTATTTGATAAGAATTAGTACTCATAAATTCATTATAATCAATAAGTCTCTACAAATTTTCTATATATTTTATTTTTACTTTCTTATTCTTTATATTTAAGTTCTTTTTTTTTTTTTTACTTTTTTCACAAAATAAAAACTTGCAATTTCTGGCGTGTAACCATTGACCTGTATTGTTACTTGCCTTACTTGTTGAGGATGACGTGGTACAGATAAAGCATTGATAGTTACAGGTAATGATAATGATAATAATATCAATGCTAGATTCATCTGCTCCACCTCATTCATCTGAAATAAATTGAACTATTTGAAACATTTTGAAAGATTTAAAAAGCATCATCGAAAACGACATGCAACATGTTATATTACCAAATGTGAATAATTCAAGCATTCTAAAGACTCATTTATTAATCATTAAAAGGAAATAAAAGAAAAGGAGGAAAAAATTAGTAAAGCAAGTAGAAAGAAAAGTAAAGCAGGTAATGAAAAATCTGAAAGATATAATTAATGTAAACAACGAATATTAAAACTCAAAAACACGAAATAAGTTTCAAATGGACCAAGAAGGATAAACATATTTACTGCCAAAATAATAAACAGAAAGGTAAACATGTTTGCCGCCAAAACGATAAACACGTTTCTACCGCCAAAAGAAGAAACATGTTTACTAACAAAGGATAAACATTTTTACCGCCAAAATGTTCCAATCAACAGGTAAACAAAGCATGGTCGACCAATCATGAGGCGATAAATTGGAGATCAGGAAAGAAGGAGGAGCCTAGAAAAGCATATATAAGGTTCGGATTTTCAAGATGAGTTAAGTTCTCTAGAACAGTTTTTCCTACATCAGTTTCTATTGCAACTGGGACGATACACCGACCGTTTCTACAACAAATCGACAATTGAGGACGTATTCTTTTCTACTAGCAACAAAAGAAGAATAATCCTGTGATCAGAATATTTTTTGGATATTCTTCGGTAATTATTTTAATTATACAGGAAGAAGCACTCTTCCACCTATCAATAAGGACTAGTTTCTATCATACCAACTCAAAACGAACTTTTCGGACAGGTAAAATAAAAGAGGAAAGTAAAGCAGGTAAAGTACTAAAGTGAAACAGATAAAGGAGAAGAAAAAGTTAGATAGAGAAGTTCCTTTTTTTTTTGACGACAATATTTGATGCAATAAGAAAAATGATGGATTCCTATAGCATGAGAGTATTGGCATTTGCTATTATTGCATTTATTGAATATGAGATAGCTTTTCCGATTTTAAAGCCAATAAAGTGAAACAAAATTTGCTACACGATTTATGTCTCTGTATTTTTATTTTCCATTAAACGAATGTATTTATTCAAAAAATATGCCCAATATAGCAAACCATCTCTCTTTGCATGATTTTAAAAAGAGCAACATTATTTCACTCTAAAAATTTCATTTCCATTTTTGATTTCATTTTTTCTTTTTTTTTTCCCCCACTAAATTAAAATGACACAAATCGATTGAACGTATTTAATATTTAGGTGAGAGGAAGTAAATTTGCTTTGTAAATTTTGAAGCAAACTTTTTTTATTCAAACGATAAGTTTGTTTAGTATGTAAAGATGAAAAAAAAAATTTTTCGAAAACAAATAAAATTAATAATAGACTAAAGTAAATATATAAAAAATAGTCGCAGATTTATTGATAATAATACATCAAAATTCGATTATAATAGACGAAAAAAAAGAATATTTTATTGCTATTATATGTTAAGACAATTCTAGGCTTAGTTGTCTAGGCCTAGTTGTTCTAGGACAAGCATGAGAAGAATGTAATATTATTAAAAAATATATTATATGTTAAAGTATTTTAAGCTTAGTTGTCTAAGCCTAATTGTCCTAGGACAAGTATCAGAGGAATGCAAAACGAAGAACATAATGATTTCATGTGTGGGAAAAAGAAGAAAGAAAGGAGACAAAAAAAAAATGTTTAAAAAATAGCAGCAAACTATTTTGACAAATTGCAGAATTTCCCTTTAAATTATAGCATTAACAACTTATTTGAAAAATTTCACAGAAAAAAAAAAAAAAAGAGAATATTCTATTTTACAAATATTGATATTGATATTGAGATTACTACAAGTGCTATCTTATTACTGATTTTTGTTTCATGTATTTCTCGGTCAACCTTTTTTGGGAAGTCGTAGGTCATATGTAATAACCTTGGAGAAAGACTAAAATGATAATGATCTTAACAAATAAACACTAACAATAACAATCAGATCGTCGTCCTTGTCTACTTTAAATTTAATCATGCCATCTGGATAAGACTAAGTATCGATTTTCGATTGAAATCATCCACTACTTTCTTTTTTTTTTTTTTTTTTTGATGGCATTAAAAATTAATTCAAATTTCATAAAATTAAAATAAAAGAAAAAAATAACGTCTGTTCAATAATTTAATTAATGAGCGATAATTAATAAAAAGGAAATTAACGGAAGTTTTGTTCTGGATTAGTTTTAAAGATCTAATAAGAGTCATTTCTAGAAATGAAAATTAAGGTAGAGATGAGACTTCGAATTCAATTTTTTTCATCAACAATTATTAGAAATCCTATCATGTTATTTATTATCATCAATAATTAATGATAAAAATTAATATTCATGCAATTTCCTTTTCCATCTCGTAAAAAAATAAATCATTGAAGACGATGATTAATAGAACCATCGAACAAACGAATAGTAAATTCAGAATTTTCTGAAAAACTTGTTTTACGAATGATACCTAAAAAAACCGGTTTCATTCTGAAGAAGAAAATGGTACCTTGCAAATAAAATTTTTGATAATGAAAAAATAAATCCAAACGAAGAGATAAGAGGAGAGATTTTCGATGAAGATAGAGTCATAGTAATAATCTATAACTATTATGATTAATAATCATTAATTCGATTTTAATCGATCAATATTTAGAAATATCATATTGATTTAAATTTAAAGTTGTTATTCCACCAAGTTCATTCAATCTTAGTCATTCTTGTACCGCAATGGAATTTCCCCGATATTTTACGGGAGATATTATTACGATTTTTAGTAATTAATAAGAGTATCTCTATAAAAGAGAGAAGTAGAAAATGATGGTAGAAATTGTAAATATCGAATTATTACGAGGAAGTGAATGCTCAAGTCAGACAGTGTCACGAAAGGTATCGATCAATAATGAATTGTAAAAGGAATTTAATTTTACTGAACGATTACAAATTATAATGAACGCGAAGAATAATAATATTTGAATCAATCATCGATCGAGTTAATTAGCATGAAATTAATTATCATAGTAATAATTAGAGATGATTATAGCAAAAATAACTAAAAATCGAGAATAGAAAAAGCTTTTAAGAATGAAATTAAAATTAATTAATAAAATAGAAAATACCAACCAATTCGTTAAAAAAAGAAAAATGGATAGAAAATAATATGAACTTTCTGGATGAAAAGGAAATAATTTACGAATGCATGAAATATGAAATCATTTCAAAGGACTTTTTTTTTTTAATACAAAAGAGAGGAAAGAAATTTCGCATTTTTTAAATTAGTAGCAAGAAAAAAGGCAAAATTTTGATCTAAAATTTTGCTAAAATGATAGAAAAGTAATTTTCAACTGAATAAATTTCAATACTGATGAATGGTGCTAGAAAAAATAATTATAAATTATAATTATTTGCATTATTTAATTTCATCTTTTTAAATTTACAAATATTTGATGAAAGGAATTTCATCAGTCTTTTTGTCCAGTGAAAAATTTTTATCAAAAAAGATTCTGTAGTCTATTTTGAGTTAAAAAATACGACCGATTAATAAAAACAATTAACTCGTAGTCAATAATCACTTTCAACTTGGGCACATTTAAATGAAAGCCATATGCAACTGAGGATTATACTAGGCATGAATAGGCTCGAAAATTGCTGGGCTTGCTAGGCTAATTGAAAAAAGGGGACGAAATGAGAGACAGGCAGAAAGAGAGAGAGGGAGAAAGTAGTGAGAGAATAGTCAATATATTCTATTTATTCGTTAATTTCGGTAAAATCATGAAGATCAAGTTCAATGAAAAAAGAGAAAAAAACAAAATGAGAATAATTGCCGGAAAAGGAAATTCACTGTAACTAGTTCATTTCGTCATTCCATCATTTTTTTTTTCTTTTTTTTTATCAAAAGTTTGAAATAAATAATTGGAAGATAATATTGACATATATTTATGATGACAATTTTTTCTGTTGATCTTTTTGGCTGATATAAACATCTCAGAATATTTAGTAGTGCAAAATGAGGAAACTAAATATTGGATACTCGATAAGTAAGTAAGAAGCATCTGGTTAGAAGTAACAAAAAATCAAAAGATTATTATCTGTTTTTTACGTGTTTTCATGAAGGATCACGTCGTTTTTTAAGTTTTTCCGTTAGATTCATTTCAAGAATGCGTTATTTTAGAAAAGGCGCTAAAGCAGTGAAATATTTGATGATAGTAGAAGAAGGAAATAGGACAAGTGAAATGTAAAGAATGCAATGATTCACCTCGGACTTCTCTAATAATGAATTCACCAAATGACACCATTTTCTTATCACAAAAGTCACAATACTTTCTCTTATCACCGAATTCGATCAGATCAATCTTTCTAACTTCCGAACAAATGATAATATTCCATAAAAACAGGAATAAAATTTAAGTGAATTCGAAGAACCACCATATGCATTCATAATCGTAACCTGTATAGATTTATGCAATTACGGACCTTCCAATTCATTTTCAAATAATTCATTTTAAACACTAATTTGACCTGAAAATTCTTTTTGTCTGACCTTTCGGGACCTTTTGTCATCATTGAATCTTTTCATCTATATTATATTTAATTATTTCCGTTCCATTTAATGAAGAAAAGTTATAATCATAGCATATTGTGAATTAAATATAAAATCAAATTAATTTATCATCTATTTTACTAAAACAGTTTCAAAAAAAGTTCGTTGAATTTACCGAATAATATCATAACATTCTTGTAATAATAAAAAATGTAACTCTCTCCAACTACATCCAACATTTCATAATGTAACTTTATCAAACATAAATAAAGAAATTAGTACCCATCTGAATTTTCGAATAAAAGAAATTATTTTTTCAAACAATAAAATGAAATTTTCAAATTTCCTGTCTAATCTAATAATTCCATCTTTCTTATTTTATTCGATTTTAAAAATTAAATACTTATGCATGTACTGTAAAAAGGTCTTTAGTAATAGAAATGGAGAGATTGAACGCTTTTTTGCTAAAAGATATGTACAGTTCATAATTCAGTAAAGTAATTATATACAGAACTGATCAATTATAGCATATACATGTAGAAAAAGATACCATTTTCAAACATAACATAAATCAAAAATGTGACAAATGAAAAAAAGCACAGGAAAATTTAAGGAAACTGGAAAATAATCTCAAAGCTTTGAAAGCTATGAAGCACAAACGTGGAATTTCAATTTCACTGTATTTATTTTGAATTTTGTAAATTTGTGAAATGCTTAGAACTATCATAGATAAGATAACAGCTGATTTCATTTTTTGTCTTTCATATCCTCCTTCCTTCCCCCTCCATAGTCCTATACTTAATAAAAAAACAGCACTACAAAATAAAAATAAAATTAAGATTTACTTTTTGGAATTTTGAACAAACTTTGGATCTTGCAAATTTATTATGAGCAAATAGGGACAATAAGAAAATGATATAAAATTGACGACAAAATACTTGTACTGATACAAATTGTGTTTTCGTTTCTGTTTTCAATTACGATCCCGAAAAAAAAGTACCAAACAACTTTAAGCAGCTATGAACTCCGTGGAAAACCAATTTTGCAAAAGAAAAGTTTCCATCTAATAATTTTCTTAAAGTACTTACTCAATAAAATGATAAAATAATATTTATACTGAAGACATTTTCAGTTTCTTGGTGTCGGCCATTTTTTTACCACACATTGCACAGATGGCTTTTTGATATGCGCACTGTTGACAATAGTGTGAACCAACTTGATGTACAACTGTCTTGCAAATTCGACATTTCCTGAATTCCTGACTATACGGTTGGAACCTAAAATTGAAACAAAGAAAATTCTCATTGCATATAATCCTGAAATCCTTGTTGAACTCTGCTAATCACATACTTGTATTCAATTTAAATGAAAATTTTTGGTAACTGAAACTTGCTAAGAATTTCAAAAAGTCAAAAATAATATGTTAGACTATTATTTTAGCTACCAAGTAACAGTACGGATGATCTTCATCCAAATTTACCTGTCTTTTCTAGTTGAAAGGAGCTTATTTTCATCGCCACCTTTTTTTATCGGTCCAGCGCTTTCATTGCGTGATTTCGTTCGATACGGATCAATAGTTGCTATTTTGCCAAGTTTCTTTACACCTGTAAAACAAAGAAATTAAAATATAAATTAGATTGAAATCTCGAGAAGAGAAAATTTTTTAATTTATGAAATATACTCAATTAAAAAGGTAAAGAATAAAGGGAGCAAATATATAGAAAGAAGTTTGAAAAAAATTTAGAAAAAGAGATGTGAGAAAAACATGCTGGAAAAAGTGTGAATTACGAAGAAACAATTCAGAAACAAAAGTAAAACTTTCAAAATTAAAGAAAGAAAGACTTACATGAATCACATACCATTTCTGATCTCCGATCTCCAGATATTTTATGTCTGTTTACTTCTTAAAAATCAATTCTATTAATTTCGAAGAAAACAAGATAAATGATATACTACAGCTCGTTCAAACTAGCAGAAATTTAATGGAATGAAAACAAAGAGCACAAATTTATGTGAAATGGATAAGAAATAAAATGGATCATGAAAGAATTTCTTTAAAAAAAACATAAGTTTGTTGTTTCTAATAATTTTACATAGCTTATCATAGTTTATTGTACATAATAGCCGTAATCTTTATGAGAAAGTTTCATTAATTTAGCTATTATGCACAATAATAGCCCTAATCTTTATGAAAAATGATCCATATAAAATATTCTGAAAAACAAATTTATATCTAAATAATATATTTAAGTAATATCATAAATGAATGCATATTAGATCATATTTCAAATGATGAATTCGAATGAACGATATCGAAGAGAAGTTTGAAAGTACTGTAATTAAGGATAATAATAAGATAAGAAAGAAGTGGAAAACGAATCAAAAATAAACGACGGTAGAATGATGTCAGTTACTAAAACTTCCAATTATTTCTCTAATACATGAGCAATGAGCCAGTTTTTACCCTCATGATTTGGTTCAACTGCATTATATCGACTATAACCAAGTATAATCGACCATAACCAAGCATAAATCATTTCACACTCATCTGTCCATCTCAAATATAAAAAAGGCTTAATTTGAAAAAATTTCTATTAAATTCTTCGTAATTAAAATAATATTTTTATATTTCAATAAAATACTAGACTCGTCTAAAACAAAAAAGTAATAAAATAAAATAAAAATAAAACTTAAAAAAATTAAATACTAGATAATAGATTCGTCATTTTCGTAATGTTCCTGGTATCGGCCATAATTTGATTTGGCATTCCATTTGCGGTTCTGGTCGGTCGCGATGAAAATTATGATCGCTCCGTGGATTTGGAGTTTAGTTTTTCATGCATGATGAACCCTGTAGCTTTTGTGAAGTTTTCTAATTGTGAGGACTTTATGAGTTAGTCGAATAGCTCGAATATCTTCTATATATGAAGTGGATCAAACGGAGCAAACTTACCATAAATGATTTTACACGACTTAAATTAATCTTACATAATCCGTATACAATATACGGAAATACTTCGTTGTACTCCATATGAGCAAAGGTTGGAACAATTTAGCCGATATTACTTCTGATCGATTGATGGGAAAGATCAGTTTGACTCAAATAATGCCAGAGCAGTTATTACCTCGATCAATATCAAGTTTAACAGATGGATACTAGTGATATGTATAGGTTGAAAAAAAAAATGGATCACAGATTGAATGAAATACTCTAAAGTTAATAATGCATTAAGTATCTTCTAAAATGTTGCAAATAAATTCTGAGGTCACATTTCTACAGTTTTCGAGAATCACTGAATATTACAATGAAATAGGATAGACTAAGATAAGTGAACAGGATATAGTTTATGTCGAATTTTTCTTTCTTCCTTACCTCATTGTTTCAGTCTGTAGATGAGAAAGTTCAATGGACGTATTGTATTTAATGGAAATAATAATAAAAAGCGCAGTCTCGAAAGGAAGACTTGTCTTTCATTCCAAGGGTTACTGTAGTGTGGAGATCTATAAATTGTTGTTCGGGGGTGAAGGTTATGGTGTAATTTGGATGACAGTTTGGTAGTGATAGTTCGGTATGGAACTACTAACATCCATTAAGAATATGATAATATCAATTTCCTTGATGAAATGTGAAATGATATGAGAGTTGCATGAAAGTAGTCTAATTGGGGAAAACAATTAATAACTATCATTCCATTAGCTACAAAATGCTAATTATTGCTGAAGGAAATAATTACTTCCAGATAGAAAGGTGAGCTATGCATTTATAGATGATCTGCTAAGATAGTTATAGTTGTGAATCTTCTTGGCTACACCCCCTGAATTTTTCCTTTTTCATACGTTTTGGAGGGTGTTAATATTACAGAAAATAGATTGATTCTAGCTAATTTGTTATTTGTAACTGTAATAAACTCCTTGACAAAAGACGGCTCGCTGAGAAAAAAGAAATGGAAAATTTGACAAATAATTCTTTTAAATTTGAAATAACTTGCGATATTATAATTATATATAATATAGAGATAGAGCCATTACAGGATAAATCTGTTTGATTTTTCCTTTAAACGTAAAGTTTAATCTTAAGACTTCAAAAAAGTTTAAGACTTCATGTTAGACGGAAATTTCTTCCTCACTTATCGTTTTGATTGGTACCAGAACCTATTTACTTTTTGATTTTATTCCTAGAAGTGTTTAGTCATCTGACTACTTTCTATATGTGTTTCAGTAGAATGAATTAATTACAGGTGGTGATGTACTTTGATCGTTGGTTATTAAGTACTTAACTGTTTGCAATTCAACGAATGCGATTTTTGTGATCGTTGAAAAGAAAAAATGAGCATATCTGCATATCAGAATGATCATGGGAATTATGCTCTTAATGGCACTTCCGTCACTACGAATACAACTACTAAGGTTACCACTGAAATTTCTCTGTTAGCAGTTATCGGACAGTTTGTTTCTGACAGGAATTTCGAAGTTCCACCCTTCAATTTTAAATTACGATTTATGGAGTCATAATTGTCTAAGCTGTTATTTTAATCACTAACCGAAAAATGGTCTCCATTTTTCTTTAGCCCTTAATATCGAAAATTTCGAGAAATTCGAAGTTTGGGTTTCAATAATGAACTGAGGAGTTAATGAAATAGTTGCTCATATTCATTCTCTCTACTTTTATCAACTGTGATTGATTTAGGCTGCAAACAGTACTTATATGGCATTAGAAACATCACTGCATACTGAATCTGTCTCATCACAAACCGAAGTAATGATCAATTTTGTTATTTTTATAAACCGTTTTTCATTCTCTTACTCTTTGAATTTCAAAGTATAGAATTAATTAATGTTAATTCTTCATTATTTAGAAAGGATCACTTTATTTCATGTTGCATGCAAAACTGAATAGAATGTTCATCGAAGAAGGACATTCTACATAAATTTAATATAATTCATTTGAATAGTGTTTCTGTTTTAGCAATAACAATGAACTAACATAATTTTCACCCCAACATACAAATTCTTCAGAGTGCAGTGTGGCATTCCAGCACGACGAAGAATAATTTTTTGGACGGATTCAATTCACAACATTCAAATTCGATTAGAAGTAGTCTCTTGGAGACTTCTGATTTGCAGCTTTCGACCATATCAGAGTTTTCTCAATCTCAGATTGATTCATTTCATCTCAATGTTCCTGTACGTGAAGATGAAGAACATGTGGAATCGATTATAGATGCTGTAAATTTTTGTATTTTATTTTTCAAGATGAAAATTTTCATGTTTTATGGGCTGTAGTATTTTTTAAAATCTTGCTTTAATATATGATAATTGCAGTCCAGCAGAAAAATGGGACATGAAGAGCAAACAGAGGAAGCTCCACCTTCGACGAGCTCCGAGATTGTTGATCGAGATGATTCAGATGAAGATGGAGAAATTGATATCCAAGTAACTTTTTCGTGTCATTAAAAATGATAAAGTTAATATTTATGACTCTTTTTTTAAATAGCACTTTAAATAATTTTAGATTCGAAATGTTGTTTGTAATTATACACTTCCACTGCATATTGATTTGCATCGCGTAGCTTTAAGTTCGGGCAATGTGGCATTGGATCGAGGTCAAGGAGTAAGTATTTCGAATTGTGTTTTCCGGCCTTTCCAAGTGATTGTTGACGTAAATTTTTTGTATTTCATACCATTTTATTACAATCCAGTAATGTTTTATTGGTGGAGTTACGATTTAAAATAACTTGCCTTTTTGTATAATTTGAAATTGTATCGCTTTGATTTGGAAATTCTGTATTTGAAGTCCTGTTATCGCAGTATGATCAATAAATTGTCATATTTGCTTGCAATTAACCATGCTTTAGAAGTTGTTTTGCTTTTCATTGAACATTAATTTGAATTTTGTATAAAACATTGCATCTCAAATACTTTGATTTTTCAGTATTGCTTTCTAGCGATCAATTTTATAGTTACATAACTTTAGGTTTTGTTGAAGCAAAAGAGAAATCCATCATGTTATGTCAAAATATACAGCTCCGGAAAGATTTATATTGTCGGATGTCGCAGGTATATTTTGTTTATAAGAATTGCTTCACTTCATAAATCATTTCATTTTAATTAAAAGAATGTTTCATTTGCGCTTCTGAATTCGCTGAAGTTCAAATTGTGTAAATATTGTAGTGAAAGTGAATGCAAGCGAGCTGCTAGGGGTGTTGCGCGTATGGTCCAAAAAAGTATGGGCAAGATGATGGATATTGTTCGGATCCGGAATTATCGTGTTTGTAATGTGCTCGCAACTTGTAAAATGCCTTTTGGTGTAAAGATTGAAGAAGTAATTTTTTTTTTTTTTCATCTAATTGATATATGAAGATATTATCTAATGGATTTTTTTTTTAGCTAGCACAAAAATACCCGGACTGTGCTCAATATGAACCGGAATTATCAGTTGGCCTAATATGGCGTTCTACAAGTCCTCGAGCCACACTCCGAATTCATACAACGGGCAGCATTACTGTTACTGGCGGCAAGTTTTCAAACGTCGAATTTGATTAAACTTTATGGAAATCAAAAGAATAATTGGAAAATGAAATTTCAAGTTTATCTAATTTCTTTGCTTGTTTCTAGCTGCATCTGAAAGTGATGTAATGAAAGCAATTGAAGTGATTTATCCAATTATCAAGGAATTTCGGTGTGCTTTACGCTTGCGTAATCCCACTATTGCGAAGCCCTCATGTAAGCGGAAACATGGAGTATCTAATAATAACAGCAAAAGACCTCATGTTATGCAGGTTATCATTTGTGTATAATTAGTAAAAAATCCTGAGAGAAATAAATTTGAGTGGGATAAATTTCTCAGCTATTATATGGTTCCGATTCTTACGTTTCTTATTGCTAATACTGACAATTGGAAGTCTTATTGAATAAGACTTACTACAAAGTTAATTTCGGAATGAAGTGTCTGTTTTAAATATGCAATGGAAGGTAGATAGTACTGCTAGATTATCTTCAGATAGTCTTGCAGTCATATCGTTGAACTATTAGTATACGCTGTCCACATTCCATTCAGTATCAATGACTGTTTCAGCCTAATTTACATGGAAAGCAGCGATTTCCGGGCTCTTCCGGAGTTTTTGGGAATCGAGTTTATTTCAGTGATGAAGATGATGAAGAAGAGGATGAGTTTGAAGACGTTGTCTAATAACCATTATTTATTGCTTTCGATTTTGTTGTTCTGTGCAATAAATAGATTACGGTTTAATTTAATATGCTTTTTTTCTTTATCCCCATCGTTTTCATACAGTGAACATATGTTTAAGTTGATTTAATTAAACACCGCTCTATATTGCTTCATCTACTTATAATTATTTATATATTTACTTTCACTGAGCTTATCAGTATCCTGTAACTATTTTTTTTTCGATTAATCAATTCTACATGGTATGTAAAGATTGAACGTCCGAGAAGTTTAGTCACCGTCCGAAAAATTTAAAAAAAAAAAACCCGAGTGTCGATGAATGAAATGATTGTTCTTATTTCTCAATAAATTGAAATATCTCATCCCACAGCTTTCATTTGTTTAATAATTATTTGGATAACATTGTTTTTGTGTATGATATATTTTTGTTTTATGCTTGCATCCTATGGAGCAATTCAAATTTTTCCGTTGTATTGTTGAATGTTTTCAAAGAAAAAAAGAACACTAGAATTAAATACAGTTTCCTTCTGCCACTGTCTTATATTAACCAGTGCATCTTTTTTGAATAAAGGAATTGGCACACACGATAATGATCATAGAAACTTCCAGACAAACAATGTATAATAACTGAGATACGTAGTTTGTTTGATTACAGAAGGGTCAGTCAACATTTTGGCAGAGAAAGAGGATGAAATGGAAATTTTGGGATTTTCTCGTTTTTCCTAGAGATTTTTGTTTGTGAAGTATAAGCGGTCTTAGTATTCCTTCATGAGCCTTCAAGTGAGAAAACATTTTAAATTACTTTTTTGAATTTCCTTCACAAATTAAATTCAAAAGGTTGGGAAAACTGCAGACTGCAAGTATAAAGCGAGTCAGGAACATGTAACAAATCTATAATATGTAAAATAATACAACAAACAACAAGGATTTGATTTGGCCAGAAGATTTCAAGCATAACATTTTAAATAAGTAACAGCAAATGCGTTTACAGGATAGTTATTTAAAATTCGAAGTCTGAAGTTTTGATCAGGCTATATTTTATAAGACTAAATCTGCAATGAAAGATAAATGTCCTATAAACGTTCATTGCCTATACTAATTTTACAAAAATATGAATACGGAAATCCAAATTTAACAATATTACACTGAAATTCTACAATAAATATGTTGAGATTTTTGGAGCGAATATTTCGAAAGATTGAAATTTAGCATTATATTAATTCAAAATGTGGAATATTTCGGAAAAAAAAAACTGTTTTCGCTGTAAGTGAAAAAACTCCACTGATAAACTATATAAAGTCATAAATAAATATAAACTCGTAAGACAATACTTGTAAGTTCACAAATGTATAATCTGTAATCTCACTGTCAATCAAATCATATGATGACTTAGATGAGATCACTCAAATTCATGCTTAAAATTTTAAAAATTCCATCTACGAAACATTCATCTCAAATGGCAAAATTCCTGAATCAATAAAAACATGTGAAAGGAATTTACTTTAATCAAAATAAGAAATCAAGAAAGCGTAATTTTTGCAAACTTTAAAGCAATTTCAGCAGCTTCCTCTACTAAATCAATATTGTTTCCTGTGGCTTGTGCTTGTGCTACTGTACCACCTCCCCGACCATCAAGAACTTTACATACTTGCGAAATCCACTCCGACGCTTGTAATCCTTTGCTTGCAGCATCCTATAAAAAATTTTACTACTTTCTACAAAACAAAATTATAAAAGCAGAGTTTGAAATAATTTTCCTGCGATCAGAAATTTTGATGAGAAATTTTATAGAACAATGAAATTAACCTTGGAAACACGTGCCACAACAACTACTTTGCCAATATCATCATTAATTGAGAATCCCATAACAGCATGCGATTTCTTTATCAATTTTAGAGCACCATCTAATACCTGAATATATTTGAAAATTGAAAAGTCTTAAACTAGTTCATAATATAAATTATTGAGATCGATGACAGAGACATATTTTCAAGAAAAAAAAAAATCTCATGTAACATGTTGCCAATATTTACCTTTCCATCAGCACCTTTACTGAAAATATGGACAGTGAATACAGTGTTACCATTTAATGAAGCATCCAATTCACTAGCTTCACGTTGCACCTGAAACTCATTTTAATGAAATATTCAAATTTTTGGAAATTAGTCTTTGCGAATTTTGTTATAACTTGCAAACAATGTTCGCAAATGACTAATTTTTTAATTTTCAGGACTTCAACAAATAAATGGTTTGAAATTTTTAAACCTTATCCGCAAGTACTGCTTTCGCTTCACGATCGCGTGTATCTAATAGTTTCTGAAGAGCTTTCGCTTTTTTACGGATATTCTCTTTGCGACAGTACGGCAGCTGTGACTGATAAACTTCCTAGAAAAATGAAAATAACTGCAGAATGATTTGATTTTTATAAACATTCTTTAGATAATATTTTGATAAGAAATACAAAACGAACTTCAATCAACTCAAGAACTCTTTTGGTTGCAGCTTTAAATTGTGTTCTATCCAAAGTTACAATATGGTCAGTAGCTATTTCATCATGTGCTTCTTCCACTCGTTGTTCTAGTCGTTCAGCACGGTGAATCGCTCGAGAAGCTTCTGGTCCCGTAAGTGCAGTGATTCGTCGAATACCTTTCGCAATAGCCTCTTCCGCAGTTATTACTAGTTTGCCAACATGGCCAACATTATGCAAATGTCTGAATGAATTTTTGCAATTAAAATGAAGAACTCAAATTTCCTCTGTTTCTCTAGAATTTTCTACAATGCTTCAACGAGTAACCTAATCTTCTCAATCAGAAAAAACGACTGAAAATTTGAAGTTTTCGACTGAAAATTTGAAGACTGAAAATTTGAAGTTGAAAATTTTGGAATAAATAAGTCAAAAAATTAATCATTCATCAGAAATTTATAACCACAATAGAAAGACATACGTGCCACCACAGAATTCAACAGCAGTGTTGACAGCCAAATCACTATCCATATTTTTTAAAAGTTCTTCAATGGGTATTCCAACACTTACTATCCTTACTGGATCCGGGTAAGCCTAAAATTATGGTATATTGAACACTTATATCAAATAGATAAATTGATTTAATTCTATTTTTATTTTTAAACCTGAGCAGCATTAAAGTCCGTTCGGATAAAAGTCAAAAAATATCCTTCAAGTTTCAAATACAATAAAATTAGAAATGCTACTCAAAAAATACTCTTGCAGTAGATGAAGATTTGATTAGTTCGCGTTATGCATGGGATTTAATAATGATTTCATAATACTTCACCTCTTCGAAAACTGCTCGTAATCCGTTGATTTGACGCGCTTCCGCTAACTGAGCATTTTTGGCAAACACAGTAGCATTCGTATCAATTAACATTTGTGACTCTTCCTCTACCATTTTTATCTTGAAAATTAGCTTAATTGTAAGCACAATTTTATGAAATTTGTTCAATATTTCTCAAATAAAAAACACTAAAAAATTTGCACATCTTTTAAAATGCGAAAATAAACCTGCTCATAAGTCAAAGATTGCTTGGACGTAAAATCAAATCGAAGCCTGTCTGGAGCAACCAATGAACCCTTCTGTTCAATTTCACCAATGATTTTTCTCAATGCAAAATTGAGAACATGGGTTCCAGTATGATTCTTCATTATTAGATTACGACGTTCCTACAAGTGAAAATTTTTTGAAACTTCAAATTATGAACCTTTATTAGTTCTCTTCTTTCATTCTCTCCTAATCTCTTATTCCGTCTCATCTCTTGCGCTAATAGTTTATTTTTCTTCTTCAGAAGAAAATATTATATGATGGCAATCTAACGAATAACAAATTCCACATGTTATTTTTTCTTTTAATATTGGAATTTCTTTTCAATTACAATTATACCTCATCGATTATTTGAATTACTTTATCGCCCACAGATAATTCCCCTTCCGTAGAACCAACAAGCACAACATATCCACCTCGGATCTGGACGTTGCTCACAATAAATTCACTTCCCTGCAAGTATTTGAAATACTATATATGAAGTATATAATATTTACCGCTCATTTAATGGAAAACTCTACAGGAAAATTAATAATTACAAATTATCGAATAAAAATCTATTTTTTGTATAAAGAAATACTTTAGTGATTGTAATTACTAAATTCTTGTAATTGTTGCAAAATTACTTCGAATAATTACTGCAAAATCTTAATAAATAAAATAAACCTCATCGACTTTAGTAAGAACACCCGTATCAAATATTTGTCCACCTTGTTCAGCATAAAAATTAGTTCTGTCAAGGATCAATGCCCCGAAATCTCCAGAATTCAAAGTATCCACAAATGTCTTATTTTTTCGCAAAGCAAGAATTGTACCTTCACATTCCTCGAAACCTGCAATTGGACGCAGACCTCTTGAAACCTACAGATCTCTTGATAACAATAAAGTCAGACTTTTTTTTCAGTTTGTCAAATCATTTCATAAACTTACTGTACATCGTTTGTTGATCTTCGGGTGGTAAAGCATGATATCTATATTTCGGTGAATCATCTGTTGCTGGAATTCCCTTATTTTTTAATTCCGAAATAGCATTGACATCCAAATCAATCGTACCACGCATTTTATTGATATGAGCAGCGGATAGTTCCTAAACTTTATTGAGTTCTCATTAGGTTCGTACTAAATATTTCATAAATATTGGAAATGACTCAATTTTTCGCAAATTTGCTTAAAAAAATAGCTTACAGCAGCTTCCTGCTTGCAATTTTCAAATAATTCAAGGTCGATCACAAGGTCTCTTTCTTCAGCCATAAGCTGAGTTAAATCTAATGGAAATCCGTACGTATCATACAGACGCCATGCCACATCACCTAAAAAAATAATATAGTAAAATATTTAAAGAGAAATTATAAAGTAGGCCTATAAAACAAAGTAATTAATCCAACCAGGTAAAATATTGTGTCCCTGAAGGCTAGCAACCGCTTTTTGGAATAGCCTCCGTCCTCTGTTAAGAGTTTTCAAAAACTGTTTCTCCTCATCATTGATGATGTCCATAACGGTTTGTTGGTCTTTGTGTAACTCCGGAAATGTTTTCCCCTAAAAAACTGATCTAATAATTAAAAAAATAAATATGATGAATAAATCAAATGAAAAATTAATACTTACAAGTAAATTAACAACGGTCGGAACTAACGACGATAAAAAACCCGGTGGGGCCAATAGTTTTTCATTAGCATAACGTACAGCGCGACGGAGTATGCGCCGTAAAACATACCTGTAAAATAAAAGTGAAACTATGAGAAAATAAATGAAATTATAAATAATACTGAATCACAGTGAACTGAAAAGTAAATAAGAAAGATTAGTGCTGAATATTTGGGAGAAAAAAATGCAGCATTTATTAAAGATGATGTACGAACCCACGGCCGGTGTTATCTGGTCGTCCGCCATCAGATAAAGCAATAGAAAGAGTGCGAATATGATCAGCAACTACTCGATAAGCCATATCAACTCCATCGACATCATCAACACCTATTTTACCGCTATAAGGTCGAATCTTTGTGCCCTACAGAAAAATACTAAAATTATCTTAAACTGTTAAAAAAAAGTCAAAAATTTGGAAGCATGGAGATGAACTTCAATTAAGACAAATTTAAAATAAAATTACATACTGCTGAAACTTACAGTATGTATGGCGTCAAAGAGAGGTAAGAAGATATCTGTGTCATAATTTGATAGTTTATTTTGTAAAACAGCAACAAGCCTTTCGAAACCTAAACCACAGTCAATATGTTTGCGGGGTAATTGTTTTAAGGAGCCGTCTTCCTCCCTAAAATTGCAATATATTAATTTTTTGAAATGAAATTTTAAAATATTTTATTAATCTTCTAAAAAATTGAATCAACATCTGATGTACCTGTTGAATTGCATGAAAACAAGATTCCATATTTCAACAACCATCGGATCATCAGCATTCACTAAATGTGAAGCATCCCTATTGCCTATACGATCATAATGTATTTCTGAACACGGTCCACATGGCCCAACACTACCCATTTCCCAGAAATTATCTTTCATTCCGAATGATAAAATATGTGATGGCGATACTCTAAAAATTTTTATGATTTTTAAGGACATACTGCTAAAGAATTGAAACACATGAATATATAGGCCAGAAAAACCAAAAATTAAGACTGAAAAACAAAAAAAAAAAAAAAAAAAAGAGATTTAACTTGAAACTAATCAACCTTTATGAGGACTCGAATTGGAATTTTTGTTTAAAAAGATATGATAAATATATCAGACACTGATAAAAATTAGTTACCCGATATTCAACCATATTTGTCGGCATTCTTCATCAGCAGCAAGGCCAGCCTTTTCATCACCACCAAAGTAAGATACATACAAGCGTTCACTAGGTATTCCCAATACTTTGGTCAGCAGTTCCCATGCCCAATTGCACACTTCCAGCTCAAAATTAGTACAGTAAAAACATTCACTCAATTATACATGTGAATGGGAATTCTTGTAACTTTAATTACAAAAAAGATTTTGAATAAATAAGTATGCCAAATCAATTTCTGCTGAACCTTAAAATAATCCCCAAATGACCAATTTCCAAGCATTTCGAAAAATGTGTGATGATAAACGTCTTTGCCGACATCATCCAAATCGTTATGCTTACCGCCTGCTCGAATGCATTTCTGAGTATTTACCGCTCGCTTGAGTTTTGCCATTTCACTCGATGGTTCTACCGTGCCCAAAAATATGGGCTTATACTAAAAAAAAAATTTTCTTTTCAACATACAGAAATTTTGTAGTGCTTTTAATTATTTTAATATGTAATTTTTAAGCCCATCTAATTTGTTATATTTTCGAATCTAATCTCTACCAATAATTCAAGAATTGTTCTTGATCATTTAAATTAGCTATCGATTTCTTCATAAAACTCAAACTTTGTTAGAGTACTGTACTCCCCTAATAATTGTCTAATATAAAAAATTCCTGTCGCTTGAAAGTTTCAGTAACTTTTATCATATCTTGCAAAGTGAATAAACTTTGGATATAGTTTTTCTAAAAGAATTCTAGGCTATGTTTTTGGCATCAAACTAGATGAATACTTCGGTCTGATATTTTATATAAAGTAATTTTATCTTTTATAATTGATAAATCGAATAAAAAGTAGTTACTTGATTCATGCCAGCATTGGCAAATAATAGAGTTGGATCATCGAACGGAATGACCGATGATGAGTGTACGTATGTATGTTCACGGTCCTTGAAAAAATTAATAAAGGCGGCGCGTACTTCATCACAAGTTAATACTTTCATCTAAAATGCAACAGTATAAAATTAAAAACGAGAAAAAAAGAAATAGCTCAAAATTTATTCAATTCCCATATGATCAATGGAAAGAAATCAAGAAGCAATTACGTTTTTCGTGAAATATTTCAAAAATAGAAATTTCAAAAAATTCTGAAATATATTGATTTCGACATTTATTTTCACGTTGCATTTCTTTAATGGCAGCAGGAATGAGACATTTAAAACTAATCCGTTATTAAGGAAAATTTCCAAATTTAATTGGTGAAGCTGAATCCATTTTTCTATTTCAAGCTAAAATAGGCTCATTTTGCACGGATAGGTAATTGAGGGAACAGCAAAAAAATGAATAGAAAGGAAACTATTCAACTTCTGATTCACTAAAAGAAATCCCTCAAAATGATATAAAAATGACATATTTTATTTTAAAATATGTGAGCAAACAGCGTCATTTTTACGCTATGTTCAATAAATCAAAAATAAGATTTATAATAAAGAAGAGCTTTAATTAGCTAAGGCTCTCATTTAGTTTATCCTTGATTAGATTACTCACAACATATACTGGGAAAGGTAAAGAAGAAACAATTCCTTTGTTACTTTTGCTATAAAAATTCCAGTAATTCCTACTCGATCACGATCCCATTTCTGTTTTTCAGCTAATCAATGGAGTAAAACGATTTACAAACCGAATACTGAGACCAGAAGCTCCACTGAATTTTATTTAATTTACTGGGTCCTCAGATTACCAACAATAGTTAACAAGCAATTGATAAACTTATTCATACAGTTTCTGTTTCTTGTCTTAAAGGCGAGCGGCGCTTTAAATGAAAGGTTAATGATGTGAAATTATATTGAGAAGCTATTTCGTATATCTGAAAAAGAGCAGGGCAAAACAAATTAAAAGATAACCCCTAATTTGCTAATTTAAATTAAAAATTGAATCTGAGAAATTTTCAAATTCTTGAACTCAATTTTGAAAAATTCCAGTCAAAGATTCAGTTTTTCCTTCATTATTTTGAAAATGAAAGTTGAAAGCAATTTAGGAAAAGATTTATAAATTTAGGAAAAGGATGAAAATATATATCTTCTTCACAATATCAAAACTGTGGATCGAGAAATATAGGGTGGACCAGAACCCCGCTCGGAAGTGAACCAATCATTGATTTTAAGAATGAATCATTGAGTTGGAATCTAAAGTCATTCCAACTTTAATTCAGTTGGATTAAAGTCTAGGTTGGACTGTATAGAACTACTTTAACTCAACATTTGGTTCATCCCACAGCGCCAAAGACAACACCAGTGAATTTCTTCATGCAAAATGGCTAAATTGAATCATAATTCACATTGTGTTACGCAAGGGATCACTATGAAATCTCTTTGTCTCACGACAGAAATATTTATGAATCATTTTGTTTTAGAAATTTTAAATCCCTGTCTTCGTAACTCTGTTGAAATGAAGAGACACTTGAGATTCTCTCGGATTTTGTTGGAGCAAGAAGTCTTGGAATGATTTGTTATAAAGCCAAAACTTATTTACTGCTAGAATATTTGTTCTCTTATAATCTCTTTTTTACAATAAATACATAAATTAATATATGTATGGAATAGAAGAAAATATATTTATATTTTTATTTGATTCATATGATATGGTACTTACTGAAGCCAATCGAAGTAAAAAGATAAATATTCGATGATAACTTATGCTATGGTATGATATGTCATATATCTGAGATATTGCATCAATAGATAATGATGGATTAACCTTTGACATTGATGACTTTTTGTGGTAAAAAACTTAAAATATAAGTAAATCTAATTATTTTATTTAATACCTGCGATTAATATGATGATAATAATACAAAAAACAATTCCACCTCTTCTTTTTTATTTTTGAATAACCTTTGACACTGAATTTATTTGTTTGTTGATAATATGAAAGAATTTCATCCAATTCTTTTTTATTTTGTATTCCAGTTAAAATAAAATATAAACAAATCGGAATATTCTATTCGATACCTATGATTGACTTTTTTTTTTTCTAAGTGTTATAAGGTCAAATATGATAAAAACCCAATTGTTTAATTAATTATTCGATATACTCATTCACAGTTCAAGATTTTAAATATGGACAGTTTGAGTGAAAACTTCGTTGCTTATTATTTCGATTCCACATAGATCTAAGCAATCGTCTAATTTGTATCATAAAATATTTTTAAATTTTTAGAAAAAAAAATGGGAAAGAAAGAATCGATCATCTATCATCTTATAATTCCTAAATTTGATTTATTGTGAGATGAGAAAAAAAATATTGCAATTTTAGGAAATATTTGAATAATATTTTTACTTTTTTTGATGAATTAAATATTCGTAGTAAATGTTAAAAATGAATGCAACATTCAAGAGATAATAAATTTCAAATCATTTCAACAAAAATTCTCCAATTTTTTAAATTGAACCAATAAAAATGACCGGACAATGAATGCTCCCTCTTTCTCGTCTCTTCATTTTCATCCATGAAGTGTCGTGTAAACTCATCAATCATTTCGATCAATTTTCTTGTCTTTTTGAAGAACGGCTTGCAATCGAAGTTTCCTTCTCTTTTCCATCCTCTTTTGGCAGTATCAGTACGGCAAATCTATAAAATGAATGATCTTTCAAGGATACCAATAAAATATATACCCTTCGCTTCAATGCAGCAACACTCCTCGATGTTTGATTTCTTTCTTCCTTTGTTTCTCAGACAAAATTATAAATTTTTATAAACTTCATCTCGAAATTGGTACATTAAATTTCGATCTTTAAATTATGAGAAAAATATTCGGGCATAATTTATCTGTTAACTAATTTTAAAGCAAATTATCTGTTAAGTGCTTCCGAAATATATTTATCTATTAATAATTTTAAAGTAAATTACCTGTTAATTGATTTAGAAGCATATTTTTGCACATAATTTAGCAAAAAATTATTGAAAATTAATGAGAAGACGAATTTTATTTGTATCTATTCTTGCGAATTTTAATAGTATAATGAAAAATGAAAAATTATTTTTATAGATATGCTAAGTATTTTTTATTTATTAAAGTTAAGATCTTTGATTTGCATAAATGTAATAAATACCTTAAAAAAAGAAAAAAAAAAACAGAATAGTACCATATGTATGATGTAATGCAACTTGAAAGGTCACTGTTTTCAATAGTTTTAATCAATTCACTAAACAACCGCAAAAGCAATTTTAGCAAAAGCAAAAGCAATTCTATTTCGCTATAACAAATCTTTTTTTAATATGAGAAGAAAGTATTGAATTATTTTTATGTCTTTTCAGTTTGCTCTTTTTTACACTTTTCATTGGAAAAAAAAGTATGAAATTATCAAACAGATGTGCATTTTATTTCTCTGAAATATATTATTTCTCCCTAATTTTTCATTTACTTTTTTTTTCTTTTTTTTTTTTACTCATATTTTTAGTTGCAAAATAACAAATAATCTTTGCGGAATTTATATGATTCAAAATCATTTAACAAAATTTTTCGAGATGCATGTCAATAACAGGTTACAAATGAAATGCTGATATTTCATTAAAATTTGATTCATCATCGTCTAAATCAATTTTTTTGTTCCTATCGTTTCAATTATTACGATGACATATATCTATGACATTCATATGTTAATTTGCATGAATTGAATAACTTTTCGTTTCGATATCATTTTCCATAATGTTAAAATACATTGATATCAATACGAAATATACGTAAATGACATAATTGTTCATTTCCATATTACTTCCCATATTGTCAAAATACATAGGTATTAATATGGAATATTCGTTTATTGCTTGTTTTTATCTCACTTTTCATAATAGTTAAAATGTATTAGTAAGTCAGGTTTTCAAAGATTTCAAGAAGAATTGCCGATCGTTTTGCTTTGAAAGTTTTTGTGTATTTTTACGAAAAGAAAGAATTTTATTGCAAGAAATTAAATTGGATGAAAAAAAAAAAGCGGTATCTTTTTTTTGTTGTCTTTATGTATGTATGTGTGTGTATAATTTGTAAAGGAAGGAAAAGCTCTTTTCATTACTTATCGATGGACCATTTTTGTTGCCATCGCCGACATCAACAAAAATTTTGATGTAATTTGTTGCGCGAATATTGTCCTCCTTTTCCTTTTCCTTTCCTTTCCTTTCTTTTTTCCTCCATTTATTCATTCATTTATTTCATTCATTTATTCATTTATTAATTCATTCATTTATTAACTCATTTACTAAATTGCAAAATGAATTCTAAAATAAGGAATAAAGAGAAAAAATGAATGAGAAAAGATGAAAGTATAGAATATTTTTAAAACTATAACAAACAAAGTATAAAAAAAAAAATAACTGAACTAAAAACAATCAACTTTTTCTTTTTTTTTTTCCAATTTTTTTTACTAGCTATAGATGCAGTACAGAATAATACGAAAATTGATAACTTCTATTTTAATTAGTCTGAAAATGGATAGATATGAGCGGAAGATTTATACTTTAACTTAAAGTTTGGTTCATTCATAGCGTACCATTTCTGTTTACCTAAAATGCTCCGACGTGAAACACACGTTCAACGTTAACGTATCATTTAAGCAAGCAAGACGTCATACTCATTGAAAGTTTGAGAATAGGTTGAAGACGTTTCGTCCCACAATTCCTCTAATCATTCGCTTTACCGAATATAACAGCTTCATTGCGTGCTCCAACTATTCTGAGGGAAATTTCAGAGGGAACCAGCTACAAGATTATTTGTTCGATTAGTCTTTCGCTACTAAATCAAAATCAGATGATCGATTTGAAAATCAGAATCGCTTCGGATTCTTTTATTTTTAATCCATTTTCTTCAAATTATCCAATTTTTTTTTTTCGTAGTGTATTTATTGCCTGTTAATAAAATAATAGCAAAAACAATTTCAATTCTTTTTTTTTTATTTTTTAAAGAAAAGAAAATTTTTAATTTGGCATAGAATGTTTTCTATTCCTTTCTTCTCATAAAATATCGTATGGTAATTTTTTTTTTTTTTTTTTTTTTTTTTTTTTTTTTTTTTTTTTTTTTTTTTTTTTTTTTGTACTTTCGGTTATTGCATAATTAAAAGCCCCATTTGGTTGTTGTGATTATCATCGAATTACCATCGCTAACTTTTTTTTTCGTTCTTTTTTTTTTAAAATAAAGAGATGAAATGAGGGATTTTGGTTGTATTCAGCAAATTACTTTTCGATTCTTTGTAATTATATACCATTCTGTGAAAATCTCCAAAATTTAAAAAAAAAAAAAAAAGAGGAAAAAGCTTAAATTTGTGAGAAAAATGATTTTACGGAACTTTGTTGAAATCTCTAAAATTTTTTTTCTGGAAAAAAAAATGAAGCCTAAAATTTATAAGAAAAGAGGTTTTTTTTTGGAAGGGCTTAGGATACTGTAATTTTTTAGAATAATTACTAATTCATAGTGTTATATTTCTTTAGTTTTCCTCCAGCTGCAATGTATCGATTCATTTGCATGAAAATATTCCTATTCATTGATACTTGGCTTTTTATAGGTGGCTTTCATTTGGTTGGCTGTCCAAATGTTGGCTCTTGTGCCAGGTACCCATTTATTCCTTTCAATCAATTAAATTAAAATGACAAAAACGAACGTTTCTTTCAATAATCGATAATCTTAATTGCTTCCTTTTGTTATTTACTTAATCAGTTTTGAAATTTAATTGAATATTTCTTTAGTCTCATTTTTCCCAATCTTCTATGCATTAATTAAAAAATGTGCTATGCAAAGTAAAAATTTCAATTTAATGGACACAATCTTCTAATTCTGTATCTTTTGAATAAATTGAAAGAATTTTTTCCATTTTCAGATTCTTAAAAGATTATAACAAAAAAAAAAAAAAAAATTTTGACTCTTTCTTTCCCTTAAATGAAAAAATAAACTTTGGAATAAACATAGAGTTCCGCTTATCGTATTTCTTTCTTTTTTTTTTTTGCTTTTTTACTTTTAGAATTTCGAACAATATTTTGATATCAAATTTAAAGAAAAAAAATTTGAAAATTTTTTCAATAAAATTACATCCAATAATTAGAAGGAAACGAAGAAAGAATACGATCATTGTTTGATCGGCCATATGTATTGGTTCATTTGAATAAAATTGTACCGGAAATAATCATTCGAAAGGATTATTTATAATTCTTTCGTGAAAAAATGATTATTTTATATATTTTTTTCTTTTCCTTTCGTTTTAAATAGAAAAAAAAAATGAAAAAGTGAATTTAAATTTGTCATATTGATGTTACTTTAATAGGGCAGTAGTATAGCAACTGTCTCTATGGATCCAGAATCTTTCCAGAATTTGATCAATTAATTAAATTTTCTCATTATCCGATCAAAATTTATATATTTCATTGTATTATCGTTTTGAGAAAGTTTAAATCGTAAATTCTATGAAATCTGTTTGAAATTCGATCGTTTAATCATATTTTTTTGTCAAATGATCATGATATATATCATGGTACGATAGTATTATTATGAGAAAGTTAAATCATAATTTCTATCTAATCAATTCATAATTTCTTCGGAATTCGATCGATTGAAATTATAAACTTCACTATTCTGTCATAATGTATGTACGATAGTATTTACGGTGAGAAAGTTTGAATCGTAAATTTTATATAAATCACTTCTTGAACTATAATCATATTACGTCGCCACATTAAACAGTCTTTAATTAAGCTAACGATTAATTACGAACTATTTAATTCATTTTAATTACAAAATTTTTGATTTAAATATTTCTGTTACGATTTCTTGCAAATCGTTTGAATATTTTCGTGTAACAAAGTGAATTATTTAAATGTAAATGAAATTGAATTAAAAATGATTATTTCAATTCGAATCTATTCAAGAATTATCGTTCTCAGTGGATTCTTTTCTGCAATATAATATAAAATTTCGTAATATAATTAATATGGAAAATTTGACTATTTTTAGTTTAAAATTTACATATTTAAATTGAAAATTTTCAAAAATTTCCAATTAATTACTAATTATTTTCTATTAAATTATAAAGGGAATAGGAACAGAAAGAAGAAAGGGAGAGAGAGAGAGAGAGAGAGAGAGAGATCAATAGCAGGCCAAGAGTATCGTACTGGTTTTGGCCTAATTCGATTACTTCTTGTTCACAATGAATTCGATGTATGTGAACATCTTTTTAATCTGTGTATGTCAGTGTATGTGAAAGATGTATGACATAAATATGTGTATGTGGGTGGATACATCTATTTCTGTGTATGTAAAGAATGTATGTATGTTCTTGTGGGCTCATCTCTATCCTTTTATGTTGACATAATTAGCCTTATTCTCGAGCCAAGAGCTATCTTTCTAAAATCTCATTCAGGCCTCATTTTAATCAATCTTCAATTTATTATTTGTCTAGAAGAATTCATGGTTATGATTGGAATTCTAGCATGAAGATCAATTCTAGGCTTTAAAAAATTTTGAACTTAGCAACGACTCCTTTTTTCCTGGTTACGTAAATGACGACGTGATATCTCAGAGATGATTCTAATTAGTTTCGTTTCCGGAAAAAAAAATCTAAAATGTTCAGTAGTCAACGTATTATTTCATTTTTGTTACAATGAAGATGACTTATTTGAATGATAATTATTATAAAAAAATAAGAAAATTGCATCATTTTTTCACTTGTCATTCTTCTTTGTAGAAATTTTTGTGGATAATATTAAATGTGAAAATTTCAAATGTATCTTCATTTAATAACAGGTACATTTATTTGAAATAATTGTCAATTTAATAGGTCGAATTTTGAACAGAAACTTGTTCTTGTTAATATGTCATTGTTAAGATTTATGAAATTCTCTCATCAAATTATGATTATTTTTTTTCTTTTTTTCTAAAAAACAAGTTTATTTTTGACAAAGAATCTTTCGAAATGATATCAATTATAATTGATTATTATTGTCAACTATTGTAATTTTATGACGTTTGACATTTCAATCATTACTATATATCATTTGAATTTCACAAATATTTGTTTCTTCCTTTAGTTTTATTTGTCTGTTTACTTTATTTTTTTTTCTTTTTTGTAAATTGAAGAGAAAAATGGAATAAACAAAATATAATAAATCAATTTTAAAATGAAATAAAATCAAAATCATCTGCTGAATGCTAACTGGTCTTTAAATTTTATTTTCAATCATCTTTAAATTCGTCATTTTTTGTCTTTTTTATTGCTCTAAAGATTTTAGTTGGCTTAAAAATTCAACTTTAGTCTATCAAGTTAGCTCATTATGATGAAAATTCAGTGTGCTTAAATCCATTTTGCTTTTTTTTTGAAATCGATAAATGAATGTCGAGAAAAAAATATAAGTACTATTTCGTTGCTTGGCAAACTTTCAAACAATCCATATGAAATTACATTTCCTCTTTTCTTATTTCAGATCACTTCAAGTTGTCAAATTATTGATTTTTTGTGGTACAATCGAGAAAACAAGTAAATTTGCATTTGTTTCAAGGAACTATTGAGAAGAATGAGAAACGGAACGAAATGATTGGTAGTACAGGAGATGATGGAAGAAGCTCATTATGATACTCCTTGGGAGTTCCTACATCGTACCGCTTCATTTCCACCGCGGTAAATTGTTAAAATTATCCAGTGGAAGATATGGAAGAATTATTTCTTTAAAAATATCTCATATTTAATGCGTTTTCTGAGAAAACTTGCATTTAAAAAAAAAAATAAGAATTGAAGATAAATGATGAGAGAGAATCGATCGAAGTTTTTACTTCAATTCCTGGTATAGGATTTTCTTGAGAATCGTAAATTTGTCATCTGCAATCTCCTATGATTGTCGCATGATGATGTTATTTTTTATTTAGAGAACGTCCTCATTCCGATTCGTCAGAATTATTATTGGGACAAAGATTAGAGCGTGGCTTGCGAATCCGTTGTTGCGGGATTGCGGAACAGCAAACGAATAATATTGTCGGAACAAGTAATAATATCGCCGGATTGTTACCATCATCTTCGTGTCATTCACCGATTGTTAAGCACAATCATGCTGTTATCAGGCAGGTTCGATTAACCAATTTGCTCATTTTCTCTTGTTGCCAGTGATTTATATGAGAAATTTTAGAAATATAAAATTTGAAAATAAACATTGCTATCATATTGAATTTTTAAAATTGAGGCATTTTTAATTGAAAGAGCAGGAAATTTAATGATAATAATAATATCAGTATTGTAGAGAACTATTTCAACGCAACTACATGAATGTGATCCACGACGAGCTTCAAGTACTGAGCTTGAACGTAATCGTTTCAAATTTGGTATTAACAGGTTACGTGGTAAATTTTTCAATCATTTTTCGTTTCGTTATTTAAAAGATTGTCGTAATATTATGCTTAATGCAATTTTACAACATGTTTATTATGTTAAAAAAAAAAAAAAGTTAAATAATTACTGTGGTTATTATTTCAAAAAAATTAATTACATTCTGGTTGGAACAATTCAAAACTAGAATATTCTATCATTACTACTTTTTTGTTATCAAAATTTTTACGAAAAAAAGTTTTTATATTTTAAAATACTTTGAAAAATTGAAGGCTGAAAGATGTCAAAAAAAAAAAAAAAGTTATTTAAAAAGAATAAAATTTAAACCGGAAATTTTGTCAGAGCGTACAAATGGACGTGATTCACGTCGAATTCGTTACCGCGAGGAAGAAATCATTCATAAGGGTATTGATCGATTCGAGGCGGAACGACAACTTTCTGATCAAGATATAGGCGTATTTTTGATTCGAGTACGAGATAACGGAACGCTAGCATTATCGATAAGAGCAAATAGAGGAGTATTACATATTAAACTTGAAGTACATTTTTTTTTTTTAAATCATATTTTGAATTGAAAAAGATTTTTTAAATTTAAAAGAAAATTTCAAATATGATATAAGATGATGATAAATTCGATAAATCTTCCAGTTGAATGATCAATACATAATCTTTTTTGATCTAATTTGAAAAGAATTGAAACAAGACAAGTTGTACACCAATTATTCATTCTATTTATCGTTAAAAAAAAAAAAAAAAAAAAAAAAAATGAAATAAATGGAAGAAATTTACCTATTTTTAATAAACAAAATTGTATCTTCTGGTGGAAGATCATAAATTCGGAGTATAAAACGGTCAGATTCATCCCGAACTTCAATATATTGTGATATTAGATAGCATTTGTTTTTCTTATCAAACTGAACAGATAAATCGATGAACAGCAGAATAAAAATCGGTCGTGATTCAAACAGAAGGGGCAAATGATCATTGAATTGAAATAGTTCTGCAAGATAGAACTGAATCATAAGTGATATAAAATTGTGTGCTATTTTACTAATGATAAGTTTTTAGTGATAATTTGCTGCACTTACATTAACTACCGTATCATTAATGATAACACAGTAAAATTTAGTTCCGAGAAAATCGTTGGGTACTTGGTGAAGGGCCAACATTCGGTTCCATCGCCAGTATTATCAGTTTCTATCGATGTCATGAATTACCGATTCGTGGAGCGGATCGAATGTTACTCAGTAAACCGATACTTGTTACTCCTAATACTACTCATTCATAGTTATTACTGTTACAGTAAACCGGTGAATACAGTATCCGAAGAATTTTTTCCATTTTTTCTCTTTCCTCTCATTGTATTTGATATCTTTAAATGTTTTCTTTTTTCTTTTTTTTGAAATTACCATATACTGTCAATATATTATTTAGTATAGCGTTACTTTATTTGTTTATTTCAAAATTATGGTATTTTAAATGAAACTGTAACAATTTGTTCGATTATATGATGATGATCTTTGATTTTTCGGATTGTATTGTTGAAAAAAATAAAATATCAAAAATATAGTTCATGCTAGTATTATTGTTTTGTTGTTTGTTATTGCGAGTCTGTCCCATTTACATATAGAGAGATGAAAATGAAACATCGAAAAATTTAAATATCAAAATGTCAAAAAATACTGACATCATCGGAAAAGGATGAATGCGTCGCAAAAGGACGGGATACGTCGCAAGACGATGAATCCGTCGCAAAAGGATGGATGCCATCAAAGAAGGACGGACCCACTGGAAAAAGATGTATCCGTGCATACCCCATTTATTTACTACCGTGGCCTTAATTTCAAACAAACCCAACATCTTTTCGGAATCACAATTCTCGATAGCAGCCAGAATGTCGATTTGTTCACAAGAAGGTATGCGTGAAGAGAAGTTGAAGAAGGAGGAGGATGACGTAATTCACGGGGACGTCATTTTTTAAACGTTTGGAATTTTAGGCTAAAAATTATTTCTGGCTAAATAAGATGACGACAAGATTCCTGCGACATGTATGACATGTATTCCAGCAAATTTTGTGCTATTAATTTTGTTATAATTGCTATATGTTGGAAGTTTTTCTTTGCTTGTTTTTTTCATACCCAAACTTTTTGATCTTATCAGATCAACTTCTAAGAGTTAACTTGATAAGATCAAAAATCTCCAACTTAAACTTTCCGGAACTCTAACTTTTTGTCTTTCATTAAAAAATTGTATTGTACGAATTTAATTAATTGATTGATTGAATTTAATTAATTGATTTGAATTTTTTGCATTTAGAAACCTTTGCTCATTTACAAAGAATACAAATTAAACAAGAGAATATATATATATATATATATATATATATATATATATATTGATGCGCAAATCAATCTCTCCTATTGTGGAACCTCCTCCCTCTCCCCCTCCATTCAATTGTATCATCATTTCCTGTTTCTTCGTCTCCTTCCGCTCTCCCGAGACAAATGGATGATGTCGGATTATTGATTATTGGACCTAAATTTTTGCAAAATATTACTACTATTTTGGCTGATGCATCTAAAACTCACATTAATAGGCTTTATGTTCGAGTCGCTGCTGAATTGGACCTTTTTGAGGTTTGAAATTTTTGATTTAATTTTAAATTCTTTCCCATAAAATAAATTAATATTTGCAAAGGCACTTTTTTGTAAGAAACATTGAATTATGCTTAAAATTTTTGGATATTAATGATTGCATTTATGTTCACTTCTTTTTTTTTTTTTTAAGAATAATTATGCAATTAACTGTACAATCGATTAATTTTTCTACTTGAAAGTGAATAGTTTAGTGTAAAAGAAAAAAAAAAATGGTGTAGAATAAATATTTCTGTATCATTTTTGTGCTGAAACTCACTAATATTGATTATTTATTCATTTACACATATATCATACAAACGATAGGATTTGTCTTCTGATTGAATGCTTAAAAATCTGGTTTTTTCTTTTTTTTTTTGCGTAAAATTCTCTAAAGTTTTCAGGTCTTGTCGCAGGTTTATTTAGAAGGATCGAGAATTTGTGATACATTGGATATTCGAGTGATTATTGATGATAATCGAGAAAGAACATTTAAAACAATAATTTGTGAAGATGAAACTATTGAGTGTAATCGAACAACTGATAAACCATACGGTGCCGTTGTACTTGGTGGAACATTCGATCGCTTGCATAACGGTCATAAGATGCTTCTATCGAGAGCTGTAATGGCAGCATCAGAACGAGTAGTATGCGGTGTTACCTGTGGTGATATGATTAAAAGTAAGATTTCAATCAAAAAAATTTTAACTGGACTTAAGATTTAACATGAGTGGATTCTTTTTAATCATATTAATTTTAGATTTACTAGCCTTAGTATGCTAAGTCAATTTTTCAATAAACAATAGAAAGTTTTGCAAAATTCATTTCTATCT
The DNA here is from genome assembly GCA_000499405.2 of Onchocerca volvulus. NCBI lineage: Eukaryota > Metazoa > Nematoda > Chromadorea > Rhabditida > Onchocercidae > Onchocerca > Onchocerca volvulus. The sequence goes on along the minus strand of HG738137.1, from coordinate 11,128,582 downwards.
TGAGCCTTAATTTGGGATGAGAAAGTGTTGATATCTATCAAAATATAGATGAAAAGATGTTTTTCATGAAGACTTTATATTGGGCAAGGAAAAGATATTATTTTTCAAATATTTCAGAAAAGATATTGTGGGAACTAATAGAACCGTTTGAAAAAAGGGCAAAAGCTGTACAAGAGTTCGTGGAAGATATTAGCTGTAGTGTTCGTTGTGAAGTACATCCCATCGTAGATCCATATGGTCCGTCAATCATTGATCGTGATTTGAGAGCAATTATTGTCAGTAATGAAACGGAAAAAGGTGGTCACGCAGTAAATGATAGAAGAAAAGTAAGTTTTCAGTTTTTTTTTTTGCAGGATTCAGAATGATCTTTGTTCATAATGGCTGCTATTTTATAAAGAAGTGTTGTATTGCGAATAAGGTAAATTAAAGTAGTAAATTACGTGAAGCGAACTTGTTCTTTTTTCTCAAACCCGTATTCTTGCACTTTGTGTAATACTTCTGCATCTTTATTCTCACTTAAAAGGAAATTTTAATGAATGAACCGATTATTTCAGGAGAGAAATCTTCCAATTCTTGATTTAATAAAAATAAGCTTAATCGATGGAAAGGATGAATTAACGGGGGAATATAAGTTGAGTTCATCTACACGACGTCGAGTCTTACTGGGAACGTTTTTAAAGCCATTGAAATTAGAAAAGTTTCCTCGACCATTTGTTATTGGTTTGACTGGTGGAATTGCATCTGGAAAAACGAATGCTGCAAATTTTCTGTCTGAAAATGGTTGTGAAGTATGTAATAGATTAATCTAAATGTATTGACATGCAATAAGGGACGCTAATGGCCCTTAACAAAGAATTATATATTTTATTTAAATAGAATTATATATTTTATAAATGTTCATTTTATATTTCAGAATATTGTGATGTATTTGAACATTTTTGGATATTATGAAATTTCATTTTTTTCATATTCACAGCTGCTACACTAATTGAGATTCAACTATGGAAAAAATAAGACTTATGTATGTAATAAATATTTGCAGAAGTTTATTTCCGATTCAGGTCGTTTTATCTTATGCTTTCTTGTCATTTAAAGATTTCTATTTTTTGCAGGTGATAAATTGTGACAAATTAGCTCATGAACTTTACGAGAAAGGAACTGTTATAGCAAGCAATATTGCTGCAACATTTGGCGATCATATTGTACAAGATGGTGTGATCAACAGAAAAACATTAGCAACGATTGTTTTTGCTGATAAAGTAAGTTCTTATCCATTCATAATGATAAAAAGACAGTCCAACTTTACATTATTCAATATTCACTAGAAGTAAAAACTTAGTATCTTCATTAGGATGGCAGGATGAATGATTGTCAGAAAGAAATCCTCTTCTAATTTACAATTTTCTAGGAAAAACTTAAAATATTGAATGGTATTGTTTGGCCTTCTCTAAAGAAAAAGGTCAGAGAAATCATTGCACAGAGCAGAGCGGAATTTGTTGTTGTTGACGCGGCAATCCTTCTAGATGCAGGCTGGGATAGTGATGGAACAGTGCATCAAGTATGGAGTTGTATAATACCGCCGAGTATTGCTAAAGAGCGCGTTGTGGAACGAGACCATATTACACCTGAGGAGGTAATTTTTGCATGATTTATACAAATAGTTTCACATAATTTTACGAACTTTTCCGATACCTCATCTGTACAATTTACAACTCTAAGGAAAAAAAAAAAAAACTGTCACATTTTGCAGTATTCAGATATTCGTTTAACTTTTTTGTGGACAATAAAAGGAAAAAAAAAAAAATTACAATAAACAAAGCTTAGCATTTATGGGACGCATATTACAGTAAACAAAGCTTAGCATCTTAAACTTCATCATTCTTTGACTAATAGCGGTAAATAAATTTCTAATGCAATATTTATCAAAAGCATATAAAACAGAAATATAACACAGGGATTAATAATCACATGAAGCTTCATTTTATGATAAATCGATTCTCGATTTTAGATTTTTAATTATTTTTATCTTTTATTTCTATTCTTCCTTACATGATATTCAATAGCTCACATACCATTCAGGTCTTTTTTTTCATTTTCAAACCAGTTCAAATTTCATGAGACTAATAGCAAACATTGGAATCTTTTTAGGCCATCTATTTCAGATAATGCATTGGTGGGATCTTCAAACAAATCACTAAAATACATTTTACTAATAAAAGCTACTTTAACACAAGCTTTTTATAGGCAGAAAAACGAATTCATTCTCAGATGAGTAATTTGGAACGTATAAAACGAAGTGATGTTGTGATTTGTCCACTTTGGACATTCGGAGAAACGAAAAGACAACTTTTTTTGGCTCTGTCCACGCTGCGTTCATTTGCTAGTCAGCATCCTCAGAAATATAATTCTGCCACTGCTTGAGTCTTTCTGCTCTCTGTTCTTCAGTTTCTGCTCTAAAATAAGACATTAGGATAACTGAAATGATAGAATGATATTAAGATTTGATAAATTACATAGAATCCTGCAATCTGATTATTTGCCTCACTTTACGATACAACGAAAGGTTCCCTTTGTTCATTGTTTATAAGGGGGCACATGTTTTCTCTAACTATTCTTTTCGCTCATCATTTAAAATACTTTTATCGGCTTTTCTAGTTTTTAATGGTGATTTCTATATTGTTTCATTTTGTAAATTTGTAACTGGATGTAAATATTTGTGAAAGAAAAAAACAGCAGTATGGATCATTTTTGTGTTTACAAAACACAACTTTCAAAAAATTAAAATTTCTTTTATTTTTTCGATCAAATCTTACATTGTGTATTTCGTCTTCCCATCCCACAATGTTACTGAAATCTGTCGGCCATCCACTACACGACCATTGAGTGAACGCACAGCTATATCTGAATGCTCGACATTTTGAAATGTGACACAAACTACGCCTTCTGGATTATTCTGAAATGAAAGTGTACTTGTTTTGTTAAGTGGGATTTGAGGCCAATTTCAAACTGCAAACAAAAAACTTGAAATTAGATTTGGCAAATAGGCCTGCATGAATTGTGCTTTTTTAATGATTAATCTTTTGCTCGGAATACCTGATGAGCTTGTCATCTTCAACTAAATTCATCAAACAGTAATATTTAACAAGTGAATAAAAAGCGGACATAATATCGGAAAGTTACGGCAAATTTACATCGTGGACGACGACTTTTTTCACAGTTCCAAATCTTTCGCAAACTTTTCTGATTTCTTCTTCTAAATCCAGTAATAAAGCTGCGTTCTTCTGCAAAACAAAAAGTTCAGCTTTATAGATGATAACGATAACAGAAAGATTTGTCGTACTACCAATTACTGATCGAATTTTGACAAAAAAACAAACCATCATTTGCTCTAACGTAAACATGTTCTTCATAACAATAGTGCAGTCACTGATTGGACGATAGTTTCGTGGTTTTTCTGGCTTCCATTCGAAGATTCTGGAATTATACATGTTCAGTTCGCTAACATTTCACCTAAATCTCTATAACACTCGAAATTAAGAATAATTACCTCTCTTGACTTTCAATAAAACGCTTTTTCTGAGCTGCTGTGAGTTTCTTTTTCTTTTTTGATGGATCAAATTCTCCTTTCATTTGGAACTTTGCTTTTTCGACCGAAATAATTTTCCCATCCACATTCCAGCCGTCAAGAATATCTAAGGCCATGATTACCGATTCTTTCTAGAAAATTTATCTACGTTACCTAAATATATTTTTAACAAATTCAAAGCAGATCATCACTTACCTTTATATAGCAGCATCTGCCATCTCCTTTAATCGTGCCATCATCATTCCTATACAATTTTATTTTTAATTTATTGGTCCTTGCATCCCGTTGTATTACACCACATTTGCTCATTAACTCCTGAAATTATTCCAATATTAGTCTTATTTACTGTTTTTAAGAGTGAGGCACATTAATTGTTTCTAACATTAATGGACTTGATTTTTAAATTCCAATTCATAAAACTCGAGAACAGAATAATACTGCATGAATCTTAAACTCACGATAAACGACTCTTCAGTTATACTAAATGGAAGATTTGAAACATAAACTGAAGTATTCTTTTCTTCTTCGAGTTCCACCCAACCTAAAAAAATCCTATTACATTGGAACTCTTAAAAAAGAATAAAACGAAATTGGAAGAAAATAAAAAAAAAAAGAAAAAATAAATAAAAAAGATTTTCAGAACATATGTACCTTCCTTTTCCTTTTCCTTTTTGTCGTGCAATTTGTGCTTCGCAGATTTATGGTCTTCGGATTTTTCATTTTTTCTTTCCATGCTTGATCCTTCTTTTTCGCCAAAATCATACTTGATACCGTAATTACTGTGATACTGAGCCAAAAAATCTTCATTTACCTACAACAGATTTGGCATAACGGGAGATTTGATTTTCTCTTCAAATCTTCACCATTTTTCTCATTCAAAATTGAACATATTTTAATGTTCAATACAAATTTACGCAGTTATTCGAATTTGTTCAAAACTTGCTAGTGAAATTGAGAAACACGATCGGAAAGATTTCGAATCTGAAAACTCCATATCTTTAACAAACTGGATAAAACTAACAAACTTATTTGTATGAACGCATTTTGCTAAATATCAAATATGTACTTCTACTACTGGTAACCATTGCTGACTGATCTGATTCCACTCCATAGTGACGCCATCAACGACACAGCGATATGGATTACTACTTATCTCATCAGTCATACTGGCTGTATCCCACTTTTCCTTCAGATCATCGCCTTTAGCTGCGATCCATTTATCCTCCTCAAATACCAAGAAACCGCCGTTACCATCCTCACAAAACCATTTTCCATCTATGAATCTTCTTTCTGGTTCTGAAGTCAAAACTACTACGATTATTGATGAGCCTATTACTAAATTTCCATTTAATTAATATTTTAAAATTTCCAAAATTTAAATCAAACATTAAACATGAAATCCCTTTTTCAACAAAGTTTTTTCTTTATTTAACTTATGCATTAATTGGCAGTATTGAAAATCTTCGAGAATTAAGAATTTGTCTTATATAAAATTTTAAGATAAAAAATGCATAATTTTGGCATTTACTTAAATCATTTTTTACTTATTTGTTCTGTATTTCCTTTTGCTAATCTATCATCGAATAAAAAGTAATCCTTCGAAAAATATAATGCATCGAACATTACAGTAGAACAAAGAGCAAACTTTACCAGTTTGATTCATAGATGTATCAGTACTTTCTGAATTGCTTCCAATTTGTTCTGTGTTACAATAGTCCTGTTTCTCATCCATATTGCTGATCTCTATTATCATCAATCTTTAGGCACACATTCTAAAAGAATTCAATCATATCATCATTTTATGATCGTTAATTAATTATCAATCAATAACATGTACCTTTTCTAGCACATTACGTTTGCAGAGGATACAACTATGCATAACACATCCATACATATATACTCGTATGTATATGAATTTCATTTTTTTTTTTTTTTGAAAAGACAGATTTATTATTTCCATTATGATAAAATAAATTCCCGATTTAATTGATTCCATGAAACAATCAAATCTAAATTCAAATTCAAATTCAAGCCTAAGTTTAAATGCATATAAAAAGCACTATATTTTGGAATTTTTTTTGGCAGATTACCAAAATTTCAAAGAAATGCTTTGTTTCAACGTTTCTCATCCCTTGAGAGATTTAGTCATGGCCCAGAATTTACTGAGATACTTGTTTAATAAGCTAGATACATTTAATCCTCATAAATTCATAAAAATGGATGATTTAATAAGCCAAAAGAAGCCATAACAATAAAAGCCTAGAAAAAGGCCTAAGAAGCCATAACAATAAAAGCCTGGAAAAAGGCCTAAGAGAATATAACAGCAATAAATGATATTCCGAAATGACAGAATTTTACAATGAAACCAACGCCATAACAAAAACCGGAATAATTCACAAATCGCTGTTCCATGTCTTGAAGGAGCTCCGGCTATCCGCAAAATACCAATAAGATGGACGGACCGGTGGGTTCATAATTATCAGTATTTCCTTCTCATCTTGCCACCATTGTTTCTTTATCTTATGTTTCTGGGGTGAAAGGTCAAGGCCATTCGAGATAACCATTCAATCGATAATCATTGGTAAAGAGGTGGATTTATCATATCAAAATCGACCGAAGATATCAATATCAAATGAGATCCATGTGTCATATTCATCCCCCTAATTCCATGACACTTTTACGATCACATCTATTCTTTCCTGATTTGTTATCCATTAAATTCACTAGACTTCGTAAAAATTTTGCTTTAAGCCATAGTAGCCTAGCCAAGACTTGATTCGAAGTATTATATTGATTTATCCGAAATTCGAGTAATTGAATTCGAAATATTCACTTATTCCATCTTCGGTTATCATTGTCGTGTGTTGAACAATAATGAATCGATTTCATTTATAAAATCAAATATCATTGAAGGAAAATTCTTTTCCTATTTCATACTTTTAAGAATAAATTTTTTTCAAGAGTTTGCTTTTTTCTTTTTTTCTCTCACTTTTTCTTTCATTTGTAAACAGGAACTGAACTGTTCGGTTTTTCAAAGGAATTAAATACCGGGCAAAATTTTGCCAAGCTTAATTAAAAGAATTGAAATGTATGATTATTTTGTTTACATTCATTGTGCTTGTTGAATATTTCTTATCTGAAAATTGTAATTTTTTATTTAATTCTTCAGTATTTGTACAATAATTCAATTTATTCATCGTAATTCAAGTTTAATTATTTTCAAAATGATTTATATGCGTCCCATAAGCTTTTTATCAAATTTTAAACTAAAAATTTAGTTTTAAATTATTTTTATTCACAATTTGCAGAAATTGACAATCATCAGTGCTCCGATATGAATTTTCCAATATAGTTTTACAAACATAAATTTTGATAAACATTCCGAATCTTGAAATGTTTGCTGGAAAACATTTTCCGATCGAAAAAAATCACTTTGAAAAAAGTTGATATTAAGATGATAGGCCTTCTATAAATAAAAATATAAAAAGCGAAAAAAAAATTCAGGAAAATTAGAAGAAAATAAAAAAAAAATTTGAAAAAGTGAAGGATGAAAAAGTTCGAAATTATTAAAAATGAAAAATAAATGAAAAGAGAATGCTAATCAAGCAGTATATATTTTAATACTTTTTATAATGATGCCTAAAATTTTATATTTACTGTTATCACTTTTATCAGTATGATAGTTTATATAAGCATTCTACTTGAAGAACAAGATAGATTCATACGAAAGTAATCGATAATTTTTTTTTTAATTTCTTTAAATATTAAATTCATTAAAATTTTTTTTTTTTTTTTAATAATAAGAATAATAAGTTGGGTTTAATATTGCTTTTTTTTTTACTAAATAATGCTTTATTAATTTCTCAAAACCTTTCCAGAACTCTTTCTTAAATTTTTATTTCTTTTGTGTTTGTTATACTTTTTAACTTCTTACAAAATTTATCAATCGATTTTCGCACTAAAAACATTATTCAACAAAAATTTATTAATAGGATGGAAAAGCAATACATAAATAAAATAATCTCATTTATAACCAATCTTTTTTATAGTACATGAACAACCTTATGTCACAATCATAATAGTTTAAACAATTGGTAAAGAATTTTTTCCTTTTTTCCCGTAACGTTGATTCTGTTCTTGTAATTTGAAATTTGAGAATATTTAATTTCTTTGATATTTTGTTTAATAATTCCAATTCTTTATTATTTAAGATTTTTACGAAGTAGAAATACTTCTTTTGATTGATCGATTAATGTTAAACAATGATCGAAATCCTGCAAGTTTGTGAAATTCATAGAAATAAATATAGTAATTGATGACTAAAATGCTTTCCAAATAATACTTTTGTCTGAATAATTTTGTCCTAATTTTATTTTTTCCATTCAATGAAAAAGAACTTTTAGAAGTTGATTGAAATCCAATCAATTATTTGATCCAATCGGCAGGATACTTAAAATAATTAATGTGCTATCTTTTGCTATTGAAATTTCAAATTTAATATATTGTCATACATTTTAATATTAACAATAAAATATATGTATAATTTTATGAAGAAAAAGAAAAAGAAAAATTTCTCATTAAAATTAAATTTATTTATTACAAAAAAAAAAAGATAGTCAACCTGATCCATTCCTCGAAAACGATTTAATAAAATATGTATACCATCGCATACCATTTTTGTATTTGCCTCATTTTTTTTCTTCACACAAGCACCAATAAAATTGATAATCCAGATAGTATACTATAAAACGATAAAATTTAATATTATTCATTTTTCAAATATTAATTTTATTTCAAATTATGCGAAATTTTATTTACAAGGAAAAAAGCAATGAAATTATATATTTGAGAAAAAAAAATTGAAAGAATTAAATTCTTTACCTTAACAATATAATTCCTTATATCTTGTTTTAATTTCGAAATTATCTCATGAGTTTGTTGGACAGATGCGCCATCCCATTCAACCAATGCTGCAAATACCGCTTCACCTAATTTGAATTGTTTTTCGTACATTTCCTTATCCATTGTTTCCCAATTCATTGGTACACATTTGAAATCCAATTCTTTTAGTCGCAACGAAAGAATAACATACGGTGATGATTTGGTGGATAATTTGCGATTCATTATTCGCTTTTTCAAGATCTGAAATTTGATTTCATCAAAAGAAGTCTTATTCTCTTCTCCCTTTCCATCCCTTTTTTTTTTTTTTGTTACATTCCAAAATTCCATGATTATAATAGCTCAACAGAATTAGCAATTTTAATAATTCTTTTTATAAATAAATTCATTTTAATGATTTCTTAAATGAAAAAAAAAAGGAAAAAAACTAAATGTAAAGATATAATATTCTAAAGAATGATGCAACTTTTACATTCTAAACGAATATATAATCATTTAAATTCTTCATTTGCTTTTAAAAATGTTTCCGGATCTTTTTTCTTCTTTTTTTTTTTTCTCTCTCTCTCTCTCTCTCAAAGAGAAAACGCCACGTGATAGGATATTTCACGAAAAGTTCGTTTCAAATATTTATCAAAATAAAATGAAATCGATAGAATGAAAGGAGGAAATATGTGAAGGATAACGTGGGAAGAGAGGCGGTTCAGTAAAAAGTTCACTTTGATCGATTTCTTCTGTAACAATTTTAGTATTTTCAGCGTGATAATTGATTTTTGAACTTGGATACGATGATGAAGGAAATAGAAGGATGAACGTATTATGTTGTTTGAAAAATTGAAAAGTGCTAATCATAAATCTTTATTGTCTAAACATAAAAAAAAAAAAAAAAAAAAAAAAAAGGAGGAAATTGAAAACTTTTTTTTAAACTCATTTATTTAAGATTGCTCTTAGAGAAAATGAACCGTAATGATTTCAAACAGGGATATTACCGTAATATTGTTAGATCTAATAGTTACGGTGAAATTACTTTTAGCTAGGATTACTGTATGGATGAGAAGCAACTTAAAGATAGAAATTTAAAGAAGATTGTAAATTTGAGACAAAGTAACTGATGTCATTTTTTCAACAACTGTTACTAACAGGGTAAATTGTATAACTGGAAGTATATGATTTCCGGAAAATAACAGAAATCAGGAACATTTGGGAGAGTATAGAGAGAGTTATTATAGTTTTTTTTTTCAAAATTTCTGATTTATAATTAAGTAAATTATATTAAAGTCGTTTTTTTGCATTTTTTTTAAAAATCCTTTTCCGCTTTTTTCAAATGTTTTTTGTTTATTTAACTTTTCTCGATTATTCATATATAAAAATTTTTTAATTCCTTAAATTTTGTTTTTTGCCTTTATGATCTGGATAATTAAGAGAAAACTTCGCATCCTTACAAAACCTTTGCTTTTTTTTTTTTACTCTCGATAATTTTTTTTTTTTATTGCTGTATGTTTTTTACGAAAATTCTCCTTTTTTTATATTTGTTGGTCTATGATTTTCAAGTGAAAAAGGTTAAAAAAAATTACCGAAAACAAAAAAGAAAATAAATCGTCAAGAATTTTACAAGATCTTTGATTGTTTTCTTTCTTTTTTTTTTGTTTTTTTGTTTTTTTTTTTGTTCCGATAATTTGTTGTTGTTGCATATCTTTCATGAGAGTTTTTTTTACTTTGTTTACGTTTATTGGTCTATGATTTTTATGTTAAGAAGGAATTAGCACTTACAATATTATTTGATATTTTTACATTTTACATTTTAGTATATTTTAGTTATCTTTGCATAATTTTGTTAATTGTTTATTTATTTTTATTTATTGTTTAATATAATTTTTTTTTTTGTCTCGTATAAATATTATTAAGGTTTTATTTTCCTCTTTCAATTCAATTTCCAGTTTATTTTGCTTCTTTTTTTTTTCTTTTTGTTTAATTACTTGAAAATTTCTACCAGTAGTTCATAATGATGTGATTTTTAGCTGGCGTTATTTTAAAATTAGAAGAGATTATATTTTGTTAATAAATTGTTAAATTTTTTCTTTTAGTCCAGTGATTTTGTTTCTCTTGATTGATATGTTTTCTGCTTCTTTTCTTTTTTATTTTAAATTTATTTATATGATTCAGAGAGACAGCAAGTCTTTAGCAACGTATTCTTCGATTTATCACATAAGCTTTTATCTAATCGAAATCAAAACAGTTTATTATAACATACCATCTGTATATTCATATGTATTTCTGTTTAAATATTTGATTAATTAGCTTGTAAACATGCAATCTTTTCAAGCCAAAATTCTTGAGAAATATCCATAGATCCATACATATATATCAAATCCTTCCACTCAAAATTGTTATTTCATGCTAGAAGAAATGGAAATAAGAGGATTTCATACAAAAAGAAATAATTTAATGCTTTTCGGTATCCGTAACTGCATAAAACTGCTTGCATGAGATATTATTCAAATTGAAAATTTGACTAGGAACTTTGTCCATTTTATTCCTTAGAAATAAAGTTTTCCTTAAAAAATTTTCTTCAAAATACTTTATTTATTAATACAACTCAGTCAAAAGAGCAACATGAAACCAATAAACATGCACGAAACTAATCGTATCACTATGTGCACAATTTTAAAGTCGATCACATTTATCATATTAATCGCAAAATAATAAATTATATAGCAGCGTTAAATAATATAGCGAAATATATCAAATTTATTTCAAAACATAAGGACTGAAATATAAATAAGCAATTCTTCATAAAAATGAAGTAATTAATAATATCAAGAAAATTCATTGTCTGCGATTTGTTTAGAAATGTTCGATCACAATGCTTTGATTAATTCCGGAACAGCTTTATGGAGATCAGCTTTTAATCCAATATCTGCTATCTGAAAAATACATCTTTTATTGTTTTATATTGTTATCAGAAATAATTCTTTATGAACATTGACTCGGATTTTATATTTGCAGAACTTATTTTAGTGATAACTTTCATAAGCACTTTTCGTGATGTGAAACACTGACATGTACACACATACGCATACACATATACACACAGCCACATACATATACACACATATATATACAGAAAAAAAAAATACATAATTATTCGTTCTAGGAATGCGTTTTTTTTCTTTTCTTCTCTTTTTTTTTTTTTTTTGTGCGTTTCATCACGATCAAAAATGGATGAGTTCTGTTTGACAGCCATTTATCGGTTAGCGATAAAATTTGTCAAATAAACATAAATCAAATTTGCAATCACAAAAATCGAAATTTGCTAAATTATAACAATAATTACTTCGAAAATGGGAGCGTCTGGATCTTTATTTATAGCTACAATAACTTTGCTATCCTTCATGCCTGCTGTGTGTTGAATGGCTCCACTGATACCGATTGCTATGTATAACTCCTACAAATTTTCGACAATATAATTCATTACACAGAAAGTTAGAGGAAAGAATCATCTTCATTGTATTCATGGAAATTTTGCTGAACGTAAATAATAAAGGCAACAGGCCTGAATGAAAACATGGACAATAGGATTTATGGCCATTATCGATTATCCGGATTTTACTGTAATTTTGTAAAAAAGCTTGGTATTCAACATCGATTCACGAAAAAAATCTGATCCATTTTCTTCTTATATGATTATTTATTCAAATAAACAAGAAATTACCGGCGCAACAACTTTGCCCGTTTGGCCAATTTGCAACTCATTCGAAACGTAGCCTGCATCAACTGCTGCACGTGAAGCACCCACTGCTGCTTTCAATTTATCAGCCAGTTCATAAATCATTTTAAAATTATCTGCTGAACCGATAGCACGACCTCCAGAAACTACGACTTTTGCACTTTGCAAGTCTGGTCGCTCCGATTTGAGCAATTCTTGTGATAAAAATTCAACACCATCGAATGAAAAATCTGTTTCGGGTGCTGAAAATTGCTTAAACTTATTAAAAATACATGAAATTTCTAAAAACTCAAGAAAAAAATATTCCGATTTCTAGCGCAAAAATAAACATTCCGTCAATATTATTTTTCTAAAATTCCTGCTATTCATGTTAACTGAACAACACTAGTCTGTTCACAAGAATAATAAAAAGGAATTGGCACTTTGTACATACCTTTTTCAATTTTGCCGCTACCACCAGATTCTTTGGCTGGTTGGAATGCTGTTCCACGAAAAGTTAAGAACTTTACTGGGGCATTACTTTTTACCTGGAAATAATATGATCACCGAAAAACACCTGCAAATAACTTAATGATTCAGGCACACAATTTTAAATGAATTTTACACTGATATAATAACTTAACGATTAAATCAAAAGCTTTACCTTACATATAGCATTGCCAGCATAAATAGGTCGGCTGAAAGTATCATTACTGTGAATAGCAATGATATCAGTGATAGGAGAAGCATCGAATTGAGCGGCTACTCTTGGTAATACATCACGACCAAATGTTGAAGCTCCTGCTACTACATGGTCAAATTTGTATTGCTTTTGAAGTGTTTCCACAGTCTTCGCAACATGTTCTAAAAATAGCTTTCGTTTCAGCAAATCTTTAGAAAATAATCTTAATCCTTATAGATGCGATAAAATTCATAGGTGACTTCTAAACGATAATTTGGAACAAGAAACTGCGCCACTAACCTGGAAGTTGATGCTTCAGTTTTTCATGATCTGCTATAAACACTCGTTTGACTTGCTCCACTTTTGCTACCTACAATAATTAAATCAATAATCATAAAATTAAAATAAGCCTTTTCAATGTATCCTGCTATCTCAGCTTATATTAATCACTCGGGTCATCTCGGAAACTTACTGCATAAGCATTTCTCATTTTTAATTTTTTTACAAGCCAACAAATACTCGATGAAATTGAATAAAAGGGATGTGCCGGTACTACAATGCTCTGTTCAATTTAATATCCAACCAGATTCGCTATGTGATATTACATAACGTTAAGTTCTTTTTCTATCAAAAAGTTTTTCACAAATATTTGTTTATTTGAAAACAACAAAATTAAAGCTTCAAATAGAAAATAGACAAAAATGATTATTTAAAAGAAGCAAATTAACCTGTTCAGCAATTTTAGTGACATTGGTACCTGCAACCAGTACTGATATTTCACCTAACTTTGAAGCAGCGCTAACAGCATTTAACGTTATCGGATTCAGCTTGCCACCGGTATGTTCTGCTAGCACCAATGTACCAGTGAGTCGGAAAGCTATATGCTGAAAATATCGAAATCTTATCTTGCATCATTTTAAATCTTCCAATTATAAACAATACAAAATGATTTCACAAAAAACAATTTAGAGATAATTTTCATATATGAAACTTATTTATATCCGCAAAGCAATCGTTTCCTTCTCATGGTCGTTACATATCTCTGTTTATAATGTTATTTAGAATATATAAAGAAATTTACTGATAAGAAACTATCTTTTATCAACGAATGACTGACTTAATAGAAGTCTTTGATCTAATGGATGAACTTAACAGGTTGCCTAACACTACTGGACGTATGTCATGTAACCGATTGTACAGCCAAATATTGGATTGTTTCTATAACTTTGACGAAGATACCTATTAAACCAATAGCAAAATTTCAAAAAAGAAAAAAAAAACAATATCTTTTGATTCCAATTCTCATCTCTTTCTTGTATAATATCATAGTCCCATTTGTTCCCTCCTTGGGCAATATAAATAAATTTAAATTGAAAAAAAATTTTAAACTAATACATAAACTGCTGTTAAGCCACAAATTTTTGCTAAATTTTTTCTTAAAAGAAGTTAGATGTAATTGAAATCAAAACTAAATATTCCATAATCCTTAATTTCACACGCTAATTCAAATAATACAATAATCTACGTACCTTTATAACTGAGAGGATAATTTATCATAGCATATATGTTTGTTATGAAAAGTTGAAATACTTTGAGATTTATCCTGAGAAAATTTACGGCTTTACATTTTCAAATTGAAAAAAAAAAAGAAGGATAAATTCAATTAAATTAAAATACAATTAAAAATTTAAACTTACAAAATTACTGTTTCGTCTTGGTAGATGACCTAGGAAGAATAATGTTCTATTCATCATCTCCTTTGTGGCAGTAATTCCCGGTCGATATGTTGCAAGGGATTTATCACAGTTTGAAAATAAGTGATGACAACGAACGAAGAATCATTCGACCTCTCTCCCTTCTTCCTATATTAGTGCGATAGATGGAAAATAACACATAATTCGAGGAGGAAGTCCAAAGTCCAATGTTCACCAATCTGAAAATGTTCAAAGTGAAACAATTCGTCCGTAAAAGATGCAAATATCGTTGACACTGCGAACTGATCGCAAACGAATCGCATCAATCTTCGTTCATCCGTTTTGTACCGATGTAACCAATAAACGGAAGAAAACAATGAACTTGAACTTGAGTGATTTCAAGCTACTAGTTATATTCCCGGAATGATTTATGATTTTCCAGAATAGAATCGATGGTACGAGTGCAGAGAATTGTACTTGCATTTCTTAATTACTGCTGTTTGAGCTCTTTTGATTCAATCCTGTTAAGAATTTAGTCTTTTAGTAGATGACGGGTATATGTCTCAGAATTATCCTGGATATATCCTTAAATTTCCCTTTCCAACATCACGGCAAGATTTGTGTCGATAATAAGAGATTACGTGAATGTGACTTCATTTCTTCTTCTATCATAGATAATGTAAAAATGTTCTAACATAGATAATATGAAAAATGCAAAATAACTATGTTGTCGCGAATTCTTTTGATCTCGCGAAACTCCGACAAAATTCTTTAAGATTTGATTTCAATTTTTTTGATGTTAGCCGATAATCACATATGTACATGTCATTCATCCATCCACACATATGTGCATCTCATTTAACCATTATCACATATGTGAATTTCATATATCTATGTTCGCATATGTACAATTCTAATTTCCATATTCACATCTATATATTTATATCATACAATAATCTCCTTTGATATCAACCGCTAATTGTATTAAATTTACATTTATATTCATTTTCACTTCTTAATCTTCCCATTTGGAAACCAGATGTGAAACTTATCCACTCCCACTTGTTAATCTTTATAAGCTTTATTGAATTGAACGAGAAATCATTTTATATGAAATAAAACCCCACCATCAACTCCACGCTTCTCACAGTTTTCCACACACATCACAACTCCAGATTCGCTTCAACTTTCAACTTATTTTTCTTGATCCTACTCAACCACCCACTATTCCTTTCAACAATTTATTTATATTTCGCTTCAACTTAACCAAGTTCTTCTTCTAACAACCTCAATCGAAATATTAGCTGTATTTTACTACTATTGACATCACCTTCAACGAATTCGACAAAAACTCACGACAGTACAATCCCTCCGACTCTTTCTGGTAGAATTGGTCCAACGAAACGAAGAAGTGACCAGAAGCCAAATCTCCAACAGAGAAAGAGATCCAACGGAGCGCAAATCAAAAACTCCTTTCAAATCTAGAGGAGAGACATCGGCTTTAGCAGTTATGAAGAAAACTGCGGCAAATGGTCCTAAACCGACCGCGAACCAGAAGAAACCCAACAAAGGAAAAAGNCAAGCAGGAAATATTAGCTGTATTTTACTACTATTGACATCACCTTCAACGAATTCGACAAAAACTCACGACAATAAAAAATAGGTGCCCGAGGTGAGGTACGATGTCAAGTAGTATTGTTGCCAGTATTCAACCAGCAAAGACCAGGTTAGTCCTTCTTCTTAATGAAATAAATACCCTTGTATTTGAAACGCCAGATCCGAATGCGTCATACGAGCAACAGGGAAACCTGTACATAACTAGGAACCAAATATTAACAGATAAGATTGATAGAGTCCAGTTATGTGTTAAACCACTCAAAGAGGCCTACGACACGTGGCTCTCATATATCCAAACAATTACCACCACAAAAAAGAGGGATGAAGAAGAAAAAATTTTTGAATCCGTCCTCGAAGGGGAACAAGGACTGTTCCGAATATTGCATGAAGGGCAGGAAGCAATAATAACCCTCACTAGGCACAACAACGAATCCGAGCAGAAGCTTGAAAAGCTGTTAAAGAGAGTAAGAAAGGAACAAAAAGAGATAACTTTTCCTCCCAACCAAACCGTCCAGCTTCCACAATTACCACTACCTACCTTTACTGAAGACCCTAGACATTGGAGGCAATTTTGGAGCAGCTTTGATGCTGCTGTCCATTCACAAACAATTCCTGACATTCAGAAATTGAACTATCTGTACTCGAGTCTCAGAGGAGAAGCGTTACAAGCAGTGTCAGGATATGAAATAGCGCCCGAAAATTATTCAATTATAAGAGGATTACTCAAAAACAAATATGGAGACCCTTCCATAATATCGTCGAGATTATACAGAGAACTTCAAACTCTCAAATACAATGAGAAGGAATGGATGATCACCATTGAGAATATCGAACGAGTGCTACGACAATTGGAGGCTTTAGGAGACAACCTAGAACATCCAAGTACCGAAACGATGATAGAAAGCAAGTTACCATCCTGGGTCCTTAATAAGGTTTACACTCAATGGAAATTAGACAAGCCTTGGACGATTCAAAAATTAAGAAACTTACTATCGGATTAAGTAGAAGTAAATCAACAAGTGAATCTTGGACGAAGTTCAGTCTCTCAAGTTGACAACAAATTCATAAGGATCAGAGGGGGACAAAAACAAAATTACAAGCCTGATAAAACTTCCGCACTTACGACAATTCAAATAAACCAAAAGGAGTCGCAAACCTCAACAAACAGAAAAAGACCGTGCATATTTTGCACTCGAGATCACTGGGATAGCGAGTGTGATATATATCCTACGGTCAAAGGCCGAATGAAGCGCCTCAAATCATTGAAGAAATGTCCAATTTGCTTCAAGGATAGTCATAGAACAGAGTTATGCAAAGTTCAGAAAAAATGCTTCTACTGTAAAGGCCTACATCACAGTGCCCTATGTGACAAAAGAAGCATCTCATCCCCAAACATTACAACCCCTCCGAGAAAGCAGGAGTTAACACAATTAAATATAGATAGTCCGACCTTCCTGTACCATTCAACAGGTATGACTCAAATTGATACACCACAAGAGATTTTACTCTTATGTAAAGAGATAAAGGTCATGAATCCAGAACAACCACAAAGACAACAAAGAACCTTAGCATTATTTGATATAGGTTCACAAATGACTTACATTTCAAAGAAATTGTCAAACCAACTAAAACTCATAGAGTCGAAACCTCGAACTATGTTGGTAGCCCCATTCGGTACAAAAACTCCAATACAATGTCCCACTGCTGACGTACGAGTGAACATACAAACAGAGGACAAGGAAATCATAACAATCAACAGTCACGTAGTAGAATATTTAACCCAAGAATTACAGGTAGTCGACATACCTAGTAACGAAGAATTTGAAGAAGTAATAAGCTACAAGAAGGAGCCCGACATACTGATCGGTGTCGATTATTTTTTCAAGTTTATCGATCTACAAGATAAACGGGAATTACACCCTGGGCATACTTTAGTACAATCAAAAGTAGGTCCCATGATAGTAGGAAGCGGATATATTGATAGACTTCGCAATTCCAGAAATCACCTCTCACCTATAATGTGCTCAGTATGTACAAATCCAAATTTAGATTTAGAAAATTTCTGGAAATTGGAAATGATCGGCATACAAGAGTCCCCCACAGATAACGATGATGAACAAGCAATGAATCACTTTAAACAAACAATTATTAAGCTCGACGGTAGATACCAGGTATGTTGGCCGTGGAAAGATTCAAAAACAAAATTGAGCGATAATTATAGCTTATGTACTAGACGTTTGAAGAATCTGGTTGGACGCTTACGATCCTCTTCGCTTCTTCTCACATACGACACTACACTAAAAGATCAACTATCGAATGGAATAATTGAAGAAGTACCTCCTGAAGACGAAAGGGGCGTAGTACATTACCTACCCCACCATGAAGTAACAACTCCTGACAAAATCACGACTCAATTAAGAATCGTATATGACGCCTCAGCACACAAACGAGGATTCAAGAGCCTCAATGAAGTTCTGTATCGAGGCCCAATAATCCTACCTGATCTAGTTGGAGTATTATTACGCTTCCGAGCGATGAACATTGTAATAACTGCCGACATAGAGAAGGCATTCCTACAAATAGGATTACAAGAAGAGGAAAGAAATTTTACGCGATTCCTCTGGGTGAAAGATATCAATAAGGAAGTAAACCATGAGAACCTAAAGTGTTACCGCTTCAAGAGAGTTCCCTTTGGCATAATATCCTCACCTTTCTTATTGGCAGCAACGCTCAACTATCATTTGGAGAACGTTGATAGTAAATTAGCAAATGAAATACGACAAAATTTATATGTAGACAGTGTTACGGTCTCTGCAAATGATACAGAAGAAGCCTTTAGGAAATATGAAGAGATGAAAATTATTTTTCAAAAGGCCTCGATGAACATCAGAGAATTTCTTTCTAATAACCTAGAATTCAATAAAATGATCCCATATCGCGACTTAAGCAAACCGAGAAAGGAAAACTTTCTTGGGCTTAATTGGAATCATGAACAAGACAGGATAAACCTAACAATTAAACCCTGGAAAGGAAAATTCGTTACAAAAAGAACTATCCTACAATTCATCGCATCTCAATATGACCCACTGGGATATCTGGTCCCATTTATAAAAGACCCAATATTAAACTAAATACTTTTTCCTACACACCTGAAAACAGTTCATTTCAACTTCCTTCCTAATTTCTTCCTCTCTCCTCCTTTTGGGAGTGTCGCGAATTCTTTTGATCTCGCGAAACTCCGACAAAATTCTTTAAGATTTGATTTCAATTTTTTTGATGTTAGCCGATAATCACATATGTACATGTCATTCATCCATCCACACATATGTGCATCTCATTTAACCATTATCACATATGTGAATTTCATATATCTATGTTCGCATATGTACAATTCTAATTTCCATATTCACATCTATATATTTATATCATACAGTAATCTCCTTTGATATCAACCGCTAATTGTATTAAATTTACATTTATATTCATTTTCACTTCTTAATCTTCCCATTTGGAAACCAGATGTGAAACTTATCCACTCCCACTTGTTAATCTTTATAAGCTTTATTGAATTGAACGAGAGATCATTTTATATGAAATAAAACCCTACCGTCAACTCCACGCTTCTCACAGTTTTCTACACACATCACAACTCCAGATTCGCTTCAACTTTCAACTTATTTTTCTTGATCCTACTCAACCACTCACTATTCCTTTCAACAATTTATTTATATTTCGCTTCAACTTAACCAAGTTCTTCTAACAACCTCAATCGAAATATTAGCTGTATTTTACTACTATTGACATTACCTTCAACGAATTCGACAAAAACTCACGACATATGTAACTATCGAAATAACCGAAAAAAAAAAATTGAGGGAAATGATGAATGATCGAAAAATCGCGCTCACTTTGATTTGATGAAACTTCGTCCTTGATTGATGAGATTCAGATAGCGCCAAGGCTTAGACCAAAGTGAAGTAATCGGCAGCCGACGATTTAAAAATCATTGTTAACTTTTTTGCGACGATGACGACACGGTTTTTTCTCGACGAATCCACGACCATTCAAGAACTCCTCCCATTTTCTTCAATTTCTTTATCTTTTGTGTCCACGAATTTATTAGACGAATTCTATATAGAATTCATATATTCTAGAATAAACGTATTGTATTCTATTTTACTTTACCCTAATAAGGTATTTCATATCTTAGTGTCATAGACCGCTCCGATTTACAACATTCAAATTTCGCGACATTAACATTTGAAAAAAAAAAAATTATTTCATGGAGATTTTCTATGTTCATTGATGGAGAAAACTCTGACAGTTTTAATTGGATAATTTGAAATTTGATATCATCCGAATCCATAAACTGATGAACTTTCTAAGCAAAGAAATTGAAATTTTTTGCAATTCCAAATATTCATCATTTGTGATATTTAGATGATAAGATTATTAATGAGCTAAATAAATGTTTAGAAATCTCTCAATACAGATCACGAAATCGTGACAATTGCTCGATATCACCACCATATTATACCATATTTTTCCCTCAGATTAGTGCAAAATTATCTGTTTTTATCATACAATAATTATTTCATAGTTCGGAAACTGATTCTCTTCATTAGTCAAGGGAATCACTGAAAAAATTGAGACGCAAATTCATAAATCTCTTTTTTCTTCATCGTAAATCTATAAAAACCCGAGAAATGACGCCTTTAGTAGAAGATCAAAGCTTCTTCAACTTTTTCAGACGGTATCTAATTCACTTTCTTTGTTCTTAAATTTTTTGGTTTGGTTCTTCTATTTGATGACATCAAGATTTTGACACATGCAATTGAAAGTTGTCTACGATTCACGAAGACAAACTCGAGCTTTTACACAAAATTTACATCTACTTTAATGAGAGAAAAAAAAAAAAAAACTAAACATTCTTTATTGTGTTTATAATAAGATATAGGAAATTTAAACCTATGGGAGATTTTGATAAGAAAAAAAGAAAAAGCTGAACGCCTAATTCGAGAAAAAAAAAAAAAGTGGAAACAATATACTGACTTGAGGGAAATGTCGTGCTACAGAAAAGAAATAAAAATTTAATTTAACCATTTCAGGAAAGTCAACATTATCTCTGTTGATGATATATAAATTGTTCTGTTATACTGATAACTACTACAATGCAGGTAAAATATCGAAAAAGATAGGACTAATGAAATGTGAAATTATACAAGTGTAAGAAAAAAAACAAAGATATGCGATATCAATCTAAAACTCTAATGGTTACCTTTTTTTTTCACGATTAAACAAACAATCGATAAAAAACATTTTGTTAATTAAATCATTTCCTTGCATATTAAGAAAAAAAAAAATCATAAATATATAAGATAAACATTATCAATTCAAAGATGAATAAAGCGAAGCCAATGTTTTTTCCCACATATATCATATGTGTGGATAAAAATTTTGAACAGCTTAACACAGAATTGCAGCATGGGATAATATTTGAGTAAATGTTGACATAATGAGTATTCGACAAACAACTACTGATTTAATATCGGATGAATAATTCCGACATAATGTCGGAAATTCTGAAAAGATAAATTATGACAGAAGAAGATATCGAAAAAATGTATAAAAATTTATTTCATTTTCCAAAATTTCTTTTTTGATATTTAAGATAGTTTTCTTTTTTTTTTAAAAAAAGAAAAAGATGAATATTCAAAAAAAAAATTTCCCTACGTATTCTAAAACTGAAACTTCTTTTACAATTTCGATCGATAGTACAATCAATATGGGTGACATAAAAATTATGTATATATCGGAGGTGAAACAATAATTCATGAGGGAAATTTGTCAAAATTAAGCGGAAATTATAAACCAATTTTTGGAAATCAAAAGAAAATTACAATCTAAAGTTATGAATTGCAATACGAATATGAATCGTCCGAAAAACTGATTTGTGAATTCGCTGCTATTGTTGCTAATTTTGCCGCTAATTTTAAATATGAGCCAAAAATGCATGCATAAATAAGAAATATCGATGAATGAATTCTACATAAATTAACAAATGAAACAAATTTTGAGTTAGCACCCATAATTTGCAAATATTAGAGTAAAATATGCGCCAAAAAATTCATTCATCAGGCGTGTGTGAATAACTTTCATTTCTGATTCGCGATGCAACTGCTGCTACTAGCGCTGCTCCACGACCGCTTCCGTCTTCTGACAGCATTAATTGATACTGCAAGAAAACTGCAGTTTATGCAAACGAAACAAAATATAGTGGGTTTATAGAGAGTGAATATTTTTCAATCTTTGAACAAAAAAACTGGTTAAAATTTCAAGTAATAATCTTCGGGCTTCCATTTTCTCTTCATCCTTTTCTTCTTTCAAAATTCTCATTTCATTATGACTAAAAGACGATCAGAAAAAGCAGTTGCAAATTTAACATAGAAATTCTTTCATCATTAACAACGAATTTTAATTACTTGGTAATATATTAATTGATTATCTCAAAAAAAAGTACAAATAAAATACCTTCAATTTTTTATCGATCAGTTGTTCAATTTTTTCATCAAGGAGACGCGGGAAAGTCGGATGAAATCGATACACAGAACCGTCAACACCAACGGTTACAAATGGTTTTTCCATTCGATTCAGCAATGTTGCTATGCCAGCAGCACATAGATATGCAGCTCTGAAACAGTACATTTCATTCTTTAAGTAAAGCAAAAAAAAAAAAAAAAAAAAAAAAAAAAAAAAAAAAAAAAGTAGGTAAAGCCATCAAAAAAAAAAAAGTTTAGAAGATTTTGGAAATTTTCAGAGATCTTAGAAATTTAATTAAAATTAATTCATACTCTGTTAAAATGTAATTTAAATGTATATGAAATTTTGCAAGAGTACAAGCAATTTACCGTGTACTAACAAGAGAGCATACGTATGCAACATTGATGCAATCAGCGACTGATACTTGTTCAGTTCCAATTTCTTCTAAAATCTGCATTGTTTTAGAGAAAGTCCGCTCTTCGTCTTCCATAATTTCTCTAAAAACGTATTCTTATGCAATATAATATAAACATTCAAAAAATACAACACAAGTTTCTTTTTTTTTGAAATGATACGAATCATATTTGACTTACGCAACAAAAAAAAGTGTAAATTCGAATTTCTGAATTTAAATTTTTGATGTAACTAGACATAGCTTAATGCTGTACAAGATTTTTTGTAAGGATCATAATCTTTTGATTTTCACAGATTAACCGACATCTTCAAGTCATACCTTTCAACTTCAGAAACATATTTAGTCGGAAATGAATGTGGTTTTGAAATGGCCTCATAGTCGCCATTGAAAAGAAGATTCTGGCGTGCCAGGTGAGCTAGAATGACACGAACAATTTCGCCCATATACATACCCGAGATCATTTTTTCGAATCTGTAAATCTCAATTATTAAACAGCTACATTTCTTTGTTTTCATACCATTAACTTAACGGTTACTTGCAGAACAGGTCACAACGTATATCAAAGCCTGCCCGCTTTTCATGTAAAATGTATTGAAAATTCGAAAGAAAAATTTTTTTCAGTATAGAATTTCAATCCACAGAAAAAAATGCTTTTGGAAAAAAAAGATTGAAAGTTTTTGTCAGAATTTTTTTGAATTTGAATTATTTTGAAAATTTCTTAATGCTGTGACCAAGATTCTGCAGTTCCTTACCGGCCTTTTTCACTGCTTTTTTGGCAACTCACACAGTACCGAAAAGAAGAAATAATCAGGCAGTATGTGAGTGTGTACGTCTAAAGCAACTCGCAGCCAGAAAAAAGTTTGCAGCGGCGTCAATTGATGCTTTTGCCCGTAGAAATCACGCAAATACAGGCTTCGAAAACATCGCCGCTGCAGTGAGCCTGCCTAACTGCGAGTCCACTAAGCACAAGCTCCTGTAATGCATGCCGAAAAACATTTTAGAATTGAAATCCCTAACTGAAAAAGCTTTTTGCCATGCCAATTTACTCGATAGGATGATCAACAGAAAGCAACACACACTTCTTCTCTGGACGACAGATAGTTCACAAAGTTACAGTGTGTTGTCAAGAAGTTGCGAAATATTTGTAAACTTGACCAAATGGAATTCTATTTTACATAGATAAAGTCCACAAATGAGCTTAAACGCTGCGTTTCAACGTAAATGAGCTAAAATGCTGCTTCAACGAATTGTTGGCATCACAAGATACTGCAACTCTAATAAAAAGTGACAATACCAAGAGAGACAATCCATATACAATTTATGTGATCGGACAGATATCATCAAGTCTCACTGGACATAAAAACCAAACCAAATGAGAAAAATCACTGTCAAAAATTTGTATACATGTAATGTACCTACAGTTTCAAACAAACAAACAAACAAACAAACAAACAAACAAAAACAAAAACAAAAACAAAAACAGAAAAAAGGAAAAAATAAACAAATCTTACAATTGTTTGCCAGGATTGATCGTTTGCTCGTCTACTTCTCGATCGAAAGACGTACGTAAGAATTCCAAAGTTCCATCATCTCCAAATGCTCCCCATTCAGTATTGATAATCATCTAAAATTAGCCATAAAGATTTCATTCATTCATTTATTCATAATATTATGAGATGATTTTTTGCCCTTCTCTGCATGATCTGTGAAGTGCTGTGTTTGATTTTCACTTCTTTTTTTTTTTCTGCTAGAAATATTAAATGTGATTAAAATACCTCATCTGGCATTCCATCTTTTTCTAGATGCATGTTCTTGAATTTCTCACAATTTTTAATTTTTTCCATATAGCATGCGTTAGTGCCTGTACCAACAATAACGCCAATTTGACATGAATTTTCTTTGAATGCGCAAGCCATCAATGTACCAACTGTATCGTTCAGCACAGCTACCACATCGATGTCAATATCCTGAGAAGTCAATGTTGAATTTATAGTTTTTGAAATAAGCAGCGAATTAAAAAAATTTATTTTTTCATTTTTTTTTTATATAATTAAAGAAAATTGTGATATTCCATATACAATAAAGTTTTTTTTCTTTTTTAACATCTTAATACATGAAATTGAACCTTACGACGCTGGCATGCTTCACGTAACAATGTGACGACATCCTTATTCTCAACGTTACTTGCACCGAAACCTTTCGTCCAATTGATAAGTTTCGCACATGTTAGACCTTCCTGTCGGCATGGAAATGAAAATGTGAAACCAAGCGGAAGCTTTCCAGCATTCTTGATATCTTTTTCTTCCATGAAACGAGCCATGCAATCCGCGATATGATCGAAAAGCTGTAAAATCATTGCTTTAGGAGCTAAATAAACTGTTTCTTGACATTTAGAGATTACAGAAATAGTCTATGTATAAAAATATTCTAAAAAAATCTTGAAGATTGAATTGAATTTTATTATTCACATACCCCTTCACCAGTACCGCGCATTATATTATCCGGCACACGGAAGATTGTTCCTGCCATTTCAGCATTTCCTCTGTTCAACTTAATTAACAAAACACGAAAATTAGTGCCGCCAAGATCAAGTGCAAGGAAATTTCCAACTTCAGTACCATTTGGTACGGCACGAACAAAGGAAGGTAACATTTTCACTGCTGCTAATGGCGCTGAAAAATTAATCAAATAGCGATAAGAGTAAAATATAAAGAAAGTCTAAAATATCTTTCACGTTACAATCCAACAACACTTTCGTGTCACATATGTAATGTATAAAACCAAGTCTAAAAAAACTTGCTAAATAAAAAAGTGATTTCGATTTAGATAATTATCATCGAAATTGGCTTCATATTCAGCAAAGTTCATTACGATTTTAAAACATTTTTAAAGATCAATCTCTCCTTATCTTTCTCATCCTTCTTGATTCTTATCAAATTTCAAGCATAAAAAATTAAAGCAAATACAAACCAGTTTTGCTATCCAGGCCTTTTTCCATTGCTTTAAGCAATTCACTCATCATTCGCTTTAAATCATCATCACTGAGCATTAGCGGACGACAGATTTCATCGATCTGAAAATGCTTTTTTTTTTGAGAAAAGACAATATTTGATCGAATTTTAATGAAATATTTTTTAAAAGTTGGATTCCGATGTAGCTGAGCCAGAAACCTACTTGGCGTCGATTCTCCAAATCACGATCATTTAGGGGAAGTCTCTCGTCTCCACCTTCAAAAATACCATATCCTTTGGTTGAAAATTGATTGGCAAATGCACTAGCTAACTCCAGAAGCATTTTTTCTTTCTTTATTTTTCAGATGGATATTTATGAATTTTAGGTAATAAAAAAGGAGCAGCAGATAATTCTAATTTTGACGAAAATATAAGTTTTAGGAAGCTGGTGATTTTTCTGAAACAAAAATATAGCCAATGTGAGAATGAAAAAGTATCGATGGTGGAAGTATATTTTTTGAGAGAATTCGCATGTATCGAAATTTAAATTTCAATCTATTAAAATAAGCGAAAACAGGATAAAATGGGAGATAAAATGCTCAACATTTACAAAGGCAAAGTGCCAAAATTGTGCAAATTAAAGTTGTGGCCAAATCGATAACTAACGAGGACAAGGGAAACTAATACTTTTTTTTTTAAATGCTGATCATAACATAATGACATTTTGGAGACATTTTTAATAAAGAGAAGAAATAAAGAATAAGAGAGTATAATTATTATTCATGTTAAATTACAAAATGAAAATTTAAGGTCGAATTAAAAAAAAAAAAATGAACTCATATTGGAATCTAGTTAGGAAACTGGAAATTGAAAATTTCAATATATTAGCAAGGACTAATTTCTGAAATTGCAGCAAAAATTTAATTGATTAAAGATCAAACAAAAGACAAACGGTATGGTAATAATGATACTTATAATGATAAGGATTATCAACTGATGCAGATAAGTTCAGAAGTGAATGAATGTTGATATGTTAACAAACACTAATTGACTATTTATTGAATGATAATAATTTAAGTTGACATTTCATTATTTCTTTTTGATAGTTGCCTTTTCAAACAATTAGTGTATTTAAAAAAGAAATTTATCATAATACATATCATAATTTATCAAACAAACTTTTAGATATGAAAGAATGTAAGCGAATTTTTGCATATTATTGTTATAAGATGTTTTATTTATCACCGAAATTGTTTGTCATTTACATGACATCTTCGACATTTGAAACAGATGACAAATATCTATGATTAAAAAAGTTACGAGAAGGAAATAAAAAAAAAAAAAATGAAGAACATTAACATGAACCTTCTTAAATAAATTTAAAAAAAATGCTAATAAATTATAAAAGAATACTTTTTCGGTCTCAGAAACGAAATTTATTTGATTACAAAACGATTCCTCGTTGATGTACTAGTCAATACGGTAAAGAAAGATCCATTAATCTTCATACAAATAGGTATCGTTTCAAGAATCAACCAAAACAAGAACCAATGAATATAAATGTTTGCTGCTTTAACTGACATTTGATGTCTTACTTTGGTGAATCATTACTAAATATTTTCTGATATTAAATAGAAAAATATAAATTTTTAAGTCTTTAAAAATATTTAATTTTTGCGTGGACTATATATTTATTAAGAATGATGTGTACCATATGTCTACAACAATTTTATAATTATTTTGTATAGAAAAATTAACTGAAACATAATTCAATCATAACATTTGATATTTATTTGGAATACCATATAGGTAAAAAATATGTTGAAAAACTGCTTTAATTGCTTTTTAAGAAAAAAAAAAAGAAGAAAATTTGTTTAAATCAGACATTTATTATTTTACAGTGCAAAAGAAGATAGTATAAAGAATATAAGTCTATTCTAAAAAACATTTTTGTAAATTTGGAATTAATTCTTCGATTAATTACGCAAAGTTTTGTTTCATTTGATAGTGAAAGGAAGAAAATGATAACTTCGTTAAATGAATATGACAAATAACAACTTTTTGAGTTGTGACTATTCTCTTCGCAAAAGATAGATGGAATTAAATGAAAGTTAAACTTAATCTGATCAATTAATTACTGGATTTCATTCTTAATTAGAATGTAAACAGATGGAAAAAATACAAGAAATATATTTGGATAGGAGAAATATTCCACAAGATTCAATTCATCCTCTTACTAAGCATAAAATGAGCGATAATACTGGTGAATGAACTTCCATGCAATAATTCACCTAAGAAAGTTTAGAAAGCAAAAAGCTTGTCAAGAAACTTGGCTTCCCTTCATTATTAAAGCTTTAAAAAAAAAAGTCATGAAAAAAAAAGAAAAAAAGAAACTTTGTTCTAGAAATTACTAAACAACAGATCTTTCAACCAAGAAAAAAAAAATTTAGTTAAAAAACTCTTTGAAATAAAAGTGATAATTCGTATCATCTATAATTTTGATAATTTTAAACTATATGAGATCTCTTTACTGAAAATATATTACAAATATTTTAATTAATTAAATGCTAAAAATGCGTGATTAACAAATTTTTATTCTTTTATTTAATAATAAAAAAAAAAAAAAAAAAAGAACGACAATTCTGTCTTAAATTAATAATATTTTAAACTGTGTTATATCAAAAAGAGACGAGAAAAAGAAAAAAAACAAGAAAAGTTAATTGACAATTTTTCGAATTATTCTTTAAAACGAGAAGATAACATAAGAAAAGGTATGCATGCAAATATTAACATGCAAAGTACGCATCAGACATTAATTGGGGACGAATGTCGTTGTCCTTTCTCATTTGATAAATGAATTTTGAAAGAATGAATAAATTTATGATAAAAAGGATAACGAATTTATTGCAATCAGCGAGAATTTTGATGATAAACGATTAAAATCATAATATTGCTGATAACCTATTTTATATGTGAAATGAAATATAAGAGATTCTACTATAATTACTATTAATACTACAGATATCGTAATAGATATGTTATTCTGTTCCTACTATTACTATTATATTATAAAAGTATTTCATTTTATGTAAGAAATATCCATTGTAATGGATATAATGATTTACTACTACAGATAACATAATGGATAAACTACTAGGATAAGTATACTTAAATGTGTAGAATACAAAATGAATAAATAAATTCAAAAAATTAAACTTTCGAAAAAGATGAAAGGACAAAAATAGAAATATTTGAAGGATTCGGTAAAAACAAAAAAATTTATGAAATGCACTATTTATTTGTTTAAATAAAGAAAAATAAAGGAAAAAAGAAGTGAAAAAAAGTTCAAAATATTTTTTTTTCTTGCAGAAAAAAAAAATGAAAATATATGTGACGTGATTTTAGAAAGAGATGATATAAAACAAAAAAAAAAACAAAAAATATTTCGTTCATTTTGCATGTATATTGAAAATCTCCAGAGCAACAAAAATTACACTACCCTACTTTCACCCAACCGAAAGAATTGCAAATTTTTGAATCGATCGATGAATAGGTACAAAATGGTGATTCAAGTCTCTAAAAGTGCATAAATGATTTGATATGTTTTGTTTATAAAGAAAATCAATCATTCATTCACTGTAGCTATGACTATTACATCATTTGAAAGTAATTAATTCCTTTTTGTGTACTTTCTCAACTATTACATCATTTGGAGGTAAATAATTCCTTTTTGTGCACTTTTGCAAAGATTTGTTCTTACGTCAATTTACGAAATCAAATTGTGAAATTCGTTCCTTCCAAAATAAACATCAAAATATCGTACAATATAAATTACGTAATGCATGATGAAATGAAGGATTTGACGTGATTGAAATGATTGAACGAACGAAAATACTCCCCGCTGATTGATCGTTTAATAAAGAGAATCAAAAACTATTTTCTTGCTGTCAAATATCAGGAAAGAAAGGAGGAAGGAAGAATTTTGAAATATCCTCAGGGTACTTTTCCATTTCTCAATTTGATAATTTTATTTCTCCTATAGCTTTCCTCCATTCTTTTTCATATCCCATCATTTTATTGGAAATTGGTCGTAAAATTGATCGAATAGAGTTTACTGATAAGAAGTACCAATGATGAGTCAATTTGGATTAAGTTTTCTGTTTTTCTTATTGTACAATTCAAAATATCATGGAAATACATGCAAAATAAAAGAAATTGCTGTTGTAAAATCTGATCTAGTTTTGATCTGATCCAATCTGATCCATTTGATCTGAACTTACTTTTATTTCTTAAGCAATTAAATTTTGAAACTAAATAAAAAAGAAGGAAGTATTAAGAGATGGATATGGTGCAGCAAATCATCGCTCTCGAGAGAATGGTCAATAGTAAAATATGCAAATAAGGGATACTTCGACGTTGTCCCTTGTTCATGTGTTTACATACGATTGGTTGATACTTTGACCTCAAACCCAATAACAGTTCTCTACAGTTCTTTCCTCAGATAACAACTATAATACTTGATATTCGAAGGAAAAAAATATTACGGAAAAAAAAAAGGAAAAAGTTTATAATCATTAATCTACAATGATAAGATTATTGTACGTTATATCTGACGTGTTAAACATGATAATACGTGAGAAGATGAATGTTTCGTTAAATGAGAAGAAAAGCGTCAATGAATTTTGTAGCTTCGTAAAAAGATTCATATATTTGTTGACGAAAAAGAAATATACGATCAAATTCTTCTTACAAACAAACAAATATCAAAGATCTAAAATTGATAATGCATTAAAATTTTACAGCTCCGTTTCTTTTAAATCGTTAAATTTTGCCACAAACCAATAAAATTTTTATCGTTCCATGATAATAACTCACACTGTAAACAAAATGACAGATTGCTTTGTATGTTATATACTTTACATGTCTGCAAAGTATTACATTTTCCATTTTTTCTCTTTACAAAATTTATATCATTCAATTTTTAGCTAAGAATTTGCGTAATATAAATATATGTCTTCTATTAAAAACAATCAAAGATTTATCTAAAAATGATCTTTCAACTCTTTTTCATCTCAACTAATGACCAAGCAAAATGTCTCTATTTGCTGATTTCAATTCCTATCCCAAACAAACGCAGGACGGATAGATCGCAAATCAAGAAGATTCAGCACTTTATTATTGGAATATTTTGCGGCCTTAAAACTTTGAACATCACTGATCTTTACATGCATATACTTTTAATAATTGCAGGAAGAAAGCAGTAAGAGGATGAAACGATGGCTACTAGTCATCGAATCGAATTAGAAGAGAATTGTTGTTTACGATCTATCTATTCAATGACCATTGAGAGAAGAAGACTGATTACAGAAGAATCTTCTTAGATTTAAACAAATTCCGATAAAAAAATTCAAATATCGTAACAACCAGTAAAATCGTCTGCTTTTCCATTGTCAAATTTTGAGAGAATGTTATTATTTAGAAGGAACGGATGTCATCATCATGATTATAACATTACGAATCGATGATTCACAATCAAAAAAAAAGAAAAAAGAATTTCGAAATATTAATTCCGATCTAAATAACAACCACCAAAAATTATTGATGAGTTAAAAGAAAGAATATTTCGAATGAGATAAAAAAAGATAGAAAGGTCATCGTGTTTTAGTTCTCTTGATGACCCTAGATGAATTGCAAGAAATGGAGATCGCAAGGATGCAGTTGAAAAGACTGAAAATGATATAAATGGAAACAATTTTTTGAATGAAAACTTTAAGACAAAAGTTCAGTGCGCTTTCTCATGTGAGGACACTTTCAATAAAATGTACCGCAGCAGCGCACACTATTCGGATGTGAAATCTTTAATTGTCACATAAATGTGACAATCAAATTTGATCAGTTGCAACACCGCAAACGCAAACCTTGCACCCCTTCTTGCACCTTGCACCTCAAAAAATTGCGAATTGCGAATTGCATTTCCGGCAAGTTATGCACATACATAAAGAATACGGCATTAACTTCGCCCACGCACCGATTAATTATACGCGAGAGAGAGAGAGAGAGTTAAAAGAGATAGAGAAAAGAAATTGGCTAAATTGTAATTTTGAAAAAGAAAAAATCGAAAAAAAAAAGGAATGAAAAAGAAAACGCAAATTGAAAATATGTGTACGTGCAAAAAAAACTTAACCATTTCGCAAGGAAAATGACGTAAGGAAATAGTTGAAGTAAGCGCGTGAGTCGCAAAGTAATGAAATGAAAATGAGAACGGACAGAAGTGGCAATTGATTGTATGAATGATATATGCGTGTATGAATAAATTGCGCGCAAAATATGCGATATGAGTGCGGTTGCGATTGTGTGTCATTGCGAGCTTGCAGATTGATAAGGAGCTCTTCGAGACGAGAATCGAAGGGATTGTGAGTGGGCAGGGACCAATAAGAATATAAATGATATGCAAGACAGGATGTCGGCAAGGGTGAAGGATGCGAATGGATTGCTTGGTGTGATGTAACGATGAGCAGAATGCTTGCTGATGCAGTGCAGTGCGCAACATTGATATAATGTAAACAGGGAATGCAAAAGCAATCTGCGTGTACAGATAATGCTCGACGATATTGTTTGATGGGATGAGATTCACAGTCTCGTATGCATGACATATTCTGCCACAGATGGACCGAATCACGAGAAATGAAAAGTCTCAAGTGATATGAGAGATTATTCTTATCAGTGAAGGAAGAAGAAATGGAAAGTTTCAAACGATATGAAGGATTATTCTTATCAATGAACGAGAAATGAAAAATTTCAAGTGTTGAGAGATTATTTTTATCATTGAATTACAGTAGGATGAGATTAGATTACCGGCTTAAATGAAATAATGAGTGAGAAAGATTTAGAAGACGAGAACTGTGAATATCTGAGAAATGCTTGACCGTTTTTAGTTAGTGGACAAATGATACGAGCAAAGTAGCTGATACTGAAAAAAAGGCAGATGAAGAAGATTATTTCGTTGATTTATGAGTTCTACTTTTCATTTCCAAAATAATAATGAACTTAAAGCCTAGTTTAAATCGGCCATGAAAAGAATATAAGTTAACAATTTATCATTTCTTCTCTTTCTTGTTTACATTTTTCATCATATATATGGTAAGCATTGAAGTATTACGGGATGAAAATTTCTAATCTATAACTTTGATAATAATGTACTTTCTAGATGGTAATCAATGAGAAGAAAAAAATAAAACTATTCAAGATCTAAAAAAGACTCATGCTATGACTTTTTAATTACTCGAGATAATTGATAAGTTTTGTGATGAGCAATGATAATGAGTAAAGATTGTTTTAACTACAATAAAAATGATCTGAAATTTATGAAAAGCAATTTTGAATGCATTTCGATCATGCGCGAACATAATACGATTAGGGTAAGTATTAATGTCATTATGTAACTGTCGATTTTGATAGTAGCAACTAATAGCAATGATATATTATCTAAAATTTCAAAAAGTATAATTGGAAATCAAATTTAATGACAGCAATCGATGGCAGGAAAATGATTGTAATAATACTAACTGATAGCAGTGATATATTATCAGTTAAAAGTAGAAATGGAGGTCAAATTTGGTAGTAGTAGTCGATGATAGGAAAAATTGCGCATAACCACGCATGAATATTTTATCGGACTTGATGAGATGCATAAATTAATAAGAATGATGCAATGCTAAGCTAAAAAGAGAATCAGAAAAAGAAATAAATAATTATGCTAAATGCTGAATTAGATTATTAATGAAGAAGAGAGAAATATGCAAGAAAAAAAAAAAAGAGAAAACAAAATCATATGGTACGAAACGATTTCGCTCTTAAAGAAATTAAAAGTTTTGAAAATAAAAAGGTAAACTAAGCTACTATGCCGTATAAACTTTTTCGTTTCCATTTCTTTTTTTTTTTTTCTTTTTTCTTTTCTTCAATTTGAATTATTTTTGTAAAGGTGGGAAATATTTTTAATGAAAAATATTTTACTAAATTCTAGTTTACCTTTTTAGTATGTCCAAAAGCGACAGTTCCACGAAATGAAAGACTTCTGAGACGATCGGCAATTGGAATTTTTCCGGAAACTCCCGGGTTATTGGAAAATTTCTTCGTTGCCATATTCTTTTGTCGTTATTTACTGAAGAAAAAATATTTTAGAAAATATACGATTGAATAGAAAAAAACAAGCGCTAAAATATCAAATTAGCGCAAAACATATGTAATTCTATATTTTTAATATTATTTTTTGTTTTTCTGAACTTTTGAAAATAATTATTTTTCATTTCCATTATTTCAGGCTGTGTAAAAATTTTCTCTCTTATGAGCCTAATCTAAACTTAACTAACGATAGTCTAAAGTTTTGTTGCCATATGATTTGCTTTTAGCATATTGAATTCGGTAACGAATACTTTGAAGCCTAGTCTCTTTTCCCAATTTTGAATACTTTGAAATTCAGCTTTTTTTATCCATTCCTCTCTTTCCTATTTTCCGATCCTTTCTTTTTTTTCAGTTAAGTTTATTTTCTAACAAAATTTAAAAAATTAGAAACTTTTCCGAAATTTGTGAAAAACATTAAATCCAAAAACTTCTGTTTCATTTCAAAAAATATCCAAGTTATAAGATTAATTTTCTACATTACATTAATTCTACATTGGGGATTCCTGTCCATAAACTTTTCCCAACTATACACGCGAATAAGACACCCTTTTGCGCCAAAGCAGTAAAAGAATAGCACGATATATGCATTGCATTGAGAAAGTTGCTTAATGAGATATTGACGTACCTACTACTCAATTGAATTAACTTAATTGATTCGAATGAGTTTGACAGAACATACTAATCACATTGTAACAAAAATAAGCACCACTAAAGTCATTAAGAAATATGTCCCTTTGACCTTTGCACTCTTCTGGTCAGAGATAGAAATGCCAGCTCTTCATTTATGTGCTATAAGACTATCCATCGCTACATACAAGAAAGATCCCTGAGTAGGGGAAATTCTTTATAGCTATGCAACCAGTATGATTATTTCCTCGCTCCTGTTTTATAAATCAATTCAATGCATATTAAATGCACTATGATTTTGATGGCTATAGAAAATGACTAATTTTCATCGTGAAGGACAATACTGAAAAAAATTCATTTTAACAAATTAATTTGTGACCATTCTTCTCTTATTGTTATTGTCGGAAAAATTCGAAAGATGTAATTATTGCAAACAAGGAGTGTTGCAGAGCGCGGCAAACACATTTATCATTTTGGCGGCAAACATGTTTTATCTGTTTGTTAAACCCTTTAAAACGGCAAACATGTTTTATCTGTTTGTTAAACCCTTTGAAACTATCTTCGCGCTGCTTAAGCATTAAAATAATCATATCTTTCGAATTTTCCCGACAATTATTGGAAAATTTTTACCAATAAATTACTTGGCTTATTAAATATGCCAAAAATAATCGGACAATTATTTGACTTCATCTTGGCTTAAATCTTGCTTACTTTAGATTATGAAAAAGGTGTTGTTCTGCTTCTCTTAGTCATTTCAAATTCTCATACAAATAAATTAAACAATCAACAGATGGGCAATGAACTAGAAATAAATGAGTTAATCAAATTCAAACAATCATCTTAATGTTTTCGTTAAATCAATCACAAGTAAAGAAATAAGTCATTATATTGGCAAATATGATTGGAGGATTAAGAAGCAAACCTTTTACTCATTGACTACTTAATTTAATAATTGATCAATAAATAGACAATCTAATTACATCAATCAATAAATATACGATCTAATTACATCTTTTCTCTCAATGAAATCATTTAAATTATGCTCATTTATCATTCTTTATATCAGCAAATAAAATTTTTATGTAAAATCAAAAGAACTCATATTATAAACCGTTCTTGACATACTTCAAGTAGTGAATTATAGAGGACAAGAATGACAAAATTATTCATTTTTGACAAACAATTTCCATCAAATTTAAGAGGTTCCTCTTGTTTAATGCTAGTCGAGATTATAAGAAGTTGCGTAAGTACATAAGTATCTAGACAATAAGAACCAAAAAACTTTAAAATATATTTAAAATTTTAGTACATCGATTAAGTTAAGGACAATTTTACTTCTCTCAAAGTTCCTTTTCTTCGTCATTCATTACTTTGCATTAAGAACATTTTTGTCATTCATTACTTTGCATCATTTGAGAAATTCCAACATATGTTTAATTTTTTTATTTATGAAAATTTCCATTTTCTTTATTATTGGAAATTGTGCTATAAATTGAAAAATTTCGTCGCTACAAAAAGTTTTAAAAATGCATTTAAAAATTTTGTTAAAAATTCAAAATTTTGATGCAAATAACATCAATACAATAAAAATGGCAAAACAGAAAAAAAAAAGAGAGAGAGAAAGAACAGGAAACGATCCATTTCGATCTTGGCTTGTTGTGAAGGCATATACTTCTTTTGAAGCCTTTAGTATTAGACTTGGCTCTCTCAGTTGGCAAAATATCCTATGAAATGTGGGATGTAACTTTAAAAAATCAATATAATGTGTAATTGGCTTCGCTTCAGTTTCCCATGAGAACGAATTTTTGCCGAATAGAATGCTATATTTTGAATGCTGTCTGAGTAAACTCATTTACATAAATATTTTGCTTTTCATTTTGCCTTTGTCAATAAAAAGGCTTTCTCAATTCGAGAATATGTAAAACAATGAACAATCGTTTTTTTATTGCTATTATCGCAAAAAATTTCGTCATTTAAAATGATATCATAATTGAAATTTAGTTAAAAAAAAAAAAAAAAAAAAAAAAGAGAAAAAATATGTAAATTGAAAGAATTTGAAGAATAATGTGGCTGAAAGCTATCAACCAAACAGGTGTTGATAGTTTATTTGAAAAGAAGAGTTGTAAAGTAGTAATGCAGAGTATTTTATATAACTTCTCAGTCTCGAGATCGATAACAACATTACTACTATCATCCATCAAACATTTCAATGTGTAAATAACTAGCAAAACAGGGCTGAGAGAAATGTATTAAATTTTTGAAAAAAATTTAGTAAAAAGATTGGGAATTAATTTCGTCTAAAAATTTGTTTTGATTTCTTTTTTTTTTTTTTTTTTTTTAAATATAAATGCTAATATCTGAAATTTCATATAACTTATGAAGATCATAATAAATTAGAAAGAAATGATAAAGAAGATAATTTTATTCTTCTTTTAAAAAAAATAAAAATATTGAAAATGTTGGCATTGAGAAATCCATATTTCCTTCATATTAGGAATTAACAATTGGTTAATCAATATGTACTTTCTTAATTAATATTCAAAATAGTACAATTGCGAAACGTTTGAATTAAATATCCGAATGAATCGATGAAATTGTGCAAATTTTTGAAAAACGATGTTTTTTTCTTAGGCTTTAGCTAAAAGGTTTAAAAAAAAAAAAAAAAAGAAGAAGAAAGAAAGAAAAAAGTACAAACAAAACAAAACATCGACAGATTATTTGATGGATCGTTGAGTTATACCCAGAAAATGTTCTGATAAAAGTGAAAAAACAAAAAAAAGAAAAAAAAGGAAAAATTCTTTTAATATTCAAATAAATCAGCTCTCTAATATCAAAGTGATTCTATTTTTGTAACAATTTATCGATAACATGGATAATTTTAAAAATAGAAATAATCCGAAAGATTAAAATTATTCGTTGTAATCTTCTTTAATACAAGCATCAATGCCAGCAGTAAAATTGCTTGAAATTCAAATTGTACAAATGAATTAATTTATCATATATTAATGATTAATTACAAAAGTAACTAAATTTATAAAAAAAACGATGTTTGTCCTTAAGTTTTAGCTCAAAGATTGAAAAAAAATATATGTATATAAGCAAAAAAAAAATTAAACATCGGATTTTTTCGGATTTTTATTTTTTAAATTTTCATTTTTTTTTAATTTTTTAAAATTAATTACCGGGTTTTTTTTATCCACATTTTTCAATCTTATTTTCAATTTTATTAAAAACGAAATTGAAAAGTGCGAAAAAATTCTGCATTAGCCAGAAAGTATAAACTTCAAGGAAACCTCAAAAACCAATAAAATTTACATAAATATAAAATCAAATATGAAAAAAAAAATGTATGAATGGATAAAAAAAAAGTGTTCGAAATAAATTTTTTTAATATCATTTGATATTAGTTAGATCAAATTACATTTGGAATTTAATCATTTTTCAATATTGATATCAATTCTAAATGAATTTTAAAAACATGTAAATGATTTAAAAATATTGAAATTTTACTATTGGTCATCAACATTTGGTCAAAAAAAAAAAAAAAAAAAATACAAAAAATATTATTATTGGTCGACAAATATCAAAAAAAGAATTTTTTTTTTTGAATAAAAATTTATCATTACAATAATTTCAAATTATCAAATTCATTCCATTTCTATGATTTTAATTTGAATTTCAATGAAACGTCACATATACTAACAGACAGAAGACATATGTACAGATGTACAAATATAAGTAAAATTACATCCATGCAATATGCTAAACAAATAATCATTGATCAATAATTATTGAGAAATTTTCCACTTCGACATGTAAAAATCCTATTGGAAAGTTTACAAATTAACTTTTTTTATTTAAAATTAAGACTTTTTGCATTTTTAAAATTAATTTTGGCCAGAAAAAAAATTGCTTTATTTCCATTTGAAGAAAACTTCTGGTATTAAAGTTTAAAAAAAAAGGAAAAAGTGAAAAAATTCATGAATTAAAATTATTTAATTAATCATATTGTAATTTTAATATCAATATTATCACACTAAAAAGTTCGCAATGGAAAAAATTTTATTCGAAATTGCAGGCATTTCAAGAAGATTAGTTTTGATACTGAAAAAATAAAAAAAATAAAAATTAAAAAAAAAATAAAAAGAAGAAAAAAACAGAAGATAAAGCTTAAAAGATTTTATCGTAATACGACTTTTTTTTTTTTTTTTTTTCTCTTCTCTAGCGTAGTGAAATTGATTTATTGATATTTGTGATAGCATCACAAATATCAGAAGAGCTTTTTCAACATTAATTTCGATTTCATTTTACACTTCCAGCCTGACATCCATCAATTTCAAAAAAAAAAAAAAAAAAAAACTTACTTCTTTCATTACCCTCTTCTCGATGAGATCATTCAAGCATAACAATGATTTCAAATGTGTTGATCAGATAATTTTACGACAACAGAGAAGAAAAATTTATCAAATGTTAATTTAATAATAAATTAAGCTTGTAACAATTGTTTCTTCAATATTTCAAATTTTCTAACAAAATCATTTTTTTTTTTGAAAATTTTCAAACTTCAAAATTTTCAACATGAAAAATGAAAATTTTTTATTAAAAAAAAAAAAAAAATATTCAGATAACTTTGCTTATAGGCAGCGATAATGATTGAATCTATCTTGATTGAATTAGCCAATTTATTGCTTTTTATCTTCTTTCCTCCAATTTCGAACTTTTTTTTTTTTTTTTTTTTCATTTTTAATGACAAATCAACAATTTATATACCGTAGAAATTTTTTATTATTTGAAAGTAATTTTGTTTTAAGCTTTTTCAATATAAGGAAATTGATAGAATGAAATGATAGAATGAAATTTTCCTTTTCTTTTTTTTTTTTTTTTTTTTTTTTAAATCTCTATTATTTATTAGAAAGAGAAAATAGAAATGGATCGAATTCTCGATTCATTTTATTTTTTTTTCTCAGCCAAGAATAAGAAATTAAATAAAGTAAAATCTTTCATCTTTCGATATTTTTATTTTATTTTTTGTTCTTTTATTTTTTGCTTTTGTTTTGACAAATTTTCGGATCAAGTTGAAAAATGAATTTCCGAGGAATTTTTTCAAAAATTCTCTTTCATTTAATTTAGGATAAAAAAAAATGCCACACATTGGTTAAATGTATCTAGTCTATTACATTATAACAAAATAAAAGTTCTTGCTTGCTGATTTTCATTCTATTTTTCTATCTTTCTCGAAAACTTCATTTATTCTATACACAAAAAAGAAAAAAAAAAACTTTTTCCAACTTTTTCAGTGTTTAATCATGATTGCTGTTAAAATGTGTAATAAAAAAAAAAAAAAGCTTAATAAAACATATGTTTGAAAATTGTTGGAAAGAGATCGTAAAGTTAGAATCGAATTTGATGAAAAAATCGAATTCAGTGAAATGTAAATATAAATTTCTATCGCTTTGTTGAAAATATCGTCAAGAAAATTCCTGACAATCTTTTTTTTTTCTTTTCTTTCCTTTTTTTTTTTTTAATCAAGAATTTCCAGTTCCAGTAATCAAGTTTAGAATATCGCAAGAGGTTATAGTACATTTCTTCCAGTTGCATTAACTGAAAGGAATGAATTTTACACAAATCTTTGTTCAGAAGGACTTTACAGGATGTCTTATTTAAGGATTAGAAAAGTGAAATTTGACTTGAAACTTACATCTGGATGGCAAATAAACGCTTGTCAAGTTTATCGAAAAATGAATGAACGAAATTGTTAAATTTTGTATGACAAACAATGAATTAATAACTCAAAATGCTTGCTTCATAAACATTATGAGATAGAATAATTGTTACCTCGTATTCTTGAGCGTCTATATTTCTAACCAATATCATGTTTATATTAGCTCTAATTACTGAATTATATTGAATAAAAGAAAAAGAAGCTATATTCATTGTCATAGTTTAAAGTGACATGTGATATAATGTAATATAATATTTTGTGATATGATATTTTGCACCTGAAAATTAAAGCGTCTTTCCTGTCAGTGGTTTTCAATTATTTCTAAACGATAATTCATTTTTCCGTAAAATATATAGATGAGGATAAGTTCAGTAATGAAATTTAAATATATTGACGAGACTGGCATCATTCTATATAACATTTCTTACAATTTGGTAATTGTGGATATAAAAACAATCACATTTATTAGTTTTTTTTATTGCGCCATTTCAAATAAATTTCGAAATTTCCTGAACTTCTAATATAATATCAAGCATAACAAAATCAACGACAATAACTTCAAATGGCAATAGGAAACGAATAAATAAATTCCTCAAATTCAGCGATATTTCATTCCTAATTTGTGAGTTATGAAAGAGCAGTTTTTTGCGCTCGTGCCTTTTTTCTTGCCCTCTTTGCTTTCAATCGCTGCGCTCTTGTTTGTTTCAAAATTTCTAATAATGTTTCTTCCGGAGGTACATTATTGAACTTCACTTCAAGAAGTACGTAAAATCCTGAAAAAAATTGCTGCGAAAGTTTCTAAACCATAAGGTGAACATAACAAAACACTGTTATGGCAGTGAATTTTATCATCTCATAATATAAAAATTATAGAATATTCTGATAGATTTGAAAAGCATTTAGAAAATCAACAAACGCCGAAACGAACCAGCTCGAGATAATTTTTTGCATGACACTGGCCTGAAACCCAATGCATTTAATTCCTGGAAAAATATGTTATGTACACCATTGATCGCATACTGTAAACTTTCTTCGTTGGATAAGTGTTCAATTTCTAGACGTGGTACCTCAACTCGACCACAGCTTAATTTTCCAACCTAAAAGATGAAATCAAATTTTGTTTGATAAGTATATAAGAAAAATTTTAAATGTAAAAAATTTATCATTTTAAAACAAATTTGAAGATCTTTCTAAAATTTTTGATGATGCAGGCAACATTTTGTGGTTTAGAAAATCAATTCAAAACAGCCATTTCATTTAAACAGAATTTTGAAGAAATCAACGACTTTTCCATTCCATTAGGAGTTTCCATATGAAATGGATAACCCAACTACATCAGAGATAAAGCCATTGGAATAATTTAAAGCACTGGTGAACTAAAAAAACTTTAAAAAATCAAAATCATCAAAAAGTATTACATTGATCATGAAGTCGATGTTAGCATCCGGATCTACTTGAGGCCAAGATTGTTCACTGATTTCTTTGTCCAAGCGCACTAAATGATTATTCAGTGCAGGTACAGAACGTAATGCAGCCCAATATTCAGCAGCCAAATGAGGTGCGAATAACTGTAATAAAATTAAAATAAGTTACAGTTCTATTTAATGGCTCCAAAGCAGTTCAACTGAATTCAATATTTAAAACAAACATAAAAATATGCACTGGAAAATCAATAAAAAAAAAAAGAAGAAAGAAAATTCTATTGAAAAAGAAAAGAAAAAAACTATCTTCGTTGACTTTGAGATGGAGCAAATAAGCTGAACTGCGGCATAAAACACAAAAAAAAAAAAACTCTAAAAATTATCATTATTATGTTGCAAAAAGACATGATCATCGACCACTATGACGGTTTTCCTCCTAATTTCACATTAAATTGTAAAAGCTATTTGAATAACTGTAAGAATATCAATCTTCATAGATCGGTAAAAAACGAAAACTGAAATTCCCAAACCTGCAACATTATCACCAATGCATGAACACATCGTTCAACTTGTTCACTACGATGATATGTTTTAGCCGGAGTTTTCTAAAACAAAAATTAATATATCACAGAATAACTCAAACCTACATAAAGATAAATCTTTCGGAATAAGGCAGTAACGGAAATCAGTTATATATCAAGAATTCTCCTCACCTTTAAAAGCTTCACGAAAGCCTGCAGATGATCCACTGCAGTATTATGTAAATGTAAAACTTCTATAACCATAGAGACCTAAACATAAATTGTCAATAGGAGAAACAAGTATTCGTTTCTCAGAAAAGTTCAAGATCGTTTTAAAAAAAGAACGAAAAAATTTATTCTTTCGTTTTTTTTTGAAAAAAAAAAATTTGAACTCTTCGAAAAAACAAAATTCCAATTTGAGCATATATTTTGTTCTTTAAAATTTTTAACTGGAATGAAAAATAAGCTATAAACTTACATTACGAACAAAGAAATTATAGATAGTACGATATCTTTTTTCTTCTTCAATGTCCAATGGTTCAGGTAAAGTTGAAATTGCAAGTGCACGTTGTTCCACATAAAAGCTAACGACATCAGAAGTTCGTTCCATAAACTTGAAAAGACCTTTTAATTCTGAAATGGTACTATGAAAAAGTGAAAATGGTAATAATATGCAGTTTGATTAACATCTAATACTTTATGTATATTAGTGAACAAACTCTCATCGAAACTGATTGCATATTATAGAACTGCAGGTAATCTATTTTCATGATTCCATAATTGGGTAATGTTTTACAATTTATCTTTTTGATTGTGCTCGTTTTTCATATTTGTCAGTATTATTTCAACATGTATTTGTAACAGATTTCAGCATGGCTAGATTAAATTGGAATTCCAAACGAAATAAAAATTTACCTGTATCTCCCCAATTGATGGGTTCTCTCGGTGCAGCTTCATTCAACAACTGCAAACGAGTTAAATCGATTCCTTTCATTTTCAATACACTTACTGGATCGACACCGTTATGCTTTGATTTTGACATCTTCTCAAATTGTGTAACCACCGTACAGCCATCTTTTTTTACGATAAAACCATTTCCTGCGCAATTATATCACTAGTTTATTTTAGCTATGTAATTGGAAGAGATCGAAAGATAATCACAAATTGAAGAAGTGCTATTACAGATTTGGCTTTACAAGAATAATAAATATATAAGTTCTAATCACCAGTAATCAGGATTTTCAAATCCACATAAAGCAATCATAAAACGGATCTCTTAATCGCAGCCTTGTCTTAGTCTTTTTCAAATTTTAGGTAATGTGTTCGCCGAATTTTGACATTATTAATGAGGATTTCAAATGGAAATCCATAAAAGAAGATTCTAATAATGATCTTGATTAGTAACGCTGTTGGAATAAATTTAACTATAAAATAATTTCAAACTTTTAAAATATTCTACCTGTTTGCACAATATCATCTTCTTTAAGATACTTTCCGCTATCGCTCCTTTTAAAAGTTCGACTACATACGATTCCTTGCGGTAATAAACGATCAAAGGGTTCTTGCACAGATGATACTCCAATATCATA
Organism: Onchocerca volvulus; assembly: GCA_000499405.2. Taxonomy (NCBI): domain Eukaryota; kingdom Metazoa; phylum Nematoda; class Chromadorea; order Rhabditida; family Onchocercidae; genus Onchocerca; species Onchocerca volvulus. The sequence continues at coordinate 11,084,434 of HG738137.1, read as the reverse complement.
CAAGAAATACGATATGAATCGGGCAAAAAATAAATGCAATGCAGCTGCAATTACTTACATTTATAAATGAAAATTATGTAAAACACGAGCCAGATATTAGTAAATAATAGATACATATCTATGAGTAAAGCAATCTGATTTAGGAGAACAAAATGAAATAATACCGTGTTCTATTCCACCCACATAAACATCAACTGGCATATCTACAAGTTTCTTTTTTGAGATCAATTCAGTATCGTTCATGGGATCAAGAAATCTGCAAAATTCTTACATATGTTCACAGTAACATCAGGATTAATTCCAATACAATAAATTTTAAAACATACCTTAAATAATACCAACTGGAATCAAAAAATGTATCCAAAGTATCTTTTTCCCAATATCCAAATCCATCTGGTAATCTGAAAATAGGAAGATTTGCCAGATAAATTTAATATTCATGCAGTGTTTTCTGTTTCATCTTTAATTAGTAATGTTTCTGTTAAATTTCAGTTGATTAATTTAGCTAATTCTAAGTAGAAAATCAATTGAAAAGGAGTGACCGAAATATTAAAAAGGAAACATCCGAAACTTGACAAAAAAAAAAAAAAAAAAAAAAAAAAAAAAAAAAAAAAAAAAAAAAAAAAAAAAAAAAAAAGAAAATGAAAAAAAATGATATAGAGATAACAGAAAATGAAAAAATATAAAAACTAACTTCTGACATGGAATTTTTTCATCGTATTTACAATGAGTAGCAATAACAGGTAATTGATCATCAGTAACAACAACGGCACATTGATCATCAGCACTAAGTAATACTGGTATTGGAGTACCCCACTTCCGCTGCCTTGAAACAACCCAATCAAGTAACTTCTCACTTGTTTGATAGCCACCATAATCTCCAAACTTAAATAGAAACTTTTATAAAATAACTATTTCGTTAAAAATAATTAAAACTAAACTACTTCGTTAAAATTTTTAAAAATAATTGAAACTACTTATTGAATCTATCAATGCGGTATCGAAAATCATTTCATGAAAAATTTTAGAGTTTCATTTCTTAACATTTAATAGTATTAAGCCCATCACATGTTTTGACTTGATGGGCTATCTTTCCAACGCAATGGAATATTTTTCTTTCTCAACAAATCTAGATATAAAAAAAACTACTCTCAACACCTGCTACAAAAGTGGGAATAATGTAAATAAAATTAATTAGATATTTACTAAATAAAACTAACTTCGGCAATTTGAATTACATCGTTATTGCTCAAAGTAATATGAGACCGTTCTGTCGAGAATCCGAAACTTTCTAAGATCTTTTTATCAAATTCCTCCGTATCACATGAAAGTCTTGCATTCAGGATAAATTCATTTCCATTTTTAACAGCATTTTCATTCATAAAAATAATATGCATATCCTTCCCAGTTATGATATTCATTGCAGTTATTTTCAAAACACCTGAAAATTTAAATCATATAGCTATTGTAGAAATTTCTACACATATATAGAAACAATTTGATAAGCTAGTAAAAACATTTAAAAAAATCTATATTTTAAATCTTAAAACAATTCTCATCAAACTAAACACTGAATTTAAACTTCGTCGAAACTGCAATATAATATTTCATAATCCCAATTTTAAAAATTTGCCCAATTTTTTGACCTATTTCTTCCTTTTCGTCGGCTAAGCTGAAAAGAGGATGGCCGGATCGAATGAAAACAACACTAGCAGTAGCTAGATGATGTGGATCCCGTATTCGAAGGTCAAGTTTTTCGCCCAACAATGTGCCATTCTCCTTAAAAACTTCAGGATTTGATTTTATCATTTAATAATCTCAAATATTACTTCTACTTCAGAAACGAAATATAAGCATATATTACTCATCCGGTCCAGATATTCCAGCAGTTTTAACTTAACTTAAGATATGTCTTTAATTTTGACATCCCAGAAAAAAATCTTGCAAACACTTTGAATTAATATAAAACATATGTATCATTTACCAAAATGACATAAAAATGTTCGCATATTCGATATCATATTTTCCTTGCATGAATACACGTTAAACATATCAGCCGTTTGAAAATAATTCATCAATAATTAAAAGTCCTTTAATAACATATTGCAATACATCTACTAGTTCAATTCTCAACAATTCAATTACCTTTAAAGGCAGCAAAAATCGCCAGACGTCACATTTTCCAATCCAATTAGCTTGTATGGCTGCTACTTCCTTCCAATGCGTTAATTTCTCAAGTCCATCGTACATACGCTGAAAAACACAAAATAAATCACGTAAACTAAAAGAAATAATCAGAAAGTTTAAAGTTATTATACTACCAACTTTCGCATATTTTGGTGTCTCAATCATCCAATGCTTCATTTTACGTTTTTCAGCAATTGCACCGGATCGCCACGAACGCCCTTCCGCATCAATTTGCTCTGCAGCAAGAACGGTACAATCGATAGGATCCCAATGCACCTGAAATATTTACAAGATTTATGAATAGGGATGGAAAAGAAAATTATGCCTTTAAAAATTATCAAGAATTCACATAAAAAAAAAAACCTCCGTTAAAGCCCGTCGAACTAAGCCACGTTCGAAGAGCCGACAGAAAATCCATTGCGTCCAACGATAATAATCGGGAGAGCAAGTCGAAATTTCCTTAAAGAAACTTTTCATTCATAATATTTCTGAAATTGATATTATCGAAATCATCCCATCTTTAATATATTACTATTGATATTATTGAAATAAGACCGATTATATCATTCCATTTGTGGCTTCATTCAATGAGTGCCTAATCCGAAATTGAAGAAGCAGACAAAATCATTATATAAAATACTGAATAAAATCCAAATTATCAATTTTTAAATTATATCCTTGCTTCCCATTAAACAATAGCAAGTTTCAAAATTTTTGGAAAGAAATTAATTCCTTTTCTAAAACAAATTACCAAAAAAGCATACTCTATTCCAATCAAATATAATGCCTGTACTCAACAGCTGCTGACGCATCACATCGATATTACTGAAATAGTTTAATGAGATTCCCAAACACAGCAAAGATTCATTTGATTGAAATAGAACAACTTGGTGATAAAAAACTTAGTAGCAACAGATTAGTTCATGAAAATATTTAAAAAATTACAAACATTCTCATTGAAAGATTAAATTTTAAAACATGAAAATTTTGTACTTTGCTGTCCATTCTGCTGGATCGACACCCATTTCTCGAGCCGCATTTTCTGCTGGCAAACCAAATGAATCCCAGCCAGTCGGATGAATAACATTGTAACCATTTAACCTAAGTTTAATTTTCATTTGTAAAATTATATAATGTTGAAGTAAAAAATAAATTAATAGTCTATTCATTTCGAGTAGTGTAAACAATCTTTGGTTGGAAAACTAAAATGATAAATGGAAAAATAGATCTGTCTCCTTTATATTTCAATTCCAAAATTTATTACTGCTATTTGGTCAGATATAACAAAATCTGAAGTTACCTATAATAACGAGCAAGTGTATCTGATATCGTATAAACTCGCATATGTCCCATGTGCAGCTTTCCTGATGGATATGGATACATCGAAAGAATATATTTCTTTGGTCGTGAAGGCTGAAAAATTACCAGTGGTAAGAATCAAATTCAATTAAATATTTCTTCTTTCTAAAATAATCAAAATCCTATCGATCGATTTCTGATTAATTAATTCCCCATCAACGTCTAATTTTCTTATCAAAAAAAGAAAATGACTAACATGAACAGTCGGTGCTGCTTGTGCAACTTCTTTCCAGTATTGTTCCAGTTCAAACAATTTTGTCGTTATACCATATTCCTAAAATAATTTTATAACTAAATAAGTTTAACTGTAACATTTCTAATAACTTAAACTATTTCACTGAATAATGCTCGTTTATAACAAAAATTTATCAAAAATTTTCCTGGAATGTTTTAATTGAACTTCTAAATAAAAAACTTCAATTTGAATCAAAATACTCAGTTTTCAAAATGCATACCTTTCTTGGCCATATTAGCATCGGCTTTTTTTTATGCGAAGTACAAGCATTCGAGCAACACTTAACCAATCGATGCCTAATCCTTGGCAATAAAAAATTTGTTGATTTCATTTGAACAAATTTTGCCTATTAGCCACCACAAGGATGAATGGTGACAATAGCAATATAGATAATTTAACAAATAATCTAAAACTAGATGATTAAAATTAATCAAATCCAGTATGTCCAATGGAATAAAATTAATTGAAGAGCTTGACGAGGAATTAAATCACTTCAAAATCTGGGAAAATTTCCTGAGCAAAATTTGGGAAAATATTCGAACTTTGGCAGCAAAGTAAGATAGGAAAAAGTGAGGAGAAAAGGGAAGATTAACTAACTTTTTAAACTCAATTTCAGTAGTAACATCGGTTGTCAAAAATAAGAAGTGAAATTTCGAGAGTAAAAATAACTTAACGAAACGATAAGATTTAGCTTCGCTTGAAAGATCAAAGAATTCTAGATGTAAAAATGTATTCGAAAATGGTTGTTTTGATTGTAAATAACTGAAAAGAATAAAGGCTTTCCGGAGTAATTTGCAATCATAAACAACAAAAAACTTTATTTATAAACAAATATCAGTTCATCAGTTTACAAACATTTTGAAATAAAAATTCCATTAAAAAAAAAAAAAAAAAATATTAAAATTAAAAAATGGAAACTGCTGAAAGTGCGACTTCCAATACGTTTTATGAAAAACAACAGAGTTTAAAGCTTTGCCTAATTTCGTGCTAGGTATGGATTCTAGAGTTTTGAAAAATTTCATTTGTACTCATAGTGATCTGCAATCAATGTAAAAGTTATCATATCAAGTCAGAACGAAGCAATATATTAAATCAGTACAAGGGGCATGAATATAGTTCTTCGATTTTCTAGATAATTAATAAATAATTAAGTGTCTATGATAAAGCAAACGATCTACTATGCAAGTAAGAGAAACTCAAGGAAAATTAAAACAAGAGTATCACACAAAAAAGAAAATCTTCTGATGAATCTGTCATAAATTATGAATAATTCTGTATTTGACATACAGTAAATATTGAACAAATTAACATGTATTTATCTCTTATTTCCTTGATAAATATTGTGCAAAAAACTATAAAACCTATACTTATTTTATGTCTAGAAGCAAATTCGTTGCTTCGAAAATTTGAAACATGATAGCGCTACAAAATAACAACAAATAACGAAATGCGAAATTGTCGAAGTAACATAATTATACAAAAAAATCTAAAGTTGTAAGTAATTATAATAAACCGAAATAAATATATGAAATAAACATTGTACTTCAATAAAAGAGACATAACATTCAGGAGAATAAATAAAAAGTTTGATATTCAATAATACCGAATAGAATATCAATGAAAATTTTTGGAAACAATCTTTCTAACAACTAAATTACTTGATTAATTCCTACTTAAATATTCGCTTTCTTTATTTAATAACTTGCCAAAATGACTAAGGATGAATTCTTAACACTTTTTTTTTTTTATGATTATAATAAACCATTCTAACTGGAATCAAAAATAAAAATTGGAATAAACTAAAAAAAAATTTTTGAAAAAAAAATTAATACTATGAATGAATGTTACATCACGAAAGCACTTGAATTCTACATCTGCCTAGTATTCCTGAGATAATCTTAAATTCACGAAAAATTTTTTTCCTTTAGATCTAAATATTGTTCAGTGATTAGAAGATCTCTGTTACTTAGGAGATCTAAGTTCAGTCCCCGATCCCGCTATAAGAGCATCAAAAGTTTAGTTGACAGAATAATTCCTAACTATAATTTCATGAAAATGGCTGCTTGCTCTGACATATTATTTGGATAACATATATCCAAATCCGAAGTAATCCTAAAATCTTAACATTCTTTGGGAAATCAGTCTTAATGACATGAAAGTATTATTTATATCTTTCATGTTTTAAAAAAGCATGAACAAGCAAAAATTTTCATAACGCATAAAATATCAATAAGTCAAGTGAAATTCTGAAACAAACCATCAAAATAACACTGAAAAACTTTAAAAATAATGAATGCAATTTATTTTATAAACTAATTATTCTTTTTTTTTAAAACAACGACAGAAAGACTTAAAAGAAGGAATGTAACTAATGTGAGATCATCTCGATGAAGCAACAAAACTATTGTGTTTCTCAATTTGAGATAAAAAATATTTCTTTTTCACATACTGCTTCCATTGTTTTTCAGAATCATTGAATAGGAAGCAGAATGTCCTCTGTTGTCGGAAGGACAGTCAGAAGCTGCATTTGTCCGTGATAAAGAATCATTCTCTTCTCCAATAAGAAACTACAAAAAAGAATAATGATTTTGTAATGAAAACTTAAAAGGAGAAATGTAACTAATTTGAGATCATCTCTGCGAAACAACAAAATTATATTCATTTACTTCATTTTGACACTTCATTCTATATCTATCAATATTTAATCTATTAATAACATTAAATTTTCATTGTTAGTACATGACAGTTAGTTATACAAAAATATACTTAAAATTCTAGCTTAAAAACCAACCGCGCTTAAAACAAATATACTTGTTATACTAAAAAAGCCCCAACAATATCCCGTGTACACAGTCATTAAAATGTCGAAAGAAATTAGAAAAATTTCAGCAGCAATATAGAAGGCATGATCAGTTTTTTTTTTTGCAATCTTTCAGAAATCCATAACAGTAATATGGGCTTTCACAAATTAAATTAGTATGCCATCATTATTGCTTCCTTTCACAAAATAATATTGGAATGAACATTATTTTCCCCACTGCAAAGTAATACTAAGAATATTGAAACGTGACAAATCTGAAATGAGTTCAGTCACCGTAACATACGAACGTTACCAAAACTATAACAGTTCCATTATTCTAATATAAGTTGGGAATGGCTTACCGATATAAAAGTACAGTGTTCAACTTTTTCAGCTCGAATTAAATCCAGAAGCGAGAAATCTATCCATTTTGTTATTACTTCTTCAGCCGTTTTCGATCCGAAAAAAAGAAGAGTACGATACTTAATAATCTGCGATAATTCAAGTATTTCAACTGGATCTTAATTTTTGCACTAAACTAAATTAAATAAATGAAACCTTCTTCCGCATCTCTGAATTTCATCTTCATTCATTATTCCTAGGCAAATTTATTCATTATAACGTAATATACGGCCTTTCGATGACATCAACATTTCGAATTTTTTTTGCTCTGTATTTAATATTCTGCTTTGGAAGCTTCTTTATACAGAACTCACAAATTTAGGTAACCAAGGCGTAACCACACCTCGGTATTCTTTTAAAATGTTTTTTAAAAATTCAAAAATTCAAGATAGAACCTCGGGAAGAGTGAGTGAGAAAAAAGTGTTGCTGGCATCTCACTAATAGGATGTAAAGATGTATGTACCACTTGAGTAAAGTTCAACAGTTTTAAGCCCAGTGAACTGTGATATCGCGATGATTGTTCTGAAAACACTATTTTCATGAATTATAGAATTACATCAGGAAAGTCAGTAACTAATTAATGCAAGAAACGTGGGACAACATAACAAGCTATTGGTCAAAACTGCCTGAGATGGAAGCCGAAACGGTTCTTCATCGTAATTAACCTGTTCCTATGTCAAAATGAACGAAATGATATGAAAATGCTTAATAAAACTATTATCAGTGATATTATAAAAATCAAGTCACGACAATATTTCATTATGATTATCAGTGATATAGTTGATATTCAATTTGCTTTCTATAATATTCTATTCCTGGCGAACAAAGATGAGCAGAAATATTTTCTAAATATAATATAGAAACTTTCTAAAAGTATCTACTATAATCATAATTAATATAAATGATACAGGTAAATTTACCAGAATACTGGCAGTCATGATTGCATGAAGTAGTATCAGAATTGTTTGTTGTGTTTCCAATAAATGGTTGATTTCCTAAATTGCTTGAACTAATTGATGTCCCTCCATTACCTGAAATGATAGCAGAAAACTTAAACTTTATTGCCAACAATACTGTTTCAAAAAAAGAGTTGTTTTGTTCAATGAAAAATATTATCATATAAATTGCCTGATGCTGACGAATAAAACATAACACTATTATATAAGAAAAAAAAAAAAAAAAAAAAGGTTTCCAGAAATCAACCCTTTGATGGATCATCGTCATTATTTGGTCGGTTTCCATAACTACAACAATATTTGGAGGCCAGAAAGTTCAATCGTCTCTCACTATCATCATCCGATGTTTCACTTGATGAACAGCTACAATATTAAAATCTATCGAAAATTTTATTTTGGATACTGTAATTAAATTACCAAATGAAGTCAAATTGCAAATCAATTTACAACTATAGCAACATTTAATATTCAAACCTTGTACTTCTTTGTGGTTTTACTGCATGATATCTCGAAGGTGATTTTTGCTCATATCTTTGCGCCATATCTGGTGAAACTATTGCCTGACGTCGCCTAATCGTACGTACATTACTGTATGTAAGGACTGTACCCGCAGAATCTTCTTTAGTGAGCTAGAATTACATAAAAAACCAGAACTGGAAGACAGAAGTAGGTGGAGATAGAAAAGGGAAAGAAAATACTGTTTCTAAAATCTCAAGCGTTTAAAATGCAATACCACTAAGGTTAGAAATTCATAAAAAATCGGAAACGATTAAGCACAAAAGATTCATGTGAAACATAAAAATGTTATAATTTTACAGACAAATCAGAGATGACTAAGTATCCTGAAAGATGTCAGTTTCCTCACCATTCGATTCAATCCATCAAAGTGCCTGATTATTGACGGCTACAACATTGCGGAATTTTCTTGACTTGTTTGAAGCTTCTGGAACATATGTCTTGCCATGAGTCGATATGCTAAACCGCAGCGAAAGGTACCTCGGTTCAGTTTGTAGGATAAATTATTATATAAAATTTACAAAATTGATACCTTTGGTTGAACGAAAAGTCGAGATCCCGAAAAAGGCATAACTGATGCACCAGAGATACTACGACGAGTAACACTATGACGTTGTTCAGCACCTTTGTCGAACTCAGATTCTTCCGTCTCCTAGAAAACTAATAAATCATATAAAATTTTTGCATTGAATACTATTTTTAAATGGCACAAAGTTTCATTTGATTTCAACATACAGAATTTAGCATAGGGAAAAGAAAAAGGAAATACCTCACAGATTCCAAGCAGGTGTGGTGATGAACCTAATTTCCGCAATCCACTAGATCCAGGAAAAGGAACCTTTAATCGACCGACTGCTAAATCATTAAACTTTTATCAAAAGGTATCCAAAAAAAAGCATATGTAAAAATTGCAGATCAGAGCTGTAAATTATTCTTTATAAACTGATTTCAAACTGTTCAAATGATATTTCAAAATCATACATAAAAAAATGATTAAACTTGACTGAGATTTTTGCATACCAGGACTTGTACGACCACTTGAATTTGGGGGGCTAGAGCTTCGACTGCTCAGGCGGCTGTCCGGTGAAAGTGTTCGTTTTTTACCTTCTGCGATATTTAAACGTGATAATTCCAGCAAATTCTGTATATCCTGAGGTGAAATTCGGCCACGTGAACCAGCATTAGAAGCAAATACAGAAGAAAACGAGTGCCTCAAAATGTAAATTTGTAGACATTCATGTGAATTCATGAATATTCTAATTAATAAAAACTTTGAAAATTAAAAAAACTTCTGTCAATAAGATCAATTCATTAGAGAATAATTTAAGCAAAGGAGATAAGGAAAATTATTTAGCAAATCAAATCTTCAAATTTCATTTTGATTAATAAAAAAACATAGTGTGACTGGTAAAGAATATTAAAATAAAATATTAAAAGAATGTCAAAAATATCGTTAATAAATTAAATCAGTAGATTAAAGTTCAAACAAATATTGTAATAGGAGAAGAAATGAACTAAATGCTGCAATTGATAAAAATCAAGATATGAGTATGGGAGATTGTTATGTTCCAGATCAGCTTCTAAATCCATCCCGCGATTTCGACTTTTTTTTACTGAACTCAGAACACAAATATGGCAGTAATCGGCTGAGAAAGTTATAGACTACAGAATAAGGGAATATGAATTATGTTGTCACAGAATATCACAGCTATTTTGTTCCGCATGAAAAGCGGTCCGGATCTAAAAATGAAATTTTATGTAACGTTCTATAGATAAATACGCCCCTAAGTTTCTTGATGAGTTGTTTGGTGGTGATTTTACTAGAAAAAGAAATAAAAAAATTCTCTTTAATATTTCTGCGCAAATAATGTTGAAAAATCCGACCATGAAGGCAAGCCTTCGATCTCGAAGCACCACTGATTCTATGTGCAAAGATCAAATTTTGCGAATAAATTATACTATCTAATTAAAAGTGTATGAATACTGTTGAAAAATCTGCTTGTTTATTTTTTCCATTGATTTATATTCATAAATCAGTGAAAGTTCGCCACAATTTGTAACAATTCTGAATAGCTTTGCAAGAGTTATATGAATAATGACGTCATTATTGAGAAAATCTATCAGCATTGCCAAAGTCATTGACACACACACACACAGATACAGAGGGAATGATGAAAAAAACGAAAAGAACTCATTATGTCAGTAGTATTATCTGTCAACACGATAACTTGAATTATATATACGATGCAAAGCTGTTCAAATTATTTCACTGAAATGTATCTCTGAAGATTATAAAAATTTAATTAAAGATGCGCATAGCAAGTTTGGTCTAAGAAGCCACTTTTAAGCATTACGAATTGCTCATGCAATCTGTATTAGCAATGCGAATTGAAATATACAAGATCATTATATGTGACATGTTTCTTTTTTTTTAAATTCATCATTTTCCTGTGCACTTTAATCTTAGCAGGAGAGGAAAAAGTTGGCAGAAAGAGGCAAATAATAATAAATTGTAGAACACATATCTTGAACATTATCCATAAACAGAAATGATATTAAGGATTAAGTGTATTACCAAGACGTAGAAGATGGAAAATACTACTTGAATGATAATGATAGAAAACTTATCATTGATTGAACCATAAAGAGCAAAATATATAAAGTGTATGAACACGATACATAAAAAATACCTTGATGACTGCCTCGATATATCGCAATGATATGTTGACAACTCTTCCTCACTTTCTTCTTTCAGAATTGTACAAGGCCGTCGAGAAACAGAAGTACTACCACGCCATGAATTAGATCGACTTCGACTTTTATAACCATTTCCTTCTTCACTTTTTCCAATTGTTTCTCTATGAAATTAACGATAAGATTATTCTTCCCATTTATTTTTCAATAATTATAAAAACTGGACTGAAAAATTGCTCATAGAATTTAAAATCTCGTTGTTTATTGGGAAATATTCGCTGTTAAATTCAGCAATTCATAATTCACAGCACTGAAGTTTTAAAGAAGTAAAAAACCTTATTTCAGGATAATTTTTAAAGTCAGCTGGCAATTCGCCTAATGACGGACGCTCAACCTCATGTGCCTTCTTGGCACGTTCTTCGCGATAAGATGCCAAAACTCTTTCAGCAAGTAGATAATATGTGGCAGTAATGTAAGAAAAATCATTACACTCTAACGATCTGCAAAATTTTCATAGATAAATATAATGATATAAACTTTATTAGATGTAAAGAAAGGAACAATTTTAAAAAGTCTTAAGTCATGTATGGAGAGATATCTTTCTTATATTAGAATAGTCAGACGATTATTTAATATGAAATATCTACCTACCGCAGAATATTTTCCTTCGTATCAACACCACCGGCTACCATCTGATCAATGATTGTAGCATGTGCATTTTCCGGAAGCACATCTCGTCCAACCAGGGGTAAAATCTGAGCAAGACCAAGATCACCAGCTTTTACCCATGAATTATTAATAATTTCGCTAAGCGCTGCGCGCTTCTGGACATCTTTCACTAACATTCTTGATATGAGACTGCAATTCATTACTTTATATCATGAATAAACAAAAGCGTTTCTAAAAAGATATTAATTCACTTTATCATATTTTCTCTAAAGTCAAAATTGGAAGTATAATGAAACATCTTTGTAAAAACTTAAAACAAGAAACAGCCTAACGGATAGTATAAACCTAAAGAAAGGCCTTAAAATCGGTTTTCAATCAGAAATACAGTGGAAATAATGGAGCAGAAGCTACGTGAAATATAAATTACTAAATCGAAATAAAATTCACTAGCGAGCATGTAGCGAAAGTGTATCTGGAAGAGAATATTTGCAATCTAATATTTTCGTCAAAGTTTCCGAGTCATTTGCCTCTTGAAATGGCAATCGACCGCACAACAACATATACAAAATAACTCCCAGTGACCATACATCTAAAATTTGTACTACGATCATAATAAAATAATTCCTTTTTTTGTCATTTAATAATCATGAATGGACTTGTTACTGCCAACTTATTAGAACTAGTGACTGCGAGAAACGCTAGAACTCTCGAATTATTATTGAAAAATTTTTAAGAATCTTATCATTATAAATCCATCAGTTTTTAAATACTAATCGAAAGTTCAGACAAATTTGCTATTGATAATAAAATCCAGTAAATCCTTCCTAATATTTTTCTGGACAGATCAATAAAAGTTTACCAACGGCTGGAGCATCATAGGCATCCCCCAATAAAATTTCTGGAGCTGAATAAGCCAAACTGCCACATGCAGTTTCAAGTTGTTCGCCAGGAATAAATTTATTGCTGAACCCGAAATCCGTCAATTTTACCATACCCAAACGTTCGAAGAACACTACATTTTCAGGCTGTAATCAATTTACGAAGTTAATTCCCTATTCGATAAGACACTTTTTCTAAACAGAAAAAATGCTCGAAATCAAAAATTGGTATGACGAAAATAAACTATTTTACTTTTAGATCTCTGTGAACGACATGCAGCTGATGACAATAATCAATTGCTTTGATAATTTGGCAAAAATATTGTTGAGCTTCACTTTCTGGACAGCCCTGTAATGCTCAAGAGAGTAAATTAAATTGCTTCGCTGATCAAATGCAACAAATATCAACCAACCATCATCCTACCCATGTATTTTCGGGAGTACTATGCGTAAACACGTTGACAAGAATTTTAAGAGCTAACCTTATCAGCATTTTTCGTAATAAAATCATACATATCATAATCTCCTAATTCGAGAATTAAAAACAATTTTGTTTGTGTATCAATAACTTCATATAAGCGAACTATATTTGGATGCTGCACCAGTTTCATGCAACGAACCTGCAAATGTACATAAGCACAAAAAAAAAAAAAAAAAAAAAAAAAATTTCGCTATTTGGGAAGCATATTATGACGCAATGAAATGAGATTTGACACCTTAAACTGAATTCATTCTTCATAAACTATAACCTTGATCATCACTGCAATTTAGATGATAAGATTTCAAAAATAAGGGAAACAGCTTCTGAGAAAACATTTCCTTTTCAAAAAAAAAAAAATTGAAAAAGTTAACATAGAATTAATTCGATCACCTCTTTTATCAGATGAGATGTCATTGAGGAATCAAATTTTGTCTTGTCAATCACTTTCACAGCTACCTAAAATTTAAGATTTCATTCAGCTTCAACATTCCCTGTTGAATGCTAACAATCCGAGATGTATGACTACAAATAAATAAGCAGAATGCGGAATATCGTGCATGAAAAAAGATCTGCCGAACTTGGTGAAGCACATGAAATGTTTACCTTACTATGTAAACAGAATATTTATGACCTAATTCCATGAAATATTTTGAAGAATTGATAAAATGTAAAAAGTAACCTTTTCACCAGTGAAAACATGACTTGCCAATTTGACTACAGCGAAATGACCTTTGCCGATGGTTTTCTGCAGATCATAAAGTCCAGCAATCCGGGCATCATTGATACTCCGTGAAGACTTCAGTTCTAATTGCGGATTATCTGTCATCCTATCAACACTTCCCCGTAGTAAACAATAACTGAAGATAAATAACTGAGGTGATGATAGAATGGAAAAATATAAGTTTCATTTGCGTACTTCCTATTCTAAATGTGCCAAATTTTAATACCGGATATTGCGCGAATACCATTCGATAACAATACGCTTTTGCTTATTTACTATACAAATCTTCCCTCTCGTCACTTTTATCAACTTGATATTCCCCTTTTTCGTTTCGTAAACCAAAATGTGAAGAACAATAGACATGAGTGCTGATCAGCAACATTGTAGTAACAAATGATAGTATACCTCTTCGATAATAATATTAATGCTTTACTCTATTTGCTATTACGTTTTATTTTTCAGTTTTATACTGATTCTTAAACATAGAAATCAATTCTTAAAATCCATCCAATATAATCAAATTCCCGAAACAATCATTTCAAGGAAATTTTCATCCAAAAATTCTAACTTGTCTATTTATTTATGCATCTTATTATATTGTTTGAGCATTAATTTTCAAAAAAAGTCAAGTTTCGATAGAATAGAATTCATGCAGTTTCCCCTTTATGTCAAACGGACGCAAATGTGAGTTATTTCGTTTCCTTACTTAAAAAATTTTATATCCATATGAATTTAAAAGGTCTTAAATGCCTCAAAGATTGTTCAACCTGGCTACTAAATTAAAACAACGTCCCCTTACGCCGCAAAAATGTAGTCGCTAGACTCGTTTATTTATGTGGCCCATCAAATACGATCACAGCAATTCCAACTTTACTACTTATCAGTCTATCTCTCCGGCGATATTGTTACTATTGCAAGTTTTCATTGATTTGGAAGATGAAGGGAGGGAAGATGTTCGTGATATTATGTGTTAAGTACAGAATGTCGAAAGAAATCTGCAAATGCAAGTCATGCATCATCATGCAGCATGCCATGCATCTACTGAGCGATAGGAGGCGATGTTGTGTTCAGGCCATAATTAATTACGTTGATAATAAAGGGAGCACACAAAGTACTGCTAATATATCATGTCGCTCAGTTGAGTTTAAAATTTATGTTAGTCTATATGATGGGAAAATTGTAATAATCCCAATGCTTGAAAAATAAACAAATTCTTCATGAAGAAATACTTTAATTCTATTTTAAATCCTATAATTTATTCTGAAATTTTATTTCGGATAAATGGATTAGATGCTTTATGCAATAAAATTAACTACAGATGAAGATGCTATATGCAATAAAATTAACTGCATATGAAAATCTTTCAGCAATAAGCATTCATTTGTTCGCATAAATTCCTCGACTTCTTTTACCACTGCAGCATCAAGTGTGCAAAAAAAATTTAGTACTTTATTGAAATTAGAAATTTAAAAGAGTTACACAACAAATAAATAGCGCTTAAATGCTAAAGATGTGAAAATAAAATCACCGAAATGTAATTATCTCTCATTCATTTACATCATTTTGCTGTGCAAATTATTTTTCATATATATTTTATTAAATTTATATTTATTCGAATAAATAACATATTTTGTGATCTTTAAAGTTCGAAATCAGCTTCGCAATCTTGAGGGAAATTTTAAAAATTTCAGGAAAAGAATTAAACATTTGAACTGTTTACTTAAATTTTAGGAAAACTATCATTAATGAATGTTTGAGAATTTTTGTGCTATAAACTTAAAACTTGAATTTTAGCATAAATTAACGACTTAAAACCTTAAATTTTACTATTTTTCAATCCCGCAACCTCAATGCCTCGATAATGTATTTAGGTTTTCCATATTCTTTTAGTTTTATGAAAAAATTCTGAAGAAATAGGGAGGAACCGAAAACTATTAGTCAACATCAGATTTATAATATCAATGAGAAACCGGAAAGGTGTGGTAGCAATGCAACCATTTCCGGAATGAAAAGTCTGAAAGATGCAATTGAAATACCTAACAGGTCGCTCCTATGGCTCTCAACCTAATGAAAATTTTGTCCCTTTCCCACAAACTCCCTCGGCCGCCGTGAAATATTGCACTGTTGAAAATTGGAATTGCTAGGCCGTAGTAGATACTTGGCATGTATTGGATAAGTGGCATTGGCCATTCGAAAGTTCTGGCTTCTCAGTAGTAATTTGTCAATTTTTGTAGCTTTTCGCCTTCCAAGTTTTACTGATTACTTTCCATTGTTATGTTTGGATGTCAGGGAAAAAATAGGAAATATATCGATAACTGTTGAAATTCTAGTTTCAACTTTTTTGTTGGAATTAAAAAATAAATTTTAGCAGGCGAGAAATTGCACATTTTGCTAATCTGTCATCTCTTATTGTATAGTATTTTTTCATAAACGTAGCTTAATTCATTTTCTTTTTAGAGCGTAAAGAATAAGGATGGAGAATGGCGAGAATGTACGTGTGGATTATAATCTCTCTCCCTTGCTCAGCAGCGATTCCGAAACAAATTATACTTGCACGATTTTTAAAGGTAAGTTGATATCGTTATTTTAGAAAGCATAGCGCATGGATTGATTGTTCAGATTTGAGGGAAGAAATTGGAATAATATATTATTGAGAAAAAATTGGCAAGTACTTCGAACTGAATAAGGAACTATGAGATAATCTTGTTGGTAGTTGAGAAAGAACAAACTTTTGTTGTATTTATAATTGAAGAGATTAAATTGATAGAAGATTATCTTCACATTTATTGGCCACAGAGCAATATACCTTCTAATGTTTTATTTGTTTACTTTTTGATTTTCCTTTTCCAATAAATATTTAGCATTTATTTTATTTTCTTCAAAAGACTCATCAGTTCTTTTCATTGTGATAAGTAGCGATTGTGAATGATAAGCTGATCGGAATAAATAAGCGGTTGATATGGGGAGATTATTTGGAGTACTTTGACGGTTACATTATAATCCTTTTTGAAACTCTATAGAAAAATATGTTATTATGTGTATTGTTGTTTTGCTATCAATAAACATATTGCATCTCCCATTTATAGAACAATCTTGTAATTAAATAGCAGTATGATTCTATAATTGATAGAAAAAATTCATGTAATATGTTAAGGAATTTTGAGTTGGAAAACTGAGCAATCTCATAAAAACTACTGTTACAAATAAAATCACTGCAGAGAATTATGTTATTGCAGAAATAGATGAAAGTTATGCACAAACACGCAGCGATCGCATCCGTGCTGCAATGTTTCCTGATTTATGTCCTGATAAAGCTAGTGGTATGGCATCATCACATCGTTCAACAATTGTCTCGAAATTAGCAGAGCCAAGTCAACTGCTAACAACTGCCATTGTTGAATTGCTTAGTCTTCAGGATGAAACGGAATTAACAACAAAAGCAATTCCTGAACTTGTGAAATTACTTGCGGATAAAGATGAGGTTATTATCTTTGCACGAAATAAGGAATCTTCATATTAAAATTCTTTCTTTTGTAGAGAATAGAAATTCCCACTTTTTCCATATTAAAGTAATACTATCTAAATCACATATACAAGTGGTATTATTAGGTTGATCCAAAAAGTCTTACAATCATTGTATTTTTTTATTTTTTTCATTTCCTTTTACTGCAGTGAATTTAAAATAAAGAACAAGTTCATAAAGCATTAGTAAAAAAATATAAAACAACAAATACACATTATAATCCACAGTATAGCTAAATTTATTTAATAGTGCGTGCTAATATCAAACAACAAATTAACAACAAATTTTATCAGAAATTGTAATTGCTTCTGCATTAACAAAAAAAAAAAAAAATGTTTATTTTTGACAGCCTTTTGTTATTTTCGTTATTTCTATCTATTGGTTAAAGAAATATAAACAACTTAATTAATCGCTGAATTTTTATGTTTGTAATATAAAACTTTTTGAGTCATTTCGTAGTATTTTCTAATGCTAAAATACCGAAACCGCGTAACATTCCATTCAATGATCGTGACTGCACACTGGAATAGCCAAGCATTTGATGAGGTTCATCCTGTTAGCTGTTGAACTGTCAGAAGTAGATTCATAAAAAATGTTAAATCTCTCTTACAGACAGTGATTATGCGAGCTGTTCATATGGTGCATATGTTATCGCGTGAAAGCAAATCGGTGAATGCAATAGCTTCAAATCCAACTCTTATAAATGCATTATGCGACATTACTCGGTATTCTTTATTTATTTTTGTGCAAATATTTTGATATTGCAATAATTCAGAATAACTATAAACTCACAAGAAAAAAAAAAAAAAAACGAAAACAAATTATTTTATAGCTTTTAGTTCTTTATTTTGAAGTAGTCGATTGTCGTAAAAGATTTCAGATTGGAAAATGATGCTATACGAAGAGATGCACTTGGTGCTCTTTCGCATATTTCGGAACATGCAGAAGGACGTATGCAGATATTTCGTTCTGGTGGTATTCCAGAACTGGTTCGAATGCTTGGAATTCCATTAGATGCTGTTCGTCATTATGCCATCACAACGCTTCATAACTTGCTTCTTTTCATGGATTATGCAAAAGAGGTTAGTTTTTCTATGTTGATTTTTCTTTTTATTTTCTGATGAAGCATTCTGCTGAGTTCCAGATTTTCTCTTTGAATCCGTTTTCAGGAAACAAGAACATGTGGTGGTCTGGAAGCAATGACACCACTTCTTCGGGAAAGTAATCCGCGTTTCCTAGCACTGTTGACAGATTCTCTCTACCTTTTATTATTGGATAACCCACAAAGTAAACTCTCATTCCTTTCCTTAAGTGGTCCGTCATCATTAACCGATCTTTTAGACACACATCATCATTATCCAAAGCTTGTCTACACCGCGGTGCGTTGCATTCGAGCGCTTTCAGTATGCCCGCAAAATAAGGGTGCCCTAATTTCTCTTGGTAAGAATTTTATTCATATGGTTATTTCACATTTATTTTTATTTTTATTTTATTTTATAATTAAGAGGTACTTTTTTAACTTTGTTATGAAGACATAAATTTTTTTTTTGGAATGAATTGTTAAAAAAAAAAAAAAAACTCATGTCTTCACAACAAAATTAAAAAGATACTTTCGTTTGATTATTGCCTCTTCAAATTGTTTTTTCTTTTCAGGAATACTCAATGTTTTGGGTGATTTCATTGATAATGTTGATGATAGAACCCAATTTGCTATTTTATGTGCTATTCGCAATTTATCAGATGCGGCAGCTAATGAAAGTAGTTTGGGACCTTTAATTATCAATTTAATTCATATTGTTGCAACAGGTGAAGAATCAACAACTGCATGTGCTGCTGGCATTTTATCAAATTTAACTTGTAACAATATCCGCAACAAACAGACTTTATGTTTCAATAGGTCAGTTCATTTTGCTGTAATTACTATGTGATTCACTATCGAAAAATTTTGTTTTAAAGTACAGATTGCTTTCTATTAAATGGATTAAAAAGAAAGTAAGACAATGATATAGCATGATATTTTAGAGGAATGGATGCATTATGTAATGCTCTTGAACGATTTTCGACAATTGAGGAAGTCACAGAGCCAACGCTTTGTGCATTGAGGCACTGTACCGCTCGACATCCACTGGCGTCACAGGCACAAAGCGATATCCGCTTGTCACAAACTTTACCTGTCATTTTGGAATTAATTTCATCAATGCGAGCACCAGTTGTCAAAGCAGCTCTCGGACTTGTCCGAAATCTTGCGCTCCTTCCTGCTAACTTGTATCCTCTGACCCATGTAAGTGTCACTGAGTTGTAACTTATTAAAGAAAAAATTTATTTTTCACTTGTCTCATAATTTTGTCTTCATTAATAAAGACTTTCCGCACGAATATGTAGGCATTATTGTTTAGCTGTTAGATATGAATTTTAAATTTGCAGGAAAAAACATTAAAAGGGGAATCAGTGGTTACTTTAGCAATGGACGTTTTGGGACGAGCTGGTACCCAGCTTCTTCAGGACCCAGATGCATTAGCAGATGGTGTAGCAATGCGTGAATTAGTGGAAGGTGCTGTATCAGCACTGCATCAGCTTGGAAATGATCATCAATCGGCCGAATTCATGCTTCGTGATCACCCATTCATTGATATGCTTATCAAAGTTAGACATGCTCATCAAACTTCAAGAAATTTAAATTATTTCTTTATCATCCTTTACAAATACTATTAAAAGTACTTTTTGCAAAAATGGATCACTTATGACTAGTTCCAAGTCTATTATGATCTCAGCTTTTTAATTTGAAAAAAAGTTTTAGCTGCTTTCATGGGAAGAAATATATGCAAGTGACGATGAATTGCTACAGCGTGAACTTCTGGGACTTCTTTATCAGCTCTCAAAGACTCCAGAAGGCGCACGGCAGTTAGACATGTATGGACCAACACCTGTACTTGCTGATGCATTACATTCCAAGCACAGAGCAATTTGTAGGTTTTTACGTGGATTATAAATTGATAATTTGTTTACATTAATAGCAATTCATGTAAGTATGGTCATAAAGTAATGATCTCAAGTAAGTTTTATTTACAGCTGTCATTTCATAGAATCCATCTAAGCATCTTATCGCGTGTACGTACTGATTATGTTTGAATTTAATGAATTACGGATAAAAAAAAACTGAGAACAAGTCAAAAACAAAAAAAAAAAACTGTTAAATTACTTAATTCTGCTCTATTATTTAATTCTGCTGAAATGAAACGAACGATGTGATTGTTTTTAAATATAGTCTTTTTATAGCAACATATGCATCTGGTGTATTGAAAAATCTCCAGTTTGATAAGCCATTAATGTATCGTGGAGAATTGGATACAGAAATTGAAAGTGTAATAAATAGCGGTGAAGAATGGATGCATGATGGTCTGGAACCAGAACTTTTTGCTGAAATGTATCATTCTTCGGAAATGGAACAGCTGGATCATCCTCAACCATGGCAGCATCCCCCACCTTACCAAACTAATAATCGAAGTCCTTTATGGTTCGATACTGATCTTTGAACCGTAAATTTTCCTTTATTTCTGAAGATTTTAATAGTCGAAATTTCTGGATCAAATTATTGATGTGTCAATATTTTAGTACTAGCGCCTGTATTAGTGTACATTGTTGCAAAATGCAATTTTTGTTGCATGTTTTGAGCTGATCATGATTTCCGTTTTAGCTTTTACATAATTTTTTATAGGTAATATTGCTATTTATTACACCAAACTTCTTTCTAAAGAGTTTACTATTATTTGTTCTCTTCAAATTTCTTTCCAGTTTCGTCTTTTATTTTAAGCATTCCTTGAACAGTATTTGATATTTGATGTTCTTTCTATTGTCACTTTCACTTTGGATTTCTTTTTATCTTATTTCATGACTCGCAATCAGAAATATGACCGGATTGCTGGTCTTAATCAGTACTGAAATAAAGCACAGAGTTTTTGGAGCAATCAAAGAACTAGAGCAGTATATCTTGATTTTATCTCTGCTTAAGGCGGTGAATATAAGCTTAAAAACAGGCTTGTCTATTCAATAATTGTCTCAAAAACTGAAATTTTTTTTTGTTAGGTATCTATCTTTGTTACGTTAATTTCGACAGATTGTTATTTAATGGCAACTATTCTACTTTTATTTTGTATGTATATTACTGCCTTTTTATTATTTGATGTGATTTTTTACACTTTTGTTGATATTTCATTTGCTTAATGCAGAAAATTTATCCATTTATATTTCGTTTTAAATTAAATATGTGCAACTTTCATGTATTTTGAAATGACTAAGTGTGATACTTGAAACATTTCATTTTATTATTTTCTTTGGGCCACAGGAAATAGGAGGTAACATATTGCTATGTCTGATTACAGCTGTAGAACTTTTATTCATTTCAAGTTGTTATTGGTGTTTGATTATTTTATAGCTATCATTTTGTTACCACTTTTTTCATAGTTAGGCTTTACAATCGAGAAATTACCATATTCTTATGTGGGAATGCATCATATTTTGAATTTCGTATTATAAAAATTTAAAATTTTTTTTGCTTGAATTTGATTTCGCTGTTTTGTACATAATGAACCAATCAGTTGAAGTAAATTTTCATTATCACTTTACATTTTTTAGTAAACTTTCCGTATGAATTCGTATCAAGAATTATTACATTGTACATTTATTCACTTTATATAGAAACTCATTAATATATTTCTAAAAAGTATTTATATCATAAAAAAATGAAGTTTTTTTGGCTTCTGTTGAGTTTGAAATTACTGTAGATGAAACTCTTTGTTTAGATAGATGAATTTAATATATTTCAGATATTTACTGAGGTCAAGACACATGACGTATAAAGTATGTGATGCTACTGTTGAGTTTAAAACTCATACTCTATCTCATGAGGTCACTATTTTTGAAAAATTTGATTATGCTTACGGCTTTAGGGCTCATTTTTATTCGCATAAAGAACACGTATATTGCGAAACGCTTCACTTTTATACCAATTTGATTGATTTTAGCAAAACGTCGAAAAAAGTATAAATGGAATGGATGATTTTGAAATTCATGAATGTGATTTGTTTGAGCATGAACCTTACACGGTTGATTGCTTAGCCTTAGATGAACGACAAGGTGTTCTAGCCGTTGCTCGACATTCCGATCTTGAGTGAGTTTTGACTTTATCCACTAAGTTCCTTAATATCGTAATATGTTTCTGGTATTTCCATTCGAATATATCCATGTTTTAGCATATTTTAGTTTACATGTTTCGTTCTTGAAATTCGGTCTATTTTTTCTTTATTTTTCTTCTCTCATCATTTCATTCAATGATATTTATTTATTCTTCAGTAACTTTTTTCCTTTTACTTATTGGTTGGTATATCAGTTTTAATAAACAGCTATCACTATTAAGATCCCACTGTTTAGTCAAATTTCTAGAAGTTCTAAAAATTATCGCTCGATAAGAAGTGCTCTTTGTTGCTAAAGTAGGAAAGTATTTTTATGATAGTTAAAGTTGTACTTCAGTTCATCTATGAATTTATTTACTTTTCTACACTCACATTTTCGCATTCCTAAATGATTAGATAGGTTGCATACAAAATTTTTGAATTTCGCTTCTTGTATCTCCCAATGAAATATTTTGCAGAACTGAAAGACGTAATGGGGTGATAGAATTTTGGAATGTAATCGGTACACCAATATTTTATGTTCGAAGCACATTTCTTGGAAATAAAACTGCTGAATCACTTCTTTGGAAGGGTGATATTTTATTTGCAACACATCTTGACGGTTCAATAACAAGTCATTGTTTTCACACTTCGGAATATTTTGTGAGTTATATAAACTATAAAATTTCTTGAAATAAATTTTGAAATCAAAATCAAATACTTGACAACTGTATACAATAAATAATATAAGAAATGTTTTTCTGAAAACACCAGAGAATAGGATTTTCGGTTATTAATAATATAATCAGAAGATTAGGTTAAGTACTAATTATCAAATAATTACAGTAAAATTGTATTATTTTGCAAGCTTATTTACTTAGTGACTTACGTAATTCATATAATTTTAGCCCTTATCTAGTCCGTTATTTTTTTTCTTCCTATTATTTATTACATTCTTGAAACGATATTTTATTATATTATTTGTATCAGACTTCTCGACTTACACCAAGTCCTTTGTGGTGTTTGGCCTCAATAACAGGAAGCGCCTTCTGTGCTGGTTCAGATTCAGGAACTGTGTTAATACTCTCTGTGGAAGATAATGATCATGTTGCTTTGAATAAGACAATATCTATTGGTAATTTTAAAATATTCCGAAATTTAAATATAAAATCTCACTTGTTCCAGTTTGCTGGTCAAAATCATTGATTTATCAAATTCCAAAAATTTCTATTCGTTAGAGAGCGGAGTAATGAAATAAATAGATGATGTAATTACTGATTCTAATAATTTATAATTATCCTTGTATTTTTAAGTTCAAAAAATAATTTTGTTTGAATGAATTTAAACACAAAGAATTATGAATTTTGAAAAATTTTACTAAAGGATGAATTATTGTTAGGTTTTGGTACACATGTCATGTCATTAGCATGCAATGGCGATATCATCGCTGCTGGAACGATGGATGAAATCAGTCTTATAAGCGTACCAAAACAACGAATAGAGCACAGAATAAAACTACCTCGGACCGAAAAGCGGAAACCGACTGTTGTTTGGTGCTTGTGTTTCATGTAATTTTCTTTCATTTTCACTTCATTTTTCCGTAATTATTCTCGAACTTATCATTTGAATATCTAGCAAATGCTAGGATATTGACCGCTTAGCTTTTTTTTTTTTTTTTTTTTTTTGAGGTACTTTTGAGATTTGAAAAAGAAGTAAATTCTTTCATTTACTATCCTAGTTTTGTTGTCAAATTATTATTTCAGTAGAATTTTTGAGTTTTTGGGAGGAACTTGTCTTTCTAGCGAAATAAAAGTAAAAACAAATCCAATCTCAATTATGGTTCATTTTTCCTTCAAAATCTCAATTTATGGTGCATTTTGAAGGCAAACTGATTTTAGTGGCGATTACTTGGTATCAGGTGATTCACGAGGATATGTATCATTCTGGAGTGCATCTAATGGAGCATTTTCACATGTAATATTTTCATTTTGAATTTAATTTCATATGTTTCATTCCTATATTTTTAAGAAAAATTCAGTATTTTAGTGCAAAAATTTTTGAAATAATCTTGGAAGAATCTTATTTTCAAAGCAAATGATATTTCAGTGTTTGCAAACACATCAAAGTGATATTTTATCGATAACTGCGGTAAATGAATCACTTTACGCTGCCGGTGTGGATCCTACAATCGCACGACTTGGCCTTAATCAGGTTTATATATTTACTTGTCACTTAACCGGAAAGAAGGAATGGGGTTCATACAGTAAGGTTATGAAAGTTCTGATCGAAAGAAAAGAAGAAAAAGTGCTTTATTTTGATTGCAATCGTCGATTAGATAAGCATATACGTAAGCTATGTATAGGCTATACGTTCAATGGTAAAACATTTATTTTAAACATTTCAACTTTGAAAATCAATCAGGAACGTACTGCGTATCGTGTCGAACATCGAAGGACAATTCATACCAATGATGTACGAGCTTTAGTTGCATCGCAACATACGACAGCTCTCTATTCCGGTGGTGCTGATTATTATTTTTGCGTCAGTAATCGTTTGAAACATGCTGATGCTTTAAAAAATGTAAATTTTAAAGTTATTTATATATGTATTTTTTTTTTCACGAACTAGGTTTCTAGTCTATTTCTCCAAATATTTTCGGCATTATTGGTAGTTAAAAGAATCAGCGGAATTGTTCTAATGTTGATTGTATTATGTTTTATTCGTTTAGTGATTATTAGAGATGAACGGCTTATCTCATCAGAAATAAAAGTTTCTTCACTTTTTCTCAAATCGATCCTTTTCTCATCAGTTTATTTTGATGAAATATTATTTAGATAACTTGTAATATCGCGGCTGGTGCGAATCTGTTTTCTTACCAGTACGATGATCGCATTGTTATTTGGGAAGCTGGTAAACCCAGTACAGGAACGTCGAAAAAAGGGATTCATTGCTTGGCAAATAGTCCGATTAAATTAGCCCAATTACGATCTCATCGTGGAGAGTTCATTAGATCAAGGTAGGTTGTTTTTGCGATTGGTTTTTTGGGAAGAATCTTTTGAGATAAAGAAATCATTTTAAAAGATGGAGTCACCTTCGCTCTTTTACTAATGTTATTCTCTCCTCATAAAAGAAGTGCAGAAAAACATAATTATTTATTTGTTTATGTTTAAATTTCGTTTCCTTAAGCATTGATATTATAAGAAAAAACATAAGCATGCAATCTTATTCTCTTAGTATTTAATTTTTTATTGTCGTTTCTAGTGCACTAAATCATGAAGGCAGTTTGTTAGCAGTTTCTACAATTTGTACAACAACTCTTTACAAATTGGATCTCCATTCTTCAAAAGAACCCAGTATATCTGTTCTGAAGAGAATGGATATTTGTGGGACGGAGCTGCTTTTTACATCAACATTTTTGTTTATTGCATCTGGATGTCTTAGGATATCAAGCTTATCAATTGGTGATTCTGTATCAGAATATCCAGATCTAATCACCGAAAGAGGTGCTTTATTGTAATTCTTTGTTAATTATTTCTCGTCAATTTTCTGTCATAGCACCAAATTCTGAAATAAGATTTTTGATCAAACTTTTTTGATAGATTATTTTTCTTTAATTTGTGGTATGAATTTAATGCGAAGTTTCAACAATGAAAAGATGGATACATGAGGATAGTATACTCCATATTATATATTATGATTTCCAGATAATGCTGGTGAAGTAATCCGATTACACTCTAACATGACCGAGACGTTTCTTATATTGCTTACAGCACGAAATGAACTTTTTACTCTGGAAATCCGCAAAAAGGTCATTTTTTTCCTTTCTTTTTTCTTTTTTTTTTTTTTTTTTTTAATATTATTCATTAGAGGATGTTGAAATCTAAAAAGAGAGAATTTTAAAGAAATCATCTTCAATGTAGTATTTTTTATATTCCTTTCTGTTATTTTTATCTGCTAGTACTAGAATACGGCATTTTCAAATTTTTGAGGGGATTTCATTAATTTTATTAATCTATGTTAGATGAACATTTACTTATCAGTTCATTTTCACCGTAAATTTATTCCTGTTTTTATTCATACCGGATGATCTCATTTCCTTTATTTATTATCAGTAATGCAAATTCGTTCGTTGTTGCTCATTAACTCTTGCTGATATTTTCTTTCTTATTTTTTATCCTTATTTATTTTTTCAATTTCTGCAAAATTCTCTTTTTTTAACCACTTTCATAACTTATTCTAGTGGTCAAATAATCTATTGAACATAATTTACAGAAGAAGTTATTTTACAGTGTGGGATTCTCAATATTCTTCAAATTTTATAAGCAATATCCATTTTTTACAGACGTTACGGAAGTTGGAAATCCCTGGCACGAACATCTTCATCGATTCTCAGTTTATCAATTTTGCTTCACTTTATATTCTCTGTGCTGATAGAAAACATACAATTATCGAATATAACATCGATACAAACATTCTTAGTGACAACACGATTTCAACGGAAGCATTGTGCATGTTACCGGATGAATTAGTTTTACAAATGAATTGCAATAGTTCAGATGGTGTTGTTTTAGGTGGTTCACGAGGTAGTTTTCGGATTATCGCACTTATCAATGGGGTACGTATTCTATTTTGACAGATTTTTTAATGATATATATATATATATATATATATATATATATATATGATGAGGAAAAACCAATTTATTACTTAGGGAAAGCTTGCTTTTAAAAATGAAATAAGAAAACTCGGAAGATACGAAGAGGAGAAGAGATATGCTCGTATACAGGAAGAAAAATAAAATACTGAGGTCAAGATAATTTTTAATTTCCCTTCTTTCGAATTAAATTTGGAAAATATGAAGTTGGAAATTTTCTTTGCTGAGTATTTAAAACTTCTTTTTAGAAAATTTCAGTGTTTAAATTCTAAGAAATAATGACACTTGTTTTTCTTTGATCAGAATTTGGTAATGGCTTCCTTCCGAAAATTTAATTTCGACGGGAAATACGATAGCTCTGTGTTTAATAAGCAGTAAATATTATGCCTGATAATTTACCGAATCATCCGATGATTGAATAATAGCTAGGAAACTGTGACAAACCCTAATAATATATCCATATATGGTGTGCGAATTGGTGGCCATTCAAAAACACGATTAGTTTCGTGTGCATCCTTGATTTGTCTTTCCTTTGCTTCTAAGGCTTAAAGAGACGTGATGAGCTTCAATTTAGACTTATTGGTGGAAGAAGAGAAAAATAACTGGAAGGAATGGGAAGAATTCAGGAAGATATTATCCATAGTGTTTAGAGGAATGAGGTAGGCTTGGAGAGTAATTTTTAGGGAAATAGATGATGTGCCTAGTTGGGACACTCAGGAGACAGGACGTTGTTGTATATATCTCTAATTCACTCTTTACACTCTTCATTTTGCCTCATAAACCTAACATGCTGTTTCTTCTCTACCCACTTTTAATATTTTATTTTGCAGAAACGAGTATTGCTATATGGACCAGAAGCATGTGCATTGAAGAAAACGGAAGAAGATGATGGAGTATGCTTGATGCGTAGGGATCGATGCATCCAGGCTTGTTGGTTATCTGACCGAAAATTGCTCTTCACGACTCCAATTATGCTTGCCGAACCTTCCCAAACCGCTTTTCGACTTAAACGTTACGGCCTAAATTGATAACTATTGTTATCGGTGTTCATTAAAAACAATCAGTCAGTCCTCCAGTCCAATCCGTATTTTTAACAATTTATTTAAATGTTTTAATACGGCGAAAAATTTGAATGGTAGTAATTTTTAAACACTGTAAAAAACAATCAAATCTTTTTATTCATTCTTGAGAATATAAAAGCTACTGATTACTGCTTCTGAAGACTGTTATATTGTTCTGAAAGTTGTGTAATTTTCATGAAACAAAAGGCTGTCAGCCTGCAACTGCTTATTGGAACGTGTACTGTCGCTATTATCTTCCTATTCTGCTTATTTTCTATGTTGATAATTGTATCAAATTCAGTATTGTTGTTGAGGATATATTTTGTTAAATTATAATTCGCAGATATCTACAACAACAACAAATAAGCTTTCAAATTTGTGAAAAAAAAATTTGATTAAGCAATTAAATAGTTGCTAAAGAAATCAAGCTAATCAAGTGGGTTGGATAGATAAATGAATGAATGTTGTTCCCCTATTATTAGCTTTTATGGTAGGTATTAAAAAGTCAATAGAAGGGCAACAACAGCAACAACAACAACAACAATTGCATCAACCATGTAAAACACAAGAAATTCATGGGAAAGAAGTATCAGGAGGTTATTTAACATCTCCCAATTATCCATTCAGCTATCCGCCTAATCAGGATTGCCTTTTCAATATCACTGCCTCAGCAAATTTGATAATCCATCTAACTTTTACCCATTTCCATCTGGAGGATCGTACCACACGCTCTAATCAATGCCTTAATGATTATCTGATCGTAACTGTTGTGGATTATCAAGGACGTGAACATGTCGGTGAACGCTTTTGTGGTAATCAACTTCCTGAACCTATACATACAATGCAAAATTTGGTTTATATTCGTTTCCATTCTTCAAATACGAACCAATATTCAGGTTTTCGACTACGTTATCAATTTTTGACGGAAGGTTTGCTTTTATTCCGTCATTGATATAAATTTACGTTTCTTGTGACACGAATTAATCAGAATACGTTTTTTCGGAAATGAATTTTTTAGCTATCCCAATTATAGAAATTCAAAGCTATTTTATGAAAATTTAAAATTAAATGAAGTAGGAAGTTAGAAAAATCTAAAATAAAATATGATGACAAAAAAATTACTAAAAATGACGAGTAAATTGATCAGAACAGAAGAATTGAAAGTTTTTGGAAGAATTTTAATTTCCAGTCTTACATGTTTTATATTTAGGACAAATTAGTAATTTGATCGGGAAATCGTAAATTTTACGAATTTTTGGTACTAAATGCCAAATGAACAATGTAGTTCATCTAATCATTCGAAATTGATATTTGAATGAAAAGTTATCATATATCGTAACAACAATATTGATTAATACTTATCTTTTTACAAATGTCGGATACTTCTAGAAACTTTTAATATTTAGAATGAAATTTTATAAAATTTAATAATGCGTTTCATAGTAATATTTACATCAAGAATTACTACGCTCATTAAAAGTGTAGATGAAAGAAATGATAAATTCAAAACGATGAAAAGAAATGATAAATTGTAAGAAATGATAAATTCAAAACGATTTGAGGATGTCTCCAATCATTAATTTGTGCTAAATTCAAAAAATATGCGAGTGAAGCTTAAAAATTAGAATCTTTCCGAAAATTTCAATTCTTTCTCTTTGATTATTACATTTGTCTTTTTTGATATTTCAAATCAATCCTGCAATTTTGAAAATTATGACTTTTACTTTGAAATCATGAAATAAAAAATGATAATCACATTTAATTCATGATAATTCGCTAAAACAATGCTTTATCTTATTCTTAAACTATCTTTATCATAAGTGATAAGAGAATTTTATCAATTTTTAACTGAAAAAGAAAAAATCGATTTAAAAGAAAGAAAAAAGATCTGTTATAAAAAAAAAATCTGTTTAACTAATAAACTTTTGTATAAGTTAATTTTTATTCAAATTTTAAGTTAATTTTTATTCAAATTTCAAGTCAATTTTCTATCCCAATTAAATTTATATAATTTTTGAATTAATTATAATAATTTGCATTTTGCAGAATCAATATTTGAACCAGCTAGTAGCTATTTTGATGATGATCTGAGGTATTTGAAATATTGCGGTGGTCATCATAGTAATATTAAAGTATACAATGGTGAAATACGAAGTCCTGGTTATCCATCATTTTATCCAAAAAATGTCACCTGTAATTGGTTGGTACGTGTTGATCCTGGTAAAAAAATTTACATACGTATAGAATATCTCGAATTATCACCAACGATGGGTTAGTTTATGCTAATTATTGATTGCCTAATTAACCATTTAAATTTGATAGTTTTAATTGTTGATAATGAATTTATATAATATTTGGAATTTATCATTAACGACGAATTAATTCGTCTTAACTATCGAATATCTAATTAAAATTTTATTTGATAATAGCTTCATCGAATATTATCACTAATTTGATATGATTGATAAATTTTTAAGCGGAATGTGATAAGGCATCAGTATATATAATCGATGGTTATCGTCATGATTCAATAACGGATATAGTAAAGAAGGATGATACAACTCAGGTGAAATTCTGTGGCAGTCAACTTTATTATACCGAGGAAGGTATGAAGTCATATATGTCCACAGGGAATCGTCTCATTGTTCGGTACTATATGATCTTATCAATTCTTATCAGTAATCGTTTGCATTCATTTCGTTTCCACAAGATTTCAACTAATAGTTTAAGTTTAAATGAAAAGACAAGAATATTTATTGTTTCATTTCAATTTTATTCAATAATAATAAGCGAATGACTTTTGAAAATTGTATCAAAAATTCTAAGCAATGATTAAAGAAAAAATTGCCATTTATCAATGATAAATGATAAAAAAATTATCAATGATAAAATTGTCACTTTTAGATTTGTAACGACAGCTCATCCAAGTCCATCGCTATTAACAAGATATGAAAAACAGGGTAAACCAATTGGTTTTCGTCTGATATGGACTGAAGTTGAGAAAATTTTACCCGAAGGAAATGTTTGTCCGGTAATTTAACTTTTTTCTTCTTAAAAGAGAAAAAAAGACATCTTCCGATATATAATCTTTCGCTAGATATTTAAAAAAAAAAAGAAATAAAAATTATTTTTTGAAAAGAAAATATTTTTCATACAAAAATTAAGTCTTTTACAATTTGACCTCAGTACTTGATCGAATTTTTGGGAGTTTCAATTAAGCTGAAAAAACCATGATGATTAAAGATTTGATCTGAGAAAAATAGAATATTTCCGATTTAGAAATACCAGGATAAGGTGTTGGAATAGGCAGAATAATTTAATAGATGACAATGTTGTGACTTTAATTTGCCAGAAAAGAATATCATCCAGGTGTTAGGCACTGGGATTTAATTTTATTTTATGTTTAATTTCATTTTATGTTTTTTTTTTTTTTTTAATTTCATTCTATTTTGTGTTGTTTTTCTTTTTTTCCTTACGTTTGATATACAATTGCGTGACAAACCAAAATCGTTACCAATGAACAACTGAAATATTCCTGAAAATCAAGATCAAAATACTTTGCTGAATAATAATTTCATTTTTAGACATTTTTTACTCTTAACGAGACTTTTCGATGTATATGAATAACTTTTAGACAAATGAATTACATAGCTTATTTTTTGTTTTTAATTTATTCAAATTTGAAATTGATTTCGTTTCAAATAGAACATCAATAATTAGTCCTCTTTTTCGTTGACATGCAACTTTTCTCAAACATAAATTTTATCGTTGGTCACAAGTTTACCCGATAATCTTTCAGGATGAATTCAAATTTGTTTAAATCATTGATAAGTTAAGACAAGTGGACAGGTGGAGAAGGTTTAGTGATATTATTTATGCAAATGATAAACAAAACTTTACAGGGTTTTGCTTGCAAAGGTGGCGAATTATGCATCGATAATGGCGAAAGTGTTTGTGCAAGTCGAACTCAATTATGTATCGATGAATCGCTAATCTGCAATGGTGTTCATAATTGTGCCGAAAATGATTATACAGATGAAGAAAATTGTAAGTTATTACTTCTCATTTACTTAATATTTAGATTCAAGCATAAAGTTAGCATTAACTTCAATTATAAGTATGTTGTTAGTGGATTTTCTTGAAGTTTTCCTTGTTTCTAATTTCTATCAGCAAATTCTTACGTAGTTGAAGTTAAACTGCGCAAAAATAAACCGCAAACCAACTATTGTAAGTTGATTGATCATATAAGTTTTGTTAAGTTTTGTATAAAACTATTATGATTACTTTGATTCAAAATTTTTTTTAAAGTTAAAGAAGTAACAAAAAAGGACTAGATAAGTTGTAGTTAATTTTTTGAAACAAAGGCATAATTGGAAAAATGAGCAAATGATAATTTTCCATCTTAAGTTATATTATTTCTTTTTTATACTAAGAGATCAAGTAATTATTAATAATAACAAAAAGTAATAAAACAATTAGTAATAAAGTAATTGTTAATCGAGTAAGTTCACAATATTTTCTATTCTATATTAATTAATTAATTATCTCATATTTATCTGTACCTTTCATTTCATGAATGTATCGATTTCTTAGGCTATACTCAACATATCATATCAGCATGCTCAATAATGATCTTTCTGATACTGGTTATCATATCGGTGATTCTATGGCAACGACGAATTAGGCGACGTGTCGAAGAGCAAAAACGTAAACAGCTCGAAACTACTACGACAATAGCGTCAACTTCATTGGATGGTAATGGGAAAAATAGTGTCATTTGGGAACCAACACAATCTTCCTTGATGAATTTCGATTCTTCGTTGGATGTTCATCATCTTCATCCTACTATACATCATCAAAGTCATTACCATCGTTATCACGATCAGCAAAAGCAGCAAAAACAACAACAAAATCATATAGCTCTTTCCGAAATGAATACATTTCATTCAGCTTTATTATAAATCGAATATGATTAGCTGAATTTCTCATTTTAATACAACCTCTACCCTACACTTCACAGTTATATTTTAATATGAATTATGCTAAAATATTTATTTTGTCCAGAACTTTATACAGATGAAATTGTCGAAAATTTTCGAGTCAATATTTCATTCTTGTCTTGTAAATTTTCACCCTTTAGTTAAGGCACTTTAATCAAGTTTTGCTATTCTCCAAACCTCTTTCTACAGTAATAATTTATTTTGATGCTCAATTTACTTCTACTTGAAATGGTATGTAACCCAGCAGTTCCAATTTTAGTGAAGCAAATTTTATATATTTTTTTAATCAAATGATTATTAACAAGCAGCACCAATAATAAATTCTTTTGGAACGAGGTTATACATCATAATAAGTATAAAAAGCAGTAACCCGAATATGAAATTAAAAACAAATAATAATCCCTTATTCTATTCTTAGTAATTGAAGTAATCCATGATTCCAGAGATGCATTTTGAAATTCGCATTCCAATGATGATCATTGAGACACATTTTGCAATATGCAAAAGTCGTCATTGCTTTGTCCGACACGTTCTGTCATCATCAGTAGTTTAATGCTTTCGGGATCCCTAACAGCATCTTTAGTGAGCACTTCTATTTCACCATTCGATCCAAGCAAAATATCATCTTCGATACGCATGCCGATGCCACGAAACTCTTTTCTTACTTTTTCATTGTCATGTCGAACATATATACCTAAAAATAAATAGGAAAAAGATAAGGGCCTTCATTCCATCAACCTTTCTTTGCTTGATTCTTCTTGCTACCAAGCATATAATCTACTCCATCTTACATCAAAATCCATAACAAGATCACCTGGTTCTATGGTGAATGTAACCCCTGCCTGCAAGGGAATATTGCGAGCCACAGAAGCAGTATCATGTATATCCATTCCAAGATAATGGCTCACATGATGGGGACAGAGTTTATCCGCTTCCTGAAAAAAAAAAAAGAAAAAACTTTAAAAATTCACTAAATAAAGCAGTAATGAATTGAATTTGTTTTATATAGACATAATAAACATAAAAGGATTGAATTATTGATTATATCCGAGACTAGATAAATTTTATAAAAAATTAGAAAAAGTTGGAAAAAAGGAATGAATTTACATGAAGCAATTCCTCCTCTCCTATATTGCTCGAAAACATTCCTATTTCAGAACAATTTCTAGCAATATATTCAATCATTGTTAAATATATTTCGTTTAGTCTTAGCGATTCAGTTTGCCTAAGATAATCCAGAAGGCGAGATTGCACATCATTCAGTGCATCATAGATAGCTCTCTGTGGAACACTAAAATGACCAGAAACTGGAAAAACCCGTGTTATATCACTTGAATAGCCCTCGTATTCACAACCAGCATCTACAAGTATTGTATCACTATCGTTAATGGCCTGAAATTGAAATTTCAAATTTGAAAACTTCGAGCAAAAGAAATTGGAATTCATTGCAATCAGAAAAGGAAAAAGAAAAAAAAGGAACCTTATTTGCATCCAGATAATGTATGATATTGGCACGATTACCAGCAGCTACTACTGGTGGATAGGCAAGACTTGCAGCGCCACGACGCCGAACTTCCAATTCTAATTGTCCAATAATCTCATTTTCATTGCTAACTCCTCTACTTTTTGCAATCACTGCATTCATAGAATGTGCTCCAATAGAACAGGTTTGTCTCATCAAATCTTGTTCGGCTGATGATTTAATCCATCGTAGGGCATCAATATGTTCACGTACTGGTACAAACGTATCACATGTCGACAAGACCTTCAATTCTTTATTCTATCTAGTAATTAGTTATTGAAAATATCGACGAAAAACTTTTTAATTATGGCAATATGATAATATTGCCCGCAAGAACAAACGTCATATCAAAGTTTTCAATTCCTAATTTAAGTTTTGAAATTCTTTCTTCACTTTTTCAAAATTTACCGATAATAAATCTAACAAGCCGATTAACTGAAATAATTTGAGAGCTATTATTAGAAGCTAATTTATGGAGATTGGTGATCAGTGGAATTGAAAAAGAAAAAAAAAGTATCAAGCCATGACCAGAATATGTGTTATTTGAATATCAAAATGATGCTTTAAATTTCAATAAATTAATTGTGAGTTTCAGCAGAAGCATAAACTAGGAGAACAGGTAAGAAAGTCTTCTTTTCAAAAAAAAAAAAAACATCTACTAATTTTTAAAAAAAAAGAAATTTAATTTACCTCAGAAAGACCATCCCTTATTGTTTGAAGTGTTGTGGTATCATATGAAACAGTGCAGCCGACTGTGTTAAAAATTGATGTTTGTAAATCAAGAATTAGCTGATTTCGTTCTTTGATTTCATCTAAACCACTAATATTTGCAATTTCATTGGCAGTTAGTCCAGGACCTTCCCATAATTCTTGCTTTTCAGAACGTTCTGAAACAAAATAATATGATAATAACATGTAGATATTACAAATATTCAAACTAAAAAAAAAGGTAGAATGCTATATTCATCTGTTGATAGTATTAAATAACTCTCTAAACAAGTAATTAGACAATAATTGAAATGAAGAAATAATAGGAAAATAATACCTTCAATATACAAAATTGACTTCGGTTTCTGTTCTGATTCAGCTGCTATAATCAGTACAGCATCTGGTTGATTTAAACCAGTAAAATACCGAAAATAAGAACACTGATGAAATGGATACGGTACATCTGGAGCATAGAAATGACGTATAGCCGATCGCAGCACCACAACCAGAGATTTATTTTCAATTTCTGGCATCGCATGTCGTAATTTCGCTATTAAATCCGAGCGACGTTGCGTATATTCAGCAGCACTGATTCCTTGTTTCATTGCTGTTACGGTAGCTATTGATGAAGATGAAGATACCCTCCGCAAACATCGACATATTCCTCCTATCATCTTGAAAAGGAAAAAAAAAAAATGAAAACTTTTCCCAAAAAAATCTGAAATTCTGGAAATGACATGATATCTAGATTGGAGACAATGTTGGATATAAAATAATCGAAACAGTGACACGTAAAAGATAGCTATAAACTTTAATCCATCAGAAATCATAATACTTGCAACAAAATCTTTGAAATTTTTATCGCAGAGTATTTTCATCAAATAATTGAAGGGATTCATGAAAGTTTGCATCTTCTACCATAGAGTTTTAAAATATGAGCGGAATAAAGTTCATCATTATTTATATCTCAGAAACAGTTAATAATTGATTTAGACCAATCGGAACATAAAGAAATGAATTTTACGACTTTTCATATCAAACTTCATTTTTATGATTTTTCCATATCAACTTATTCGGAATCATCCTGCAATCTATTGCATTCTAACACAAACTATCCATGTTTGATAGCGCTTGATAACGTCCCCAAGGTATGAAATCATTTGTATCTTCTAAATCTGAATGTTTGGTTCACAAAAAATTTTCCAGTCAAACTTCATGAAACTCACAGACGTACCATTAAAATTGCTCCTATAATCTTATATTTCATCAAATAATTTCTGACTTGAAGCTATGCAATCCGGCTGTTATTTGTTAAGAATTTTGAAATTAACAAATCTAACGAAAAAGAAAAAATCGCCTAAAATCACAACATTAAATTCAAATGAGCATTCCATCGTTTGAACATAAGTACCTAGAGCAATAAAAATTCGTATCTGCAATGCTCTCAAAAGAGGGGAAAAAGAGGAAGAAAACAAGCAAACAGTAAAACAATTGATGGCATAGAATGGTTTATTCCAGTATAGTAACAAAATCAGTTTAAAGAAAATAATGATAATTTTATACCTTTGATTTCTCACATGTTGTTTTCTTTTTCCCTTTTTTTTTTTTTTCTTTTCTTAAAAATAAAAAACCCGATTGGATAATGAAATTCCTATTAAATGTGTAATATTCACGTTATCATGTGAAGGAAAAAACGAAAAACTTCAAGTTTAGAAAAAAGAATGAAATTCAATCCAATTAAAATGTGAATATGTATGTATAAACGACGGATAAAAGTAAAGTGTAAATGACATCGATGTGCAAAAGAAAAAGGAAATACAAGAAATGCGCAGACCATTGAAAAAAATTAAATTTAAATAAAAGAAAGGAAAAAAAAAAAAAAAAAAGGAAAACATTAATTTTCACAAACTCTATTCAATGCAGTGCGGAAAAAGAATTTAATAATAATATGTAAAATACAGTTAACAATTCAGAGAAGAATGTAAAATATGTTATGCTTCCTAGCAGAAAACACACACATACATCAGAAAAAAAAAAATAAAAAATTCAATTTCTTACATAACGCACACACACACACATACATCACATGCATGTAATTTATCATATAGCATGAGCATGATGACAATTACTAGCACTGATAATGAGGGACAGTTAATTTCTCCAGTTTTACTTTTCTTCCACTTTTACAATAAACAATGGTAATCTATGACGCGCTCCAATGTTGCGGTCCGCTGCCATATGCTTTCTTGTGACCATGCAATGGCATCTGCTGCGACATATATCCCTGCGTTTGATATACTTGCGGCGGCGGCGTTGCTTGTGCACCTCCTCCTAGGCGATCCTTTGCGTTCGTCGAACTGCCATACTTATCAAGTTGTTGATGACCTTGATAGACCTGTAAAAGAAACAAAATTAAGATTTGGAAATAACAGTGATATTTTGTTCAAAATACAACAGTGATCACTAGCCACAAATCCGAAAATTTTTATTTTGAAAATTCAAATACTCTTCCAACCTTTTGTTGCTGAGAAGAAAGACGCTGATCAGAAAGAGAATCTTCAACACTTTGCTGCGCAAACATCTGATGATTCAGTTTATGTTGACCATTATTAACATTCGGCAACATAAATGAGAAGGGAAGTTGATTGATTTGCGGATGATAAGCTGCTGGTGGTACCTAAAATACTAATATTCTATTCCAAAGACTGTTTGTTCAACCAGAAAATCTTTGCACAGAAAACTCATATATTCAAAAGTAACTTTTGTATTTTCATGAGGAACTTATAAAATAATTCTAGAATAAAATAACAAAATATCACAAACTTGGAATATCGAATTAATATGATTGTGTTGAGGAAGTGTAAAAGCAGCAGCTGGTGGACCACTGAAACCCGGCGGTGGAGCGACCGCAGAACTATTCACTGCAGTTGAATCACGTTGCTGTTGATTACCCAATATACCGGAACCAGTCCCACTTGCCATTGTGCTATTTGCCGCAGCAGCAGCTGCAGTCGCCAAATAAGCCTAAACCACAAATGAATAACAGAATCATAATTTCAAATAATGACTCAAAATACCAATATTGTTTTCTAGAGAACAATAGATTTAAATTAAACAATATAAATCAAATAATATAATACTTTCGAGAGATCAACAATGCTAGGATGTTGGTCCGGTCGCTGTTGATGCTGCGACTGAACTGGAGGTGGAGGTTGATTCTGCTGCTGTTGCGAAGCAATAGCTGCTGCTGGAGGCAACATTGTTGATAACGAGTTCATATCAAATTGTCCAACCCCTAAAATACCGTTAAATGGCAAAATTATCAAAGAAAAAAAGATTTATTGTTAATATTATCTTCCTGATCTATGAAATAGTAAATACTAACCAAATGGATACTGTACTAATGCTGCAGCATACTCATCTTGTCGTACTCCTGCCATTGGACTGTACATATTCAGATAAGGATAGTTGGCATATGGCAGCTGTGTTGTAGTGTAAAGTGCATGTGGTGCTTGCTGTAAAAGTATTAGAAAAAAAAGATTTAAAAAATCAATATCTATATCTATTCTGATCTTTGCATGATAAAATTATAATAAGTTCAAACCAAAAACCAATGTTTCCTTGAATTCAGTTGCAAATTTAACTTCATATATTCATATGTAGCCAAAATCACTGCATGAAATTGTAATAATTGTAACTTACCTGTTGATGATGCAATGAGAGCGGTAATTTTGCCGTATTTCGATTATCGGACGAAGGATATGACATGCTCGACGTATCAGCATATGATAATCCCGATGTAACTGGCTGACGCTGGATTGTGCTTGCCTGATGCACTGCTGGTGAAGACTGAGGCATAGAGACATTACCGTTGCCGGATGACATCTGAAACGACATTTACATTTCTAACTTCACTCTGCAATTCAGTAGCACCGTGACTACTTCTCGTCACGATAAAATACACAATTTTCTCAGCTAATCTTTTTATTTAAATGACTTCGTTTTCCCATGGAGCAACTTTTCTCATACGATTACGATTATTCAGTTATATTTCTTCTAAATAAAAAATGATAAAGAAGTATTTTCACAATGTAATAAGATTGTTCAGGAAAACAACTGTTTCTTACAGGATTAATAAATGAACAGTCCTAGTCAAAATTGCAGCTCAAAGAGGAATTACATCGGAATATATACCTTCGGTTGCTGTGAGTTTATTGGCGATGAATAATCACCCACCGGGCCATTTGAAAGTATAGATGATGATGAATCAGCGTTCATTTCAGTCTGTAATAAAATTAATATTTTACAAATAATGTGAAAATAAAAGATGAGATTTGCATCGATGTTTGAAATAACATTTGCTTCTTACTATTATTAACAAAATGCTTTTCTAGATAGACTAAAGTAATTTTTTCCTAACAGTGAGGACTGTGTCACGAATATGATGTCCGTTTACATCTCATACTTATGCTCCGCCAGAGAAAATTCACAACCTTTAATTGATACAAGATTGTAGACAAATAAGTTATATATATGATAAATCATAAGCGATGTCTGAAAGCAGGATTTGAAGGAATCCACAAAGTTAATTATATTTGGCAAGGAGCAAAAGATAAATATACTACCTTAGCAGTTTGATTATTCAAAGATCGAGATTTAGCAGATGTACAATAGACAGCATCACCATGTTCATCACTTCCCGTTGCTGAATCGACATGAAAACCGAACTGGTATTCGGGCAGGGTTGGGCCATTTACTTCACCGGACACAAATTCCACAGTATTTGAATGAGTGGTATGTTGAGATGTTGTCCGTGGAACTTGATTTACTTTTGTATTCTGCAAAGGCGACTTCGACATTAAACCTGGTTGATTTACACTAGGTTTTGTAGTAGGAGCAGCACCACCAATTCCGAGATCATTTTTCAATTGTGCGGTCCAGTCAGCTGACGTATTCGTTACAGTGTTCACAGATGCAGTCGTTCGAGACTGCTGTGATACGCCTGCTGCATGCATCGCCGTTCCCGCCACAGGATTTGTTGATACAGATGCATCATGTCCATTTAAGGATGATGTTCGAGTTTCAAGTCCTTTATCTATTTCTTCTGAAGGGGCTGTTAACTGACTACTCGTTGAGACAAGCCCACTGCTGAAACAAATATTTAAGATCAAATGGTTGATGCATAAATGAAAGAAAAGAAAAAATTATTTGTTAAGGTGACTAAGCAAAAAGCAACAATTATACAAACTATCTATTCTATTTTGCAGAAATTTATAGAGACATTACAAAGAAAGCATAGATTTAATCACAATGCCAATCGATCTATTCCTAAATAATATATTCGAATCTGATATATATGTATCCGGGAGAATTCCAAGATGAAAAAAAAATTAAAAAAAAGTAATAAAGTAAAAAAAGTAATGTCATGTGTGCTAAATTTTTGAATTTTGTAATAATGAATTAAGAAATTCACTTTGCCATATTTAAACAAAAACACAGATAATTACTTCCCCTTAAGAACAAAACCGGATAATTTATAGTATCCACCGAGTACCAATAAAAAAGTATTTTCTACAGCGATTTTGTGTTTGAAAATTCCCAAATGAACATATTAGATTTCGAAAAGAATGTTTAATTCCAAAAGATTTCGTTTCATTAGAATGTCATTCACGATAGAGTTGATGTAATCGTTGCAAAATAAGCTAGATCATATGAATCATGCTAAAAACCGGAAAAAAAAGAAAGAAGAAACGTACTTTTGGTAGAGAGAATTTACATTTTCCAACTGTGATTGTCCCAATGCTGATGGTGCACCTGTTCCAGATCGACCTAGAGAACTTTTTAACGTATTTTCCTTAACTTTATTAGTTCCGGCAGCTGCAACAGCAGCAAATGACACTGGTCCAGAAGTTGGTGTTATCGAGCTTATCCCGGCTACTGTATTCATTGCAGGTGTTGTAATGACTGGTGGTGTTGTACTTCGTGAAAATACCAATGTGCCATGCTGCTTCTAGAAAATTAAATATATTTCTTCTAGAAATTGTTAGGTTGAGAAATCAGGGAAAAAAAAATGAAATTCAATCTCTTCATAGTAATACGAAAAAGTCGTACCCAATCAGTATCTTCAGCGCTGTCGTCAACAGCTACTGCGCTTGCGTTTGTCCATTCTTTATTAGTGTCGACCTTCAATGCTTGTGAATTATCCCAAACATTACTAGCTGTATTACTGCCAAATTGTCCTTGAGATGATGAATGGTGATATCCGCCTCGATACGAACCTCGACCGCCACTACGTCCACCT
The DNA here is from genome assembly GCA_000499405.2 of Onchocerca volvulus. Taxonomy (NCBI): domain Eukaryota; kingdom Metazoa; phylum Nematoda; class Chromadorea; order Rhabditida; family Onchocercidae; genus Onchocerca; species Onchocerca volvulus. The sequence continues at coordinate 11,042,599 of HG738137.1, read as the reverse complement.
CGATAACCACTACGCCCTCGTTCTCCTCGTCCTCGTCCATATCCTAACAAAACGAATATTGTTGTATGACTGATGTATACAGCTGTTTTATATAATTTAATAGAAAAGGATTCAGCAAGCACCACATACATTAACTAATCCTATATTTTTATTGCAATTTGGGGAGTTATATTTCATAAGAATCCATACAATAAAATAAAAAGTGAATTTAAATAATTCTGACATCCTTTGTCAAGATATCGCCAAATTTCTTTTCTTTCATGCTCATCATTGATTGAATGGAAAATTCAGTAAAACTGACAAGAATTATTCTACTCATACTGTCTGTCAGGCGGATTTGTACACACTACACGTGCTATATGTAAGCCAAAAATAACAAAGAAATCAATTATTACCAAAATTATTCGATTTTGTGTTGTTAACTCGGTTCCTGTGTGAAGAATTCGATTCTTCATGCTTTAATTCCTCAGCTTCTGCTCGTTTTGCCCGCCTGCTTTTCTGTTCTTTCCAGACATTTTCATCTGGATAATTATCCTCCAAAATGGCATTTACTGCTTCTTGTACGTCATTATTATTATCATACAAAGCAATTTCAGCCTGGCTTACGGTACATCTGGTTGTCTCTACTACCTGAAATTTGCGTATCTAATACTTAAACTTTGGACGAAATTCTAATTATTAAGATTTCCGACTAATAAGTTAGGAATATTCGTTTACCTAGAACAATATATCTCACGTTATAGACACCATAATGATAACCCCATAAGGCTTCATTATAGGTAACTATTATAAGACAGAATTACTCTCAAAATTATATAAGATTATCAGTAAATAACTGCTACCTTTTTCACAAGCTTTTGTATGTTCGCACGATCATCATCTGCTATGGACAAATCTTGTGTTAATCTGGCAAGTCGCAACTGATCTTGCGTAGCACGGATCTTCTGATCACCTACTTCACCTTTGCCACCCATTCTCTGTGGAATTCAGCAACTCGAAACAAATCGGAAATAATTTATAATCTTACATCATCCATATATTTTAAAACATACCGCAAATATATAATCCACAAATAAAAAAATTTTTTTTTTCACCCATTCGATTTAAATTTCACCTAAATTTTAAGAGTTAAAATCTAACGATAGTATATTTGAAATACAATTACATATGAAAAGAAGGAAATTAAAGTATGTATATTTGCATAGTCGCTACTAATCACCAAAAATCACAGGAGTTTTAACGAAAACTTTTCGAATTCAGTAGAAACTTTGGATTCAATATGACAGATAAAACTATAATACATATCTTGCGAAAATTCCAATTATTCTAATGATGCAAGTCTGCATTCTACAATCAATTCAACCCAAAGTGCAGTGGGAATGGCGCCGTACCATTCCGGAAGATTAATGTTATTCTATCTGGCTACCAAGAGGCTAGCAAAAATGAGATTTTCTAGATCTGGCAAGAAAATTTCAAACAAAATTGCCTTCTAAATCTAATTTTAAAATAATATCATTGACAATAGAAGTAGATACCGAAGAACAGGAAGCTCATGGATTTGAGAATTAAATGAGCAAGACAGAAGATATGTGAATCATATTAGATTATTTGTGCGTTCACGTAATCATCCAGGCGTACGTAAACGTGAAGAACTCCTCAGCTCCGTGAAACTACTAGTCTCACGGAACCCACATCAAACACACAACCGCCCTCCCCTCCCTATACCTCATACTAAAAACCTTCTCCGTGAAATCAAAGATATCGTTTCAAGACAAATTGCGCAATTCTATTTCAAAATAACGCAATGATACAGCACTAAAGTTTCATTTTCACGCTTCACACGTTTTTACGGAGAGTATAGTTTTGCGTAATTTGACGTACGGACGCGTGTAATTAGCGTACGTGTAATTAGTTTTATATATAATATGGTCTTCAATATACTTGCAGCTATTGAGTTTGTCACAAAATATTGTCTCATTGATAATTTAAGAATTAAAAGTTTTACATTAATTATTCATTCACTATTATTGTTAAGTTATCATTAATAAAACATACCTTCATTAGCGACAACTTTTTTTGGAAAATCGAAAGTTGCTATTTGAATGTAATTCGAGAATTAAAAATTTCCGAAACTAAAAATTCCCGAGAATTTTATGCAATGTTTGGGTTATACCATTAATCGGTTAGATTTGTCTATATTTTTGTTTTCTGTGGACTTTTTGATGACTAAAATGTGATAGCACATCTCATCATTCTTTCCGATATCGATCAGGTATCGTCAGGTAAATGTTAGTAAAACAATATGCAAGGGATCTCTCAAAACTTTTAGTATGAATTAAACTTACATTGTTTTCGCTAGCTTTCGTTCTTTTTTTTTTTTTGTTGTAATTTATTGTATACGAATACTTTTCATTCTTTTCTGTTATTGAATACTTGTAGTTTCTATTGAGTAAAAACTTCGAAATTTATCGTTAAAACGAATTCCGTAAAATCAAATTTTATGATAATGGCTGAAGTTTATTAGTTATTAGAATTAATACTAATCTGTTAGATAAGTTATTAGAAATAATATTAATCTATTAGATAATTATCCATGAATATCTCTTTTTAGTAACAGCGTCCACATTAAAGCTCACAACAGATAGAAAAATGTTTTCAAAAATTTTTTTAAAAATGAAGCTTATGGAAATTCGAAAAAGCTCATAATCATTATGATCAGCATTTCAGAATTAATTCAGAAAATGTCTATGAAAAAACAAGCATCTCTACTTTCATTTTTCACCAGAAGTCCGAATCCAAAAAATACATCGCAAAGTGAATCTATCGGAAATCAAACGGTTTGCAAAAATCAAATTCCATTAAAACGGAAATGAATTAAATAAATAAACTTCAACTGAATAAGTGAAAAACATCCCAAGAACTTAATATCGATTCACAACTTAGTCTGCTCTACTTCTACTTATTCTCACTTTTTCTAGATTCCGAAAGTTATCCCGCCTTTCCGAGAGCTCAATTCTGTTCCCACCTTTTAGAGATCAACTAGAATAAAAAAAGAAATAAGAGAGAACTGGAAGAAGAATGAGAAAAATGAGAAGCAAATACTTTATTGATTTTTAATTTCGATTTTAATATTTGAAAGTGGAGTCAGTAATTAAGGATTTAATTAGTAATGAGAATATGAAACAGAATAAGCTATCAAAATTGACTCAAATCATTTCTCGTCCCATATTTTCTGGAAAAAACGAAAAATTAAGTTATATTCTATCAGTCATATATTTTCCAAATAAATTTTAGCCGTAGTATATTTCAGTGCTTTAACTCTGAATTTCTAAAAATTAAAAAATCTTTTCAGACTAGCATGCTGAAGCACACTACTCCTTCCGAGATTTCGAAATTGCAGAAGGATGTTAATGTGGAGAATGATATCCAAATGGAAGAAGAAACCATTAAAAGTGCTTTACTTTAAATATAATTTTAATTACTTTATGAAAGACATCAGCAAATTAAACTTCGTTTGAAGAAATGGATTTTAACGATATAAACATTAGGATATGACAAATTCGCTTTCACTGCAGATTTTCGCATAATCCAGTGTCACTTATAAGAATGCAGAAAGAGCCCTTCGCGCAGATTCTGCAAAAAAATACGAGATTTTTCAGATTATATGATTCATATTTATCTTGAGATGCAAGATAGTTGCCCATTGATAGTATTGTGAAAAATGTTTTGAAATTAATCATTTATCTGCTAACATTTTCTTGTAATTCGATTTTAAAGAGATTCATATACATTTTGCTCAAAAAAAGATTGAACTTGGCAAATCACATTGAAAAATTAATTTTTTGGAGATTTAAGGAAATCTTTTTCAAATAATAATTTTCCTCCCCATTATTATGAAATTTTAAAGAAAAAATCCAATTAATATTGAATTCATTTGTTAAGGTCCGCATATAAAACGATCACCAAATGAAAAACTACCATCAGTAAAAAAATTATGCACGAAACGTCGTCGCGTAGTGGTTTCATCAGATTCAGAAGATGAGAATGAAATGATGGATGTGAAAAAAAGTGAGGAAAATATGAAGCAAAGCCCAAAATATAAATCAGTAAAAAGCGATGTGCTCTCCCAATTGGTTTGTAAAATTTGGTCGTTTAATGAGTTGATCTCTTACGACAATTGAAATTTTGAGGAATGAAGTCAATATTGAATATATAGAAAATAAATTTAAGTTAGAAACGCACTAGATCTCGAAACTTTAGATTTGAGATACTTTAGTAAATCTTTAATATAAAATCAACTTTATGTTAACGATTTACTGAAATTTATCTTGGTTATATAGGTTCAGCCTAGTTTAATATATGTTTTACTCACTAGAGTCAAATTTAATTCGAAAACAATAATATATTGTCTTATAGAAGTCACCTGATCCTAAACATCTTTCTTCGAAGACTTCATCAAAAAACGAGTCCACACCTTCAGAGCCTGATGTGAGTGAGATGACTATATCATTTATCAATTCATTCCGCGCTACAGAACAAGTATGTATCAAATCATTCAGCGTATTTTATCATTTAATTACCAAATTTCGTGGATTTATTTCTGTGGATTCTGACCAAAGCACTAAATGGTTTGAATGAAAAATCCTTCCAATTCTTTCATCACTTAAAGTCAAATATTCGATGATTTAAATGTTTGAAAATTTTTGTAAGCGCTTAGAATCTGATTATATGCATTCTGAATTGCTTATATTACTTGTTTTCAGTTATTCATTTTCAAAAATTGAGCAGTTAGTGGACAGTTAGTTTAAGACACTCAGAAATTTAAAGGACATTAATTGCAATTAAATTTTTAATTAATTGCTGTGGATCTAGGATTTATCTGTGGCATCATCAAAAATAAGCCGTTCAGCTGATAGCAAGACAGAAGATGAAAGCTCAGCCGCAGTTGAGTCCGACATTGAATCTGTGCAGTTTCCTCATTTAAACTTCGACTTTCTTAAGCCAGACAACATTCGCGATGCAGATGGACGTTTACGTAGTCATCCAGATTATTGTCCGCGTACTTTGTATGTGCCAGAAGCATTCATAAAAAAACAGACGCCTGGTACGACATTATGATTTCGATGGAATATAAAATTTGAGCCAATAAAATTTGCAATTTTAAGAGACCAATGAAATAATAATGATAGATAGATTTAGATATAGACCAAATTTCTTATTTATTAAGGATAATACTGTCATAAAATCATAATTTTCGAAATACTTTATAGGACATCGGCAATGGTGGGCGGCTAAATCGGCCTACTTTGATACAGTATTGTTTTTTAAAGTTGGAAAATTTTACGAAATGTATCATATGGACGCTGTAATTGGCGTTGAAAATTTGAACCTCAGTTACATGAGGGTTAGTTAAATTAAATTTATTTTGACAAAGACTTTTTTTTTAAGTCGTTTTTAATAAAGATTAAGCTTTTGAAATGTTCCAGCGAATTTCAAAAGTTGGGTTTCTTTAGGGTAATTTTGCGCATTGTGGATTTCCAGAAGTAGCTTACGGCCGTTTTGCCGATCAATTGGTTAATCGAGGTTATAAAGTTGCTCGTGTGGAGCAAACCGAAACGCCGGCGCAGTTAGAAAATCGGAATAAAATCGAGAAAGCTAATAACAAAGTTGTAAGAAGGTGCGGTAAAAATTAAAGTGTTTCGACAGAATTTCGTAATTTTCAACTTAATATTTCACTGGAACTGTCTGCTGTATACGGATATGCGGATATAACTGGTTTGTCAAAAAAAAAAATAGTGATGCTTAATATTAAAAACATTGATTTATTTTGATTTTCATTGGTTGGAATCATTTAATTTCAATCATAAAATACACACTTTAAATTTGAAATTGTCAAGTTTTTTATATAGCTTCCTAGTAGAAGTTTCATTCGTGAAGAAATTGATGTAATTTTCTCTAGCAAATCTAGTATTTTTATGCGTATACTTTTTTTTCATCTAAATATAAAATATTTCAGGGAAGTGTGCAATATTACTACCCCAGGTACTCGAACATACGGAGTACTTGATGGAAATGATGAACAAAATACTGCAGATATGATGGACACAACAGCACGTTACTTGTACGCTATAGCTGAAAGGGTACGTTAATTTCGACAGCGTTGTGAGCAGTGGTTATAGATTTAGCATATAGCAGATTGATTTTTTATTTTGATTAATTATATATTAGATAGCATAAATTTGTTTATTTTTAGGGTACAGAGATAGCATAAATTTGTTTATTTTTAGGGTGCAGAAAGTGTAGAATATGGTGTCTGTTTCATCGATACAACCGTCGGTCGATTCTATGTATGTTTTTTTTTTCTTTTTTAAAAAAGATCTTATTGAAAATATTCCAGAAGTTTTTTAAAAAGTATGAGTATTTTAAAATTGACATCTTTTTGACGTCTCACTTTTCATCTTTTATTTAAAAAATCATTTCAGGTTAGCCGCCTCTCTGACAGCGGTAGTCGTTCTGCTCTAAGGACATTATTCTCGCATTATCAACCGGCTCAGGTTTGTCGCATAACTGGCCAAAATGAATAATTATTTTTTAATTCGATTTTTTTTTCTGCAAATTTTTTATTAAGATTTTTACAGATTTTATATGAGCGCGGACGAGTTTCAGCTACGACAATGACCGTATATAATAGTACTGTGAGTGCGGTGCCAAGAGAAGCATTAGTTCCAAAGAAAGAATTTTTAACATCCGAAAATACGTTAAAGCTGGTACGAATTAAGTGTATAGGATTTCTAAAATCTAAATTTAAATTCTTTTAAATATGTCAACTTTCCCACTTTTTCTACGTTATTTTTTCTTAATCCATTGTTTGTTTTTCGAAAACAACACTTTTATTTCAAAATAATTTGACAAAAGCAAATTGTGATATAGATTGTTGCTATAATTTTTATAATGGCTTTTGCTTAAATTATTCATGTAACAGTGGATGAATTAACAAATTTAAAAATTTGTTGCAGCTGGCAAGCGACAAATATTTCGGCGAATTGTATGATAAATGGCCTGTTGTCTTACTCGATATGATCGATAGAGACAGCCTTGCCCTAAAGTGTAAACCTATGTACGATGCATGTATTTCAGCTTTAGGAGCTATTATTTGGTTTGTTCACCCAATGTTTGATTTCATTTTACAATCAACGAAGTCATTGAAATTTGTTTCTTCCCCACTTCTCAATGTATTACTTCTTGTAAAACATTCAGATTTACCTATTGAAGGTATTTCTCGAATTTCAGGTATTTAAGAAGATGCCTAATTGATGTTGATATGATTTCAATGCGAAGATTTGAGCTTTACAGACCTATGAATCTAACGGAATCTCCTTCCCAAGATAAGGTGAATTCATGTTTTCTTTCCGTCTCGTTATACTATATGTTTATCACTGTATAGTTTTGATCTTTTTTCATTTCTAATTTTGGCCTTTTTTAAATCTTTTTGTACTTGTTAAATGATCGTTGTAATCATTTGATATGTTTGAATCCTACTTCTGTTAAGGATGAATCGGAAGTTGGTGAACAGTACTGGAGTGGACGCCGTCTTATCTTGGATAATCTTGCTTTGAAGCATCTGAATATCATACCACCTATTGGTTCTATGAAGAAATTTGCACCACGTGACCCAATCACTGCAAAATATACGCTTTATAATATTATTAACAAGTGTGCTACTCCGGCAGGTATACTTTACCGAAATTTTTAGAATAGTCCAAAAAATTCCTTAATTGGAAGCTCTATTCATCTTTTGACTTTCAAAAGCTTAATAGTATCCTTTTTTTATCTGCGATTCATCATTTTTACGAGCGGTTTCGAAATTGACTTCTAATACCTGTTATACAATCACCCATAGGTCTATGCTTAAAAACTTTCATACAGTTGTATACAGTATTTAAAGCATATTTTTTCATTAAAGAACAGCAGATTTCTAGTTTACCAGCTTGGCGTAAGTCTTAGTAAATAGCACTTTACTTTAAGTAGAATGTGAATATCATTTAGAATATATTTTTGAAAACTAGTATGTCAGTGATTGTAGGTATAGATGTAGAAATCAAAGAGCAAAGTTCTGTGTTGGGCAAATACGTTTTAGCTGGGTCACGCAAACCTAAGTATATTATCCAGAATGAGTGGAGTGATTGAGTTTCAGGTAAACGTCTTCTTCGACAATGGGTTTGCGCTCCTGTTTGCGATCGTGAGATTTTGAATTCACGGCAGGATGCAATTGAATGGCTTTCTGAAGCAAGGTTGAATGGATTTATTGGTAAAGCTATGGAACGATTACGAAAAGTACCTGACTTGGAGCGCTTAGTTCAGAAGTGAGCTCCACTCTCTGTCATGTAATAAAATTCAAAATTTTACTCTGTTGGAAAGTAGTTTTTTTTAGAATCCATACATTAGGACTGAAATACCGAGCAGAAGAGCATCCTGATAGCCGAGCACAGATGTTCGAAACTATGCGTTATAATAAACGAAAAATTCGGGATTTGGTTCAGGCTTTGGAAGGTTTTGAGCGTGTTCACAATCTCCGTTTAGAATTTATGAAGAATTTCGCCGAGAATCAGAAAACAGTGTATGTAATCTGATTGTTTTCTTTATCTCATTAATCCATTGTTTTACAAAATTTAGGTTACAAATGAGAAAAATTTTGCTAAAACACTGTTGATATAAAAACTACGTTGAATCAGTGAAAAGTTTTTCGAGAAAATTTTGTTTTGGAATTTAGTTTCAAAATCTATGAAGAGTTGCCACATTGTTTAGAAATGAGGTAATTATACTCTTCCTTTTTTTTTTTTTTTTTTTTTTTTTTGGTTAGAAAATATACCAGTCTTTGCTTTCATTAATAATTTTTAGCAATAATTTCGAAATTAACTATGAATGTGATTTCGAAACTATTGCTCATCTTCACTATAATAAAACTAATTAATAATGAAAGTAAAAGTTGATATATTTTCTAATTTGTTGGAAGCAGAATTGATATATTTTCTATTTAATTTAAATATTCAGTGATGATATTTTAGTTAAACCTTTTTGTTAAACCAATTTGTTATAGCCCCTCTTTGTTAGAACGATGCTTTGGATATCGATTTCCTGACATCGCAAACGATCTTGAGCATTTTAAAGTAAGCTATATAAATTCTAAAATCGATTTGCAATTTTTTTTTTATATTTCTCTATTCTTTTATGTTCTAACTTAAATGTTTTAAACGCATTTCCTGTTTTCCTCGGAACTATGTAAAAGATTCACCAAATCTTCACTGTTTTTTTATTATTTATTCTACTCTCATAGTTATTATAGTAAAATTTATTTGGTCATCTATTATTTAAACAGTAGCGAAATAACAGTCCGGCTATTTCCTAGCTCACTTTGTTTTTCACTGTGATGTTCGGAATCGAAGTACTTTCGCTATGGGTGATTGAGCCTGCTGGACCTGTTAAACTCCATTCTTTGTTAAATTCAATCTAATCTCATTTTTTCATAAATATGGAAAGGATTTAAGATATCGAAATTCTTGAATTACTGTAGACAGTATTTATTTAACCTCTTAAGCTTATAATTTAAAATTTTTTAGCACATTCTATCGTTAATCGGCATTGCTTATGCCGTAAAATGTATCAGGAATTGAAAAATAAATGAAAATGGAATGATTTTATCATCGCAGACTGAATATGATAGTTGCAGAATGCATTCAATTGTGATAAAGCACAAGAAGAAGGTATTATTGTGCCAGAAAAAGGTGTAATTAAGGAATACGATGATGCGATTTATAATGTAAAGGAATGCACCCATGAATTGGATTTATATCTGAATGTCATCAGAAAACAGCTCCATTCTTCAGTAGATTTTTTATATTTTTTGCGAAAATGAATCATCAGAAACTTTATGTAAACGGTCATATTTAAAGATTTCAGGTGCATTTGTTTTAATTTTATTACCATTTTCAATATTTAAAAATTGCTTCTAGAACATCAATTTCTTTGGAAGTGGACGTTCTCGTTATCAACTTGAAATACCAGAAAAGATCGCTGAGAATTTGGGCCATGAATTCGAGCTTAAATCCTCTCGAAAGGTTAGATATATTAATTAAGTTCTCTATTTACTTTGTTTTTTTTTTTTTTTTTGTACATTTCCATATTTATTTGGTATTGATTTGTAAAATAGGGCTATAAACGAATGGTAACGGATGAACTGGTCAAATTAGTTAAAGATCTAGACGAAGCTGAAAATCAGCTTGATATCATACGGCATGATATTATGCGGCGCGTATTTGCTGATTTCGGTGACAGGTTAGTAAAGTTTTCGAATGAATAATACTTCTTTTTTTTTAAAACAAGAAAAACAGCATTCTTTTAGAATATTAAAAATAATAAATATAAAATATGTACATATTTTATCGCTGTGTTTTATTATAGTTAAAATTCCATTAAGTGGATATCCGTTAGTGATCCATTAAATTGCTACTATGTTTATTAGTTGAAATTGAAAATTCAAAATTATGATTCAAATAGACCAGTGTTGTTTTATTGTATTTAAGTCATTATTAGATTAATTAGTATTGAAAATCGAATGTATATGAATTTGAATCAAAACTGTGCAACAACTTTAGAGATGTTCGTTGGAGACTCTTGTAGGTATAACGCGCATTTCGATGTTATTCATCCCTACTAATCATGATGATAATCATCTTAAGCATTTATAACCTGAAGTTAATAAGCGCAATAACATTTTGTTTTGCATGATATTTTCGCAAACTGTGTCATAATAAATCTTCAAAGCTAATCTGAAATTCCATTAATTTATTTAACTTTGAAATATCGATTGTTGGAATATAATTAACCGTCAAAGTTTATTATTCTAGAAAATTAAGTTCGAGAAAGCTGAACATTTATACTGAAATAGTAGAAATCAGTTAAATCGATGTGGTATATTTTAAGATCTATCAAATGGACAATGGTTATTGAGCGTATGGCTACATTTGATGTGCTTCTTTCTCTAACTCTTTATAGTCAAAACTGCGGTCTAAATATGTGCCGTCCACAGTTTATTTACGATAGCAAGCGGGTATAATTTATTTATTTATGAATAATTATTGGAAATTTATTTATTATAATATTTATGATATTGGTGAATAATCAAAATCTGGATTTCTATTAGCTTATGGAATGGTATTTAAAAATGAAGTTAAATCATTGGTCTGTTGTTTGTTTATAAAATCAGTTTTATAATAAATAGTCATGAAGCCATAATCATTATAAAGAAGCTTTAAGCTAGTTTGATTACTTTAATCATTGATTATACTTATAGCCCGTCTTAGAGATCAAATCTGGATATCATCCATCGCTTGCTGCAATAGCTGCTTCAAGTAGCAGTTTCACATATATACCAAACAGTGTTTTACTGGGAGGAAATGAGCCATCAACAATTCTGCTGACAGGTCCAAATATGGGTGGAAAATCAACTTTAATGCGTCAAGTTGGTGTGCTAATTGTGCTTGCTCAAATAGTGAGTTCTTTCTATTGGCTGCAGAAAAATGAAGGATTGCTCCGGTGATTCAGTTACTTTATATTTTATATCAATTGATATGGCATTTATGTGATCTAAATCTAAATAGCTCACACAGTTGCTGCATTATCTAGATGTCCAAGTGAATGTTGCAGATTTGATTTATTTTTTTTTGACACTAAAGTATTATCGCATTACCTGCTAGGAAGAGATAGATTTTTAATAAAAAAGAACTGATCTTCTTAACTAAAAAATCAAATGATCCTATTCAGATATTTTCTGTTAAATCCTTTTACATTTTTTATATGTATTGTTTTATATCTAAAAATTTTTAGCTTTTACAAAATTTCCGCAAGATTAGATCTGAAGATTTATAGAAATGTTTCCATTTTAGTTTCGATCATTATTTTATGTGAATTTTTAATTTAGATTAAGTTAAATTGGATCTCCATTATTATGTATAGTTTAGTTTTTCAAATCTTTCTTAACTTGAAAAATGCTGTTTTATTACATTACAGGGTAGCTTTGTTCCTGCGAGTGAAATGAAATTGTCACCGGTTGATCGAATCTTTACAAGGATGGGTGCAGGTGATCGAATTATTGCAGGTCAGTTTATATTATACTTTATAAAATTTCGGAATATATTTATAAATCTTATTTTCAAAGCTATCTTTTAGGTCAATCTACGTTCTATGTTGAATTGTATGAAACAAATTTAATTTTACGAAATGCTACCAGACATTCCCTTGTGATAATGGATGAACTAGGACGAGGGACAAGGTAACATTTACATCTTCATTTATTTATGTCTATGGTAATATTTATAACAGATAATATCTATATCCAGTTTTATTCTTACTAGTCGAGGTTTGTTTATGAATTTAAAGGTATGAATATTCCGTTTGTTTGGCCGAGTTATAACATGAATTTTAATTTTTCTGAAAGAGTTTGTGATCCAATTTATTGATAATCGTGTTTTTTTTTCTTGAATTTTTATAAGTAGCTTATAACAGAAACAATTTTATGATTTTTAGAGAAAATAATATTTTTGCAAGATGGGATCGAAAGTGAATATTATTTTAGCACTTATGACGGCACCGCTATTGCATACGCAGTACTGCTGGATGTGGCAATTCGGCTCCAATGTCGCACTTTTTTTTCCACCCATTATCATAGTTTATGTAAAGCAGTGGAAAATTTTAGCAATATCAAAGCAGCACATATGGTTAGTTTCTTATTGCAAAATATTGCAGTGTTAATGCCATTGAAATTTTAAGTTAAATAAATTTTCATAACTATTATTTTTGGTAAGATACTCATTGTAATAAGTCTTCTTTTTAATCTTACTGTATGTCATCATAATTCACAAATATTATTCTGCTGAAAAAAATACTGATATCTAAACTTGTCAGGAATGCAGCTGTCATATTGTTTAACTATTATAAAATATCACTGTGAATATCTTGTCATAATTTTAGTTCCATTTCAATGAATTTATCTTAAAATTTTAGATCATTTCGTTAATTTTATTTAATGCTGCTAAAAGAAATAATTCTGCTGGAAAAATCTTACAAGTGGGTAGTGACATGTTATTTCATTTTTCATCGTAGTTTAATATATATTACCTCATTCTGCCAAATATTTCTTTATATATATTTTTAATAGCAATATCTTTCTAGGATTTTCCGCAGAAATTTGGACATTTTTTCAGGCTTGCATTGTTGAAAATGAAAATGCCGAAGATCCAACGATGGAAAATGTTACTTTTCTATATACGCTAGCTGATGGAATGTGTCCAAAATCTTATGGATTCTTTGCTGCAAAAATTTCTGGACTTAGGAAAGAAGTATTTGAAATTTTTTTGATTTTATAATACAGTTTCATTTTTGGTGAAAGCAATAGTAGGTTCTATTTGAAGAGAATATTATTTAAAAATTAATTTTTCAGGTTATTCGAGCCGCGTTTGCTGCTTCACAACGTCTTGATGCAGGAAAAACACGAAAAGAACGTATGGCGGAATTACGGAGACTAGCACTGAATGAGGAGTGTAGTACAACACAAATTAGGGAAATAATCAATTCAATGTTAAATTCATCGTGAAAGTTTTCTGGAAAACAAGTGTTTTTTTTTTCTGATTTTTAGAATCCTGTTTGTTTGATTATTTTGTTAGTGTTGATTGCTATTTTGGTAATTGCTGAAATAGAATGGTATACCATTAGCATTGTCAAGTTATCACTACTTTTCTCCTTCGTTTTTTAGTGAATTTAATTGCGTTTTATAGTGATTATCAATTTGAAAACATGAACTTTATTAACCGGATGTTTGAAATATCTGGAATGGCTTTGCATGTTATAATACTAATAGGTGGTTTAGTAAATTCGTGCACTAAAAACTTATCTGGCCATGCAACATGGTCATGCATTTTGACTAATGCTAGAGAATTAACTTTCATTAGGTCTTTTATGAAAGATTAATTTGATCAGTTCTATTTTGCTAATCAGGTAATTTAGATCTCGTAATCTTCACCAGCGAAGCGGGTTTTATTATTATTTTTTCTCTTTTTTTTTTTCTCATTTTTTAAACTTCTGAAATATATATTTTATCAGGCTCAATTATTACTTATTTGTGGCCTTTTCCATGCTGGATGCTTACATTGGATTTTGTTTTTATTATTTACGGATGTTATGGAATTTACATTTCTCGGAAGAGTGAAAATTGCGTCTATTTCAATCTTGAATGAATTATTAACTTCTTTCATTTCTTGTGATAGCCGTTGACAAATTCTTTCTTTTTTTTTTTTCTTGATTATATTTTTCAGAATATTTCGTGAGTAGCAACATATTCATGTTATAGGTAACATTGAAATTTATCTACCATTTAATCCATTAACAAATATATCTGGGATAGCTTGTATATGTTTCGTAATTTCGTGATCTCTTGAATATCTCATTGCTTTTACTGTATGTTTATGAAACTTAGCATTTGTTCTTAATTTGATTTGATATCTTCTTGATTTTTTCTTTTTTGCTCGAATTAAAGTTCTTTGTTGAGTCTATTTAAGCAAAAAGTTTTATCAATAATATTTGTTGTGCTTCTACCGAGAAAATTTAAATCTGTTAATAGTTCATGAAGTTTTAATCCTTGTTTTACAAACTCATATGAAATATGCTATATAAAAAAATTTCAATTTTTTTTTTTTTTTTTTTAATTTTTGCTTTTTGCGTCATTACATCCACACAAATAGTACTTCAAAATGAAAATTCGGTTTTAAATGACATTTTTGTAAAATTGAAATATTAAAGGAATGCAAGAATCATAATGATGATCACGATATGAATTATACGGACTTATTGCTCGGCGGGGGTTTTTCTTTCTGGGAGAAAAATGGTTCCATAATATTGCCAGGAGATATCAATGTACAATGGAAGGATTATCGAGAAATTGTTCAAGTAAGCTTTTCTAATAATTTTACAAGAGATTAGGAAAGAGTAGATTCTAGTCAAATTATGGAAATTTCAGCAACTGCTTGTTTCTCTTCATTTAATTTATCTAGTGGCTTTATTGATGACATTACCTTTAATGCATTTTCTAACTCTCTTTGGAAGCATTTGCTGTTTTAACATTAGATGTCTTTTTTAGCCGGACAAAGCAAGTTTCTGGCTTATGCTAGGAAGCTTGTTATTGTTTATTGTATGGATTGTTTTTATAACATACTACATGTCTCGAGTTATTGGTCCAATTGTTGCATTTTTTCTAACACGAATTGCTCATTTGAAAGGATATGATGTACAAATAACGATGGGTAAATGTTATATCAGTTTTTGCACTTTAATTAATTTACTGTTCCAACTTAATAAGTTTCACTTTTTAATTTGTCATAGATATCTTCTTTGAAATGTTTTTAAGTAGTAGAATATTTTTCGAGAATTCGTTTTTTTTTTTTTTTTTTTTGCATAATATTTCGTTTTTTTCAACTCGAAGTCAAAAAACAAGAAGATCAAAAAGAGATATGGATTTTAAGAAAGAAAAAAAAAAAAAATTGGAGTGATGAAAAAAAAAGATGAAAGAAAAAATTTTTATCTTGCAACAATGTTTTGAAGATTTTTTGTCCAATAACTGCAAATTTTGAAACGATATTTTTCGGCGAAAGAGAGGATTTATATAGGATTATATATTGACTGCTTAATTTTTCATTAATGATTGGAAATTTATAGTGCATGATGCAATAAAAATTTTTCAGTATGTTTCAGTCTCGTAGGAAATATATTAAAATGTGGAATGAAGTTTATGCTTTTTTTAAATGAAATAATAATGACGTCTTTTCTTAAGCTTCGATTTATTGAAATTATCGTTGTTCTATTGTGTCAACGTTTTTAATTCAAAATGGTCATAATATGCACAGTGATTAAGACAAACATAGTCTTATTTATTGAATTCTTTTTAGTTCTACATAATAGATTTTCTCATTCGATTCAGTGCTGTAGGAGCATTTTTCTATTTTTTATCAGTTTATATTGTCATGTATGCGTAAATTGTTTACTAGCGAAACCCATTTTTTTTTTCAGGATCATTTTCTATAAGTTTCCTTTCGGGTAAAATAATGTTCCGTGATTTTCGGTGTATGAATCGAAACTACTTATTCAGTTGCAACGACGGATGGATTATTTTTTCGTATTGGAATTACATTCCATCAGATTATGCGCATAAAAGGTATGATAAGAGAGAACTGTAATGAAATAATTTTCATTTAAAGGCGAGATGTTATATTCATCCAAAGAATAAATTTGGGAATGGATTTAAATATATATCGAAGTTTTCAGTAATATTTCGAGATTACATATATCGTTGAATGGCTTACAACTGCATATTTACAACCGCTTATCAAATTATCGATCTTTAGCAAGATATTTTGGCCTTGAAAAATTGTTTGTTCCATTGAAAGATGAAGCTGATGTTAACAGAGTACGGCGATTTACAAGTAAGTGAGCAAATACGTTTTTGGATTTATTCATGCTATCCATAAAATGTGCATTTGTCTTCAGGAATCAGTTTTGTAAGACTATTTTATATATATATCGAAATTATACGTTGAATATATTTAAACCTTGCCTTGAGTTAGTTAAATTGTTTTGAATTGCTTTGTCGTATCATTTGATGGAATTTTTGACTTTTTTGCTGTTTCAGCAGAGGAAGAATTGGAATGGGACAAGTATTATGATAATTTATGGTCTTTAATTGGATATATTAAATTGGATATTAATTCAGGACGTCTGGTTGCTGGGAACGCGCTTTTACCGTCAATGATTGTTTCATCTTTTGAAAACTATACATGTAAATTAATTAACCGAGCTTTTATAAAAGGAAAGCGAACTAAAATGAAGTTATCTTTTTTCAAAATTTTACAATTCGTCGATTTTTTTCTGAAATTTAACAAAAAGGTCAGTTTTTTTTTTTCAGAATGCAAAATCCGTTGAAATTGTAAAACATTTCTTTAGTATGTATTACTTGAATACAATGATTTAAATATATGTGGCAGTTGATATGAAAAAGTTTTTTCGGTATAATAAATTCAAAACAAAAAGATATGTGAAATGCATTCTTAAATATATTAACAAAATCAAATTTTTTTATTCCATTCGAGATTGTACTCGCCTTAAGCATTTATATCTGTTGAACATTTAAATTTCTTTTCCAGTTTATTTCTTTTTTCATTTCAGCAGAAGTTTCACTCAAGGAATATAACACAAGTGACGACGTTGCATTGCTTAGTATTATTGGTGGCACAGAAAACGTTCGTGTCACATTGGTACAATGTAATCAATTTTTGGAAAAAAAATCGCCAAATTGTAATGGTCGTTGCGATCCACCACCTCGAACAATGGGTGATGGCTTCGCGATTGTTCAAACGGCTCATCTCAATTTTTTTTACAGTCAATCTATCCCGGGTATATTTTAATTTCTTTTATAGCTAATTGATTATTGTATGAAATTCATAGTTTCCTTGCAGTTTCATTCAAAAATTCTTATCATTTTGAACCTTTGCTTACATTGTTATGCATGAATTGATTCTTATATCACGATTTTGTAGTCAGGAATTTACAGTTTACAGCTTCTCATTCGTTGCTGCCATTCATCTTTGATAGTAATTGAATTATAATTAATTTAATTCAAATTTCTTAGAATTTAAACATTACTTTTTGCTCGTTTTTGCTACTTTTATATTGCTTTAATTTTTCGGTCAATTAAGAACCACATTTTTGTAATGACTTCTCTCAATTATTTTTATTTACTGCATTTCAAGGTGTTGTGAAGGAAGGTGAACAATCAGTGACGGAAGATCTTCCCATTTGGGAATCTGTGTGGCGTTTCGATAAAAATACCGTATTTTCATATGGTCCGTGGGCTGATGCGCAGCGTGTTCTTCTCTATGACTTTTTCTTCCCGCCGGAATATCGTAATTCGGAAGTAACGTATGTTTATTATTATTTGTATTATTTTTCTGTCACAATGGACTTCCATTATTTTTGTGTCCAAAAATTTAAGAATTCAGAATCTTATTTCATGATTTCTTTTTGTAACCTTTTGGATAATCAAAAGAAAAAAAAATTGGATAATCGAATTTTTTTTGCTAGGAATAACAACCTTCGATAACAAGTTTTCGTATTTCAGAATAATGCCAAAGGAAGGCGAGCGACGAATTTTATTATCGCATGACATGAGGATTTCATTGTGGAGTGATGCAGCAATTGATATA
The DNA here is from genome assembly GCA_000499405.2 of Onchocerca volvulus. Classification (NCBI taxonomy): domain Eukaryota; kingdom Metazoa; phylum Nematoda; class Chromadorea; order Rhabditida; family Onchocercidae; genus Onchocerca; species Onchocerca volvulus. Next base: position 11,024,297 of record HG738137.1, on the reverse strand, counting down.
TGGTTTATGAGAGGAGACGAACTGAATGCTTTGCATCTTCGTGTAAAACAGGGCTCCTCTGTTGATGTAATTGTTTTAGCATTTTTAATCTCAAATGTAGAACTTCCAGTATTTAAGAAATTAAAGAATTGGATTACAGAAAATATTAAGAATTTCCATACTCACACATTGCAGTTAAAAATTCCTTGGATAACGACGGAGAAAGGATATGAGACTACTCTTCGTTCTTGTTTTCTATTTGTTGACTCATCTACTTCTCTCGCATATCCCAAATTTTTTCAATGTGAAACTTTGCGTTTAACACTTAATGTTCATTATCCACGCATCTTTAATGGACATCAAGTGTGGAAATATATAATTAAAGTTAATAAAGCCAGCGCTTGGGTTGTGTTCGATCATAAACATTTCTTTGTGGTAAGTTTTTTTTTATAAGGGTGCTGATCTGAATTTTCAAAAATTTTTGATTTTTGATTTTTTATAATTTTTATTTAATATGAGTTAGGAAATTTTCGAACTCGTTTGTGAAATTTTTGGAATTTTTTTAGAAAACATATTAAAAAATTTACGTTTTTGCTGCTGAATTTGTAATATCAAGAAGACTTCTAACGGCAGTAAGGGTTCGTTAAATTGGATTTATTTTTTTTTTTCCTAGGATTTGATCAATGAATGGACTTCAGATTCACGTATAGATTTATATAGATTCGTTCCATACACATGGGAATTCGAAATTAATATTATGGATAATTTTCAACTTACGCTGTTATTGAATGAACACAATTGGATTGATGCTAAGTTAGTCAATGCATTATTTTTCGTCCTATTCTAAATCCATCTAAGTAGCAATTAGTGCACGAGAGAGGCCAAATACTTTTCTTTCAACATAATTCAACATAATGATTGCATATAAATATTTTAATTTTTTTATTCAAACCTCTTTCTTAAGTTTGCTATTTATTTTTTCACATTTAAATTTGCAATTTTAGTTCTTCGTTATCCGCGGAAAATCATTTAGCCGCTGTTGTGGGCAAAAATGTGACAATGTCGTTCGTTTTACCGTTTCTCGATTTCTGTCCTAAAACAATAACAACTCTTTATGAAATTAAAGTGCAAGGTTTAATTGCATTGCGCGCATGGTTACCACCCAAAAGTCCTCTTTACGGTATTCTGCATTCTCTTTTTAAGTATGCTTCTTTCACTGCCGCTTCCTCAACAATCGAGGAATTACCGACTGTATCACATTTAGCACAGGTTAGTTATTCATTTATCTTTCCTTGCTTCAGAAATCAATGTAATTTGTTATAAAAAGTTTCATGAGATGATTTAACTGTTTTTCAATCCTGAATTTTCGATTACTTCATTAACTATATTAAGTTTGCTTCAGTTTTTTTTCAACTAGACATTTCATAATATCAGTATATTTCTGAATACTTTATTTATTACTATGACATTTTTTTTAGGACTGGGTAGAACTGTGGAAAACTGAAATGATCACACTGTTGTTTGAATATACTAATCATCCGTTATATTATGATCCGCCATCCGATCTTCCATTGAATGTCATTAAATCGATAACAAAAATACAAACGGTTCCAGTTACTTTACCTCCAGATCAGCTATCAGTTGAGGTTATTCACATTTGAATTATTAAAACAGTCACCGTTTTGGATACGTTTCTTCGATCTACTGAGATTTCAATTAGGAACATATTTATAGAGATAAATTATTTCAGTTTCTTTAATCAAATGCAAGGGCTCAAAAACTTATGAATTGCAAAAAAAATACAGGTTTCTAACTTGAATCGTATATTTATGAGTCTGTGGAAATTTGCAGTTTTCTTGATTCCCTATGTGACTGAATGTCTTTTTTTTTTTTTTTTTTTTTTTGATTTTCTGAAATATAAACTTCAGATTGATATAGATGATTCCGAAGTTATACTAGTAGGCCTGATCATTCGTTTCATTATTGATCTGAAAAATAATTATTTTGGATTATATGATCAGGTGAGAGTTAATTTATGCAAAATTTTGGTACATTTCAGTTTAGTCTTTAGTAAATTATGAATTTGGTGAGGAGGTTGATAATTGAATAAGTTTATGCAGACTTTAAAAAATTGGTGCAAAAAAATAAGCTTTGAACTCGATGGATTTCCTGATTTTTGAATAAGATTTTTTTATTGCTTTCTTTGAAAATAGTCTTTGCAATTCATAATATTTTAATTTCATTTTAATTGATAGTTAACTGATGTCGGAAAAATTAATAGCGACATGCCATTAAATCTATTGTATGGCAACGTCATTTCTGGTGAATGTGAGCGATATCGACCTTTGTTGTTGCGCCTCCATTTATGTATTGGTAAAATTAAAGGATTTTGCTTGGTTCACAATTCAAAAATGAATTCAGCTTTAGGTAAGAAATAGTTTTTCTTTTGTAATTTTTTTGCTAATTTAGATAAAATTTCGGAATTTTCCTAATGTTCTTTTTTTTATTCAAAATGATTACCAAAAAATACAGTTCGATGAACAAATTGTGCACGGTGCTATTTTATAATTCATTTTCACTTCTTGACAAATTATGCCGTAATTTTCACTTCTTGCATCCTTCTACCTCTCGATGCCTTATTTATTTGTTTCTAAGCTGACTAAATTCAATAAAAAATATTTCAAAATGAAATTTTTTAGATTACTGCCCAGAAATTGGAGTTGATAAAATAGTTTTGGAAATTGTTAAAGATGCACTTGGTGCAATGATTCAGGTAAAGCTTTTATCGTTTTTCAAATTGAAGATATTGATTAAAGTTTTCATATCGCGAGAAATTCAACTTAGGTTGGTTTTGGGATAGCTTCGGTAAAATTCAAGCCATCCTCCGGATTTTCCAATGCTGCGGATGGTTTATTGATGCTGGAAACATTTTCGCTTCGTGCCCAAGCCCTTTATTCGGATCTAGATGTTCCGTGGGACGCTGCAACGCTTGAATATGGTTGGCTTATAGAAATTTCTGTTGGACAGTTGCTTGGTAAACTTCATTCTTCCCAGGTTTCGTTTCAAATGTAAAATGAATTTTTTCTTGCAAATTATTTTTATCTGCTGTTTAAGGGATAACAGGTTTTCGAAATGCTGAACATTAAATCGATTAGACTTAGGATTGATTTTTACTGTATTAATGCTGGCTCATAATCATTGGAACTCTTTAATCATTTAGTTCAATGTATTTTACGGTGGTGGTGCAGCTGCATAACAGTTTTTTCTTGTTTTTTTCAAAAACATCATGCCAGACATCAAATTACTCAACTTTTCTAATTTATCTACTTACTAAAAAGTATTGCAAAAAAATTTTCATGTAAATTAATGTTTATCATTGCAGATAGCTGTATTTGCACAATGTATCGAATCACTAGCAGTTTTGGCTATTTGCTCTGACGATAAATTATTAATACCTGAAAAGTTCGTTGCTTAGACGATTGTTTAAATTTTAGACTTAATGAAAATATATGCTGCTTGAGATATTTTCAAATGTCTTCGGTTTATATGCAGGGAAGGAACACAAAGATTTATGTTATTATAAAATTGAGAAATTCAACTTGCAAGCATTATATGCATTACAAACAAATAAATATGCTGAAGTTCATTTAACTTATATTGTTTGCAGATATGATTTTTGTATTCATATGAATGACCGTCGCACTTGTCCATGTGCTGCATTACAAAACTGTGAATCTGAAGAGAACGTTAGTTTTTTGTTTTAAGACTTTTCATTTTTATGATTATTAATAGTAGATTACTTCTTTCTAGTTTGTAAGCAATTGAATGATTTTCTTCTATGGAAATCATGACATGATATGAGTGATGGATTATTTGTATCATTTTTTTTCCTTCATCTGTTACTTCAAAATATTTTCAGTTAAAATATAAGTCATTACGAGTTAGCATTGAGCAACTGAGCGTATCCATTATGGAGGAACGAAGTGTATTTCAATCTGAGCTGTCACCAATTCGCTTGGCACATTGCAATTGTCACAATGCATCATTTTGCTCCAATATTCTTCTGAAACTTCCTTCAGTTAGCTTTTTGCTATTTCGTATAAAATGGTATTTTTTGTAGAGATTTTAAAATTATTGTGTTAAGAAGTGGCAGTCTTTTAGGTTCAATTGAAACAATTTGCGTTTGTTTTGGGAAAGGATATAGAAAAGTGGATTGAATGTGGTTCTATCTCTTTGAATGACATAAGTTTCGATGTATCCTTACCTTACGAAATTTCTGAAGCACATTTATTCTTGGAGCGAAAAAATTTCCTTAATAAACATGATAAACGCACCAAGAGGTAAATGTTAGCTTCATCGAATTTCATAGAATTCAAGAACAGTTTGATTTTGTCCAGATTTTTTCTTTTTTTTTTTTTATTTAGCGTGAATTATCTCATTTATTACGGTCTAAAGACTGTATATAGCCAGTGAAGATTCTAAATGGCGAAAATTTGCAGAAATCAAGAAAAGATCGAAGGACGAATTGATATTTAAGATCAAAAACAATATACTTTAATTAGTCAATCTTAGCTATGTCTTTTATTTTCACCTCTTTTTGCAGACTTTATTTTCTGTGGAATGATGCAAATAGTTGCGCATGCTTTGGTTATGCTTGGTTTTTTGGTCCTGTTGATGCAGTGTAAATCCTTACATTTTCTAATTGCCATTATTTCTTATGCTTATATTAAATAAAATTTTAAGCATTCAAAAAAAAATTTTTACAGACACTTAATATCTTTTCAGTGGGCTGTCGCTTATGCGCGAACTTAAAAAGCCTTCTTTATGGGGCAGTAATACGAGTCAGGAAAACGTACAACCTGCCATTGGTCAGAGTATTATTCATAAGGATAGATGGTGATTTTTTATGGATATTTTAATCACATATTTTTTTTATGGAAGATCTTTTAATTATTTTGTATGTTGCAGGATATTCAACACGAAAAATCTGGAGACGCATAAAAGCCCTGCTATCATCGAAGAAAGTAAAAAAAAGGTGATTAACTAATATATATATATATATTATATATATATGAATAGTATATATATATACTTTAAAATGAGGCAAAAAAAAATATATATATATATATATATAATATATATATATATATTATATATATGTGTAAACATAATAAAATTTTTATGGCTTTAAGTAAGCAATTATTTTAACGTTTCATGTTATAAGCTTGAAATCAATTTCTTAATTTTGAGTAATTTTATTTATAGGAAACTGTAAATGAAAGGAAACCATCTTCTGATGATTCTTTTCATTCGGCATTTTCGTCAGTTGATGTTAATGTGTATCACCACATGGTTGGTCCAATACTTTCATCTACAATCCTTCATGAAAGTTATGCTTCATTTTTGAGTGTTTGCAAAAATGAAATAACAAGTGATACTGATTCGAAATCTGGCTTCTTCCGAAAGGTAAATTTTTTGGATTTTTTGGCTACTCAATAAAATCAAATTTTTTTGTTGAACTTTATTTTTTTTTTTATTTATTAAAAATAAATTAATTTCCTTACTTTGAACAAAATCCAATATATTATTATTTTATTTGTTACATTTAAAATTTGAAAGGAAATATTGAAAAAGAGGTAAAATTGAATTTTTGATGCAATTAGTCTACTTTCTTTTGAAAATTTACCAGTCGTTCTGACTCCTTTACTTGTAGTCTTTTCTCAAATTAAGAATTCCGAAATTAAATTTTTTAAGATAATAGCTGGAATTAATGAGCTCACACTAATAAAGCAAGAAGTGAAGCAGAAGCAAGCTGTGAAAAATGATGTAACTACTTCTGATTTGCCAGTCGATGCTAATCTTTCCGACCAGTATACGATGAACATAAATGGTGTTTTGGGTAGTCAGTTGCATGTGAGTTATTAGCACATATTGCACTGCCCGTGTAAAAAATTTTAAAAAATTTATTAACATTGGTCGAGTATTATAGTGCCGTAATAATTTATCATCATTCATTATAAGCAATTATTTTCGCAAGAAAAGCGAAAAATTATGTTTAATTCTTCTGATTTTTTTTCTGATAGTCATTCACTTGTCAGTAATCGATCCTCCAAGTATGACAATTTAGTACGAAAAATAGATCAGCAAGTAAACTATGGATTGAAGAAATGATTTGAATTCAGTTTCCATTTCTTAAAAAACTCATCTTCATAGTGGGTATGTAATAGTTGAATAATATGGAAACGTAGGACATACACTGCAGACAAACGTATGTTCCAGAAATTTTAAGCAATCGGAAAGATGCGCTAATTATTGGTTGTTATAGTTCTGATCATCAAATCATTACCAACTTGATCTGCTAATAATGATTCTAAAATGGTATACAACTATGAAACGAAACTCTTCCATGATGAAATTAGAAAAGCCTGAAATGGTAGAATTCGACTGTGAAACATATCAATAATACCAGGGATACTTTATTGATATATAAGTATCCTGTTTAAGTCATTAATTTCAGATCTTTATAACACCATTGGCTTTGGAAGTGACACAACGTATTATAGAGCAGATATCTGCTGGGTTCATGCTTATAAATCCCGTCTTCATCGTTCAACATCTTTACACATTGTGTACCTTCCGACATCATTCTCAGCCTCTTACAAATGCTTCAAAGAGCGGATCAAGTTCGTTGGTTATATTGAATTCATCAGCTGTTACATCATTTTAACACGGAAATTCAATTTAATCATTTATATGTGATAAATTTCTAACTTTAATATGTATTCTATTAACATAAGCGTTAAACTAAGAAATATTATTTTAAGTCATAAATTTCACTTTCATTTTAATGTTCAGGGATTGCGTTTTTGAACACTAGAAACTGTAGAGTCATAAAGCCGCTTTCATTTGCTTTAAGAGTGACTTAGTCTACTGCAAAATTTGCTGCATTTTTATTCCTTGTTATACTTCTTACACTTGTCAATTTTTTTTAGATAACGAAAAAAGTCAGTCACATTTGCAAGGCAGCATAATATTTCCCGACATCAACATCGTTTTTTTCCAATGTGGAATGATTGAGAAAACTATTCGCTCATCATCACTTGAGGATTCTGTATCTCGTCTAACTCGAAACAGTGTGATTATGCTGTGTTTTCACAAGGACATTTTATTTCTTTCAAGCGATAATTCCCACAGAGTAAACGCTTTTCTCAAGATTTCAGGATTTCATTATATCTGTCTTAATCTGAATTACGTTTTTCTTATATCTTTTTCAGAAAAAATGGTTGCCGAGAATGGAATTTACCTTGAAGGGTCATACACAGTTTCTCCAGCTGGTTGAGTCGTGGAAATTAGATTTCGCTTACAATAAATCTTTTTCTCTTAAGTATTCTACAAACTGGAATCAGCTTAATTTAAACAATCGTTTTAACGGATATGATCTAAGAGTTGTTATAGGTTAGTTAAACTTATAGTTTTTTCCCTTTTTTTTTTTTTTTTAATATTTTGAGCATTTATTTCAGTGGTATAGCTAATTTCTCATTATTATTGATTATTATTTAGGCGATAATATAGAGAGTGACCTTATTTCGCATTTATTTATACATTTGATTGTGTTTTAGGGCATTGAAGAAATTTTTTTTAGCCATTGAAAGTTTTATTTAATATTTTCGAATAACACTTTTTTTTTTTTTTTTTTTGCAGATGGTGAGCTTCCTGATCTTATCTTAAAAGTAAATAACAATGAAATAAATAATAAATTGCACGGATCGACTATACAAGATCAGTTGTCTTTGATGATCGGATCATGTGGACTAACAATTGGTTTGTGTAAACCGATTGGGCAAACAACCAGGTTTATTTTATCATTTAAAAAAATATTTAAATTTAGAAATAATAGATTTTTACAGTTAAGAATTTCACGCAATTATTCTGATTCTAAAAAATTTCATTTGCAAAAAGTCACTTCGGCTTGTGATTTATAACTTCTAATCATTTTTTAAGCGTAGAATGGCCTTTTTTCGATGTCTTTGCACCTTGCATAACCTCTTGGATATATGCTATTGATCGCTTAAGCGAAAGTTTGAAAAAAAATATAGCAGCAGTGGATGAATGGATAGATTTTGCATTAATAAAACTGCTACTGGAAGTAATGGATTGCAATAATAGTCAGGTACACAGTTTCGATGTTATAAAAAATAAAGAATTGTGTCAAATTTATTTAATGTTTTTTGTTTATCCACCTTCTTCATGATTTATCTTTGAATAGTATATTACTTTCATATTCAGTTTAGCAAGTGTAATGATTTTCTATTGTTTAAAACAGCAATTGTATTTTAGCTTTTTGTATTTGAAAAAAGCTGTTTTGCGGATGTGCAACTGTATAATAAGGCTGCAGCTTCATGTCCTAGTTGTATGTTAGCGATAATTTTATTGCGTTATGCTGCTCTGGAAGATCTCAGTGATTACTGGCAACAAGTGGATTATTTGGAAATGAGGCATTATTTGAGCAAAACTCGAAGAAAACAAGCATTAATAGCTTTACTCAGTCATTGGCAAACTATCATTTGTTCACAAGTTAAAGTAATAGTTTCTTATTATGGATTTAATACTTCATGTAATTTATCTATAAGTTTTGGTTTGATTACTTTTTCATGGTTTGTTTTTTGAAAAACAAATGTCGAAAAATCAGGACAGAACACTAGAAAGTATACCTGACCATTGGCAGACCATTATTTGCTTTCTTAATCTTTATTCCTCTGCATATTCACTAGACGATTTCGAAGTTTCGCCAATTGATGCTAAGTCTTATTTGCTAATAGCTTAACTAAATGAGCATAAAAGAAAACTTGACGACTGATAATATGGAGTGTATTCAGTATATTGTATATTGCGCAAAATATGTGAACAATGCTGCTGTTGATCTTACCGCGTTTGCAGATCTCAGATATTAAGTTGGCGCAGAGATATCTTAAACATCATCTGAAGAGTCCAACAAGTTCACATGAAGTTCGTATAAATGTTGATTCAAATCAAATTAGTAATGCTGTTGATAAAAGTAGTGGCAATAGTAGTACCCGTTCAACTGTCGAATCTCATCAGAGTATGTTATTTTTAACACTAATTTTTTTTTTTTTTAATGATCAAGGATCATCAATATTGCTCTTTATTCCAACCGAGATGTTCTGGTAAGTGTGGAATTGACAAATCTTCAAACATTTTCTGTAGGCGTTTTACAGGGAAAATTTACTCACTCACTTTGCTATAATACAAAGAGTAAGATAGGAAGCAATAAAATCAAGTGAAAATATTCCATTTTCATTTTTAGTTAACTGTTTTATATAGATCTTTCATTGCTTTATTCATCTTCCTTTTTTATATAAACTGCATTCGTAACTCATTAGTTTTAAATCAAGTAAATACTAATGTCTGAGGATTGTAAGTACTAATATTTGAGGATGTATTGTTTTATTGATTCTATCAAATCTGAAAGATTGATTAAATGAAATGGATTAAAAAAAAAAAAAAAAATACTTCAGTGGATCTGTACCATTGGGTTTTGGCTAAGCATCGTGAACATAAAGAAGCGTCAACGCGAAATAAAACTGCTAGGAAGCTTCTGGATGATGCGCCAATAAATGCGATGGAAATTGCTTTACCCGCTTTCTTTTGGAGTTTTTATGAGGTTTGTTAAATTATTTGTTCTAAAACCGGGTCTAAATACTTGCAATAGTAATAATTAAACATTGTTGAAGATTTCAAGCAGAGATTACAATAAAATTCTTCGAAGTTTCATGAATTATGTATTCTAATATGTTTATTTTCATCTTTTGTTATCAAAAATAAATTTAAACACTACATAGCGATTTAAAGATTTGTGAATCATCATTCTAAGTTGCTGGATAGCGCTGTTATTAATATTTTCAATTGGGTTACTCATTTCATTTTATGATGAGGGTAGGAATGAAGCCTATGGTAGATCTTCATTTTAGTAGAGAATTTCAGAATTATGATTAATCCATTTATATTTGTTAAGTTTACATTTGTTAAGTTGGTCTATTTCAGGCACGTGAACTTGAGTCGTCAAATTCAAATATTCTGTTATCAATAGCTAACATTGATGCTAGATTTTTGGTTGAATTTACATCGCTAAAGGTACTGGAAAAAATTTTTATATGATTAGCTAGAATAGTGATATAAGTAATTTGTTCCTGAAATTTTGCTTTTAAAATTAGCTGATTCGAATTGTAACGAAAATTTCAAGATTTTATTTATTTACTTGTTTGTAACCATATTTGCTAAAAATATACTGAATGTTTATCACTTCTATCTCTGGTTTATTTCTCCAAATTACAGAAGAAATTAAGAAAATTTTGGATTAATTTGCTATGAAAATCTTTTGTTAATTCATTTGAATATGACATTAGTGCTTATCTGGCTAATATTGTATTCTTAACAGAAATAGCAAAAAAAAAAAAATCTTTTTAAAAAAGAACCAGAAAGATTGAATCTTCCTTTAATCATCAGTTTTGCAACAGACTGAGAAAATCATTCATAATTGCACTACAATTGTGGAGAGATTTTTATCAAAATAGGCACTTTTTTCTTTAACTAATCCTTGTTGAATACAGAACTGTTAGCAATAAGCTTGATCTTTTTTTGGAAGTTCCTGGAAATTCCGTACGATATAGGACTATTTTTTATCGTGTGATGGAGAAATTTTAATTTGACAATTTTTTAGAGTGAGATATAAATAGGAAATTTAATGACAAAAACAACTGCATGAAATTATTGTAATTGAAAAATAATATATTGTTTCAGATTGATATACTAGAACCAAAAATGATTTCCGCATCAAATGTTAACTACTTATCAACAACAAGACATCACCTCCTGCATATGGATTCACTTGATATGATAGGAGAGATTCATACAGAATCGTGTTTTGATGAGCTTAAACTTAAACCTACGAGGTATATGAATTTCTCCTATGAAACAGAAATGAAGTTTTTATTTTACAGAATGAATCTCCATCTGTAGATTAAAAAACATATCTCTAAATCTTTTTTTACTTATCCTACTTTTTCTTGAACGGAGAGAATTTATGTAGGTTATTTCTTTTAAGCTTGTTTGATTTCAGACAAATTATTCAGTAAGTGACTTATTTATCAAAAAAAATTGGTTAATTCAAGAAATAAAATAAAATTCCAACTTCCAGGATTTCCATATTTTTGTCGTACAATTCATCTGTGCAAAACATTCGTACTTTATTTCCCTTTGTGGCTGTCTGTCTTTTCAACGATCTTTGTCGTGTGATTCGCTCTTGTACCTCAGCTTTCGCACGTTTGAAGACGGCTAGAATAAATGATACATCAAAAGAAACGATATGTATTTCAAAATCTCCGTCAAATACCGCAGCTTCGGAGTTCGATATCACCAGTTCAACACATTGGTTACATAATGTGATCGATAAACTACATGATTATTTTGGGTAATTTTGCATTGTCTTACAGTGTTATGAATTCATTTGATAGTTTGTTACCGGCATCGACTCATATTCTAACTTGTATCTCTTTGTTGTGGAATTTCAGTTCTCGGACCAAAATTACGCACTTCAGTGAGGAGTTCTTCGAAATAAAAGTGGATGGCAATGTGGATATTAAAGTTGCTGTTCTTGAAATGACGCTTACACATTTGTATATTTCAGCGACACTAAAAAGGACACGAGTTGGTTTTAGAATAGAAAATTACGATTGTAAAAAAAATTGATAAAATAACATTTATTTTCAGGTTTTAACCTAATTTTTGGTATCATTGAAAAGTTTGAAATATTTCAGCTTGAACATATAAATCGACGGGATAAGATAAAAGATAAAAAAATATTGGATGAATTGAATGCATCAATACAGCGTGCCAATCTCATTTTATCCGAATTTGTTATGGGTCACGATGCCAAGCATATCGTTAGCTTTTTGGTGAAAACAAGTTCTTTAAGATTCGAAAGGTTTCGTATTTGATTAATTTTTTAGATTCATCCTTAAGCTTACTGAAATTAAAAATGGTTGAAGAGATTAAGTTATAGGGAGAGATATATTAATGGATCAATGGGAAGTCATATCAAGGTATTGATTGGTGATGTCGAAGGCGATACGCCTATTCATGCTCAGAATCTTCATGAAGTGGTCCTCAGGAATGTTTCGCAATTGAATGAACAAATGACTCGTCTGGAATACAACATTCCAACGGTATCATTGCATATCATGGATTCTTGAAAATCAATTATTTGTTTGCTACTGCTCGTTATCTATGTATAAAGCAAATGGTTATGCTAAATGTGATTAGTAACTTTAAGCAGTAACTCATTTTTTTATTGTTTTTTTAAAATTGGAATTTGAAAATTATTTTAGCCTGTCGGTGAATATTCAGCTCATTTGCAACAACGACAGGGTGTAATGGTTGTAAATTTCGAATTTCTGGTAAGCAGCATTGAACTGTCTGCTCAGTTACTGCCTTCATTGAAGGTGAAGTATCGGCTTGATCAAGCGGAGAGTTGTGGAAATACGTTTGTTTTTTTCTTTCTTTTTCTTTTTTTTTTTTTTTTTTTCACAATGGATATTATGCTGAATCTGAAAATCTCAGACTTGAGCTTAATTCGAAACCATTTTTTTTTTAATTTTCTAAATTTTAATCGAATTCCAGTGGATCAGCATCGAAATTCACCGGCCGAATTAAAAGCCACGTTGTTCATTTCACTGTCATTGCACCATCCATTGATGAAAAACGAACATCGTCATTGAATTCGGACACCTTTACGCTAGTACTTCCTCACATTTCTGCTGATGGTGCATATCGTATGGCTGAGAAAATTGAACAAATTGATGAAATAGGGGATGAAAATTTGCTATTCAGGGAAGGAGGATACATCGATGTAGTTGTGACAGTCGGTAATACTCATCACTACAATTTAACTAAAATACATTACCGAAGTATTTGTAGTGTAACAGAATCACGAGTAATTAAAATGTTCGTTTATCTTTCTCTGATTTTAAGGATATAGTAAATACATTTTTTATTATTGAAAAATATATGAATTATTAGTTTCAGTTCAATTTTTTCCAGATTTCAGGTAAATTAGAACATGTATTCACTACAGATTTGCTTAATCAAATTCTTTTTGCGGAACAATGTTTTCGTACTGAACTAATATCGCTGATCGATAGAATTATTGGCGATCGAACAGTTCGCCCTTCAACACCTTCTGAACAAATCCCGTCACAGGACCCATTTTTATTTACTATTACAGTAAATTTCGATCAATGTTTCTGCATATTTACTATATATCTATCACTTAATGATTTTTTTATTTTTTTCGTTAAAATAATGTTTATATATGCTTACATGAATTAAATTAATAAATAATTCAAAGGAAATAAGAAAGGCTATTTATTTCAATTTTATCTTTTGAATCTGAAAGGAGCATCAGAATTTTCTCTTCATCTTTATAATAGTTCTTGAATTTTCGGACTTTTCATTTAATCTCCTTGCAAATTGTTTAGTTCTAGTCGGTCAGTATGTGATATCGTTTCCTAGCTCCATGAATTTCTTGAATTTACACTGCCCCTTGTTTTGAACATTGCTCAGACAGTCCTCTGCCAAGCTCTGATGATTGTCCTGGTTAAATTTAGTAGGAAAAAAATTCTCTAAATTCAGAATATAAGGTATAATTTGCTGTTTATTTTTTTAAATATTTTGAATAATTGGCAAAACAACTTTTATGCGTTATGTAATTTTAGCTACGCGGAGAGACAGCCCCTTGGCTTCAACTCACTGCTAGTACACCAACTTCAATTGCAGTCCGATTGACATTCGATAATATCACAGCAACTTTAACCAATCGTTGGAGAGAAAAAAGAATGGAGTCAAAAACGGTAAATTTGGGGTGTCGTTTTAGGAGTTTTTCTAGATTTTAGTTCTAGCTGAAACATTTAAAGAGAAATTACTTCCTTTTTTATTTTTTCCAAGTGTTAGTGAGGAACCATAAATTTACTCAAGTCCTTCCTCTGAATAAATGTTTAGAAAAGAATATATGGGAAAGCGGTGATTGGCGTGAGTACTAAACTTGGTCTTTTGGTGAAAACTGCTATGTTTGAAGAAATTGAAACTGAACTACAAGAATTTGCTACATTTATGACACAGGTGAAATTTGTTTTTGCTTCAAATTTCAGATTCAAAACGCACGAAATTTTGTCCGTGAAATATGACTAGATATTTCACTGTGGTACTGACATGATCGTGCTTAGATATGTTCAAGCTTTATAAGACCATTACTAAGAATTTTAAGCAAGTTTGGAAGATTTTGTTTATAAATTTTAAGTAAGTTGGAAAGATTTTATTTATAATTTATAAATTTGTCTGCCAACTAAGCTCAGATGATTTTCATAGATAAGTTTAATGCTAACTTCGAGCTTTAGACTTTATCCTTTTGTATTCAAAAATGGATTGAAAGTTTAAAAATTTTTATTATTTTTCAATTAAATTAACATACTTTTACAAGTGAAATTTTGTAATTAAGTGTGGATGGATATGCTGAAATTTAGATAACTTTGCAAAATAAAAGCAGCAGCGCACTATCTGCGTACAGTTACATTGTTACGGTAAATCGTCCTATTCTTCTCATTAAGTCGTCAGCAATCGATAAAGTAAGTTCTTTTATGAAATAATTGCCATTGTTGCTTGTTAACGAGCTTTTTGTATATAGACAGATCTTATCCTTGCATAAAATTCCCGATTTTTTCGTATCTTGTTACTCTTCGGTCACATATTTTATCCTATTATTTTAGGCAATTTTGTTATGGCTAAATTATAAAAATACTTATGACTTTTGGCATGAAGAACGAAAGAAAATGTTAAAATCGTCGCGACCATTATCTATTACATCGGCTCATGTTTCAACACCTCTAGTAAGTCTTTTTTTCACTTTGAGAAAAAAACGAATAAGTTTAAAATTTTGAATAAAAACATAGAAAAAATAATATGTTTCTATTATTGTTATATTCTGAAATAATTATTGATCGGATATGATTGAAGTAATTATGCATTGGTGGTTGAATTCATTTTTTATGATATAAATGATATCTTTAAAGTCCTATTTTAATTTTCTAAATTTACCATCCATTCTAGTTGATGGAGCAAGTTTTCAGTAATCCTGCTAGTATACCGTAGGTTGAACGATGTAAAAAAAAAAAAAAAAGAAAAAAAAAAAAGAAAAAAAAAACTATTTCATCTAACCATTTATGTTCGATTTTGGCAATGGAATGCATCATAATGTATACAAAAATGAAGATGACAAATCGAAAAAAATTTTTTTAATATTTGCAAGCTCATTGGCCATTATTTTGTAGTAAATATTAGCTATCACGCAAAAAGTTCTTATTTATCATAATGAACTGTATTAAATCGAATTAAGTTCACTGCGACACAGTTTAAATAATTTCGACTGAATTATGCGAAATTTTGAGCAGAGATTTTTCAAAATATGTTGCAGAATGCAGAAACAGAAATGAATGTAAGTTTGTCGTTGAAAGTTACCAATGGTATCTATGTTTGTATGCCCTTATATAGTGCAGATCTGAGCGAGAATCTCTCTGCATTGCTTATCTCGTTGCAAAGTACGGATATCAACGTTTGCGTGAAGAAAGAATTGGCATGCCAAGCAACATTTCATAAATTTAAAGTCAAATTTATCGATAATTTTGATGATCAGGTGATTACCTGTTTAATTTATTTCACTTAAAATTTAGCTTAGATACATGGTCCTCTTTAAGATTTCGCTATGTTTTTTTAATTCCAAGAGAAATTTTAGGAATTTTCTCAGTTATTATGACTTGAATGTATTCTTTTTTCACAGTTGATACACAGAATGTCGCGGAATCGTATCAGTTCAGTGTCCATTATGGAAAAATTATGCTACAATACAAAAAAATCAAATTTTACAGACTCTGAACGATAATTGGATTGAGAACGAACCTAGTGACCCGTCGCGTTCAAATTATTTCTATTTTCCACAAGGTACTTATCAGTTTGTTTCACGTGCAACAGCAGCTTCTGACCTATCCGAGAATGCCAAATGGACTTTGTCAATAAAATGGCAAATGTGTGGAATGGTTATCGATCTTGATCAAGTAAGCTAAGATTTTCTATTTCGACATATCACAGTTCAATTTAAATTTCAATTCAATTAGTTCCAATATATATTCAAAATCCAAACTTTGAAAATAAATAAAGAAATAGTCAAAATTTTTGGACGAATCTAATAAATGTTTAGAATATTTATATATTATGATTAAAAAGCTTTTATAGCGCATCGGGAAACATGCGTCACTTCTAATTAGTACTTTCTCATCGCTTACATCCAATATTAATGAGGAAGATTGGGAAGAATTGGCGAATGAATCATCAGTCGTTTATGATGATGATGATGAACAAGATGCCGAGATTGATGCTACCGGTGAGCTTGGAAATCTTGCACAACCTGAAGAACGAATTCAATGGCTGGAGCGGAAAGTAAGTGAGAGTTTTATGCTTTTAGATTAACTTTGAAATAAGCACAAATACTGCATTAATTTGTACGAAAAAGTGTCGCGAAAGAGTCAAACAACTTCTAAGTGTTACTTTTCGAAAATCTTGTCATTTGTAATATTAGAATCCTATTTAGTTTGCTGTTTTTGTCCTCATATCTTTGAAGTTGGGCGATCAGAAAGTCTGAATTTATAGATGCATGAACAATCGGTTTTGGTAACTGACCTAATGCAATGTGGAGCATCGGAACCAGCTATTGAGAAGGAGAGGCGGACGTTGCGCAAACTGGAGTCAGCTCGGTTTAAGCAGTTTCGAAAATCGATAATTGAAAAGTTGAAACGCAATGCTATTCGCCAACGGAAGAAATTAATGGAGCCGAAGAGGGTTGTTTTTGAGCAACTTCATTATGATAAATTTTATAGATTTTAAGTCCGAAACTACATCTTATACTTGTATTTCATTATATTATTGCAAAATAAAAGGGTATTAGCCTAACTTTTTACTTTTCAAATCTTCCAGTTCTACATTTTTATTTGAAAAATAATTTTTAGTCTATCAGAATTCATGAAACAAAGCAAGTGGGAAATATATTATCATCTGAACAGTCGGACGATCAATCACAAATATCTTCCGCTACGTTAAAGAAAAATGTGTTGCTAGGTTTACAACTCAATGAATTACCTCGAACTTCAGAAAGAGGATCGTCAAGCGGACGTTCGTCGGAGAGTAATGTTATGGCAAGTACGGTGGACATGAATATCGATGTACAGGTAAGGTTTCATGTCTCCGCTGTTCTCGAAAGTAAACTTTGAAATATTTTCATGAGCAAAAAAGAAGAGTTTTTTGAGAAGGACATAATTCGAATAGTATTAATATCTTTGATAATTCCAGGTGAGCATTGAATCTGGTTCATGTACTTTGCGAACATTGGGTAAACCAGAAGAAAGCACAGGTCTACTAACGAAACGTCCATCTGCACGAGATCTGAAATCAAAAATGGCGCAAACAAATGAATCCGTAGCAGTCACAAAGCTTGCAATTCCAAGGTTTGTTCAATTTTATTTAAGAAATTTCCGTTCAGATTTGTTGACATATATATTAGTCATTTTGCTTGTTGATATCAGGCTTAAACAGAATGAAATTGCATAATTTGGGCCCTTTATCGTTTATTAATTGTAATGGATCATTGAGATGGTCAATTCTTTTGTGTAATTGCAATTCTGTTGCGTAATTTTGGAAAGCAGTGCTTGCTCAAGCAATTATTTAAAAGTCGTTTTCATTTAATAACATTGGATCAAAAATTATGAGTTCGGACATGAAATAAGTGTTACGTTTTCATCATTTTCTCCTTTGTCGCTTTTTCAGTGTTGACATTAGAGCCTATTATACATCGCTTGATACAGGTCAGATACACAAACAAATACCGCATCATATTCAAACTACATTTTCGTATAAATATGGAAGATCCAGGTAAACTCTAGTATCAATTCTTATATTAACATGAAATTTAAAATTGAAAAGTTGATGAGAAATTAGGATTTAATGAATCACGTAACTTAAAAAAATATGACTGTAAGGTCTAACCAATTGGCCTAAAATTTACTTTTTTAGTCCATGGCGTCGGCCAGCCTTTTATCTCGCAGTCGAGTTAGCAAGCATGCCTCAAGAATCTCTAATAACGCCACATATTGCCGATTTCCTGGAGCAGATGTTTGGAACAATTCCTGAAAATAGTGTAAACTCATCATTAAATGTAGATTATCCATAGTTCTTAAAATTTATTGATTTCTTTTCGAATTTCTTCCAAGAAAGGATTTTTTCATCAAAAATTTCTTTTGTTCTTTTTTTATTCCTTCATATTTCCATTATCATTTTCTTAATCTAATTTTTTGGATCTCTTAAATTCACTGCTATTTCAACACACTTAAAATCTCAATAATTTAGCTTTCAAACATAGATCAGAATGAAATGATTGATTCTGATGTATCGATTGTTGAAATGGATACCTCTGTAATTCCTCTTGATGTTTTGTTCTATTTGAGCGTACAGTCTTCTACAGTTCGATTTGAAGGTCAACAGCAGGTAATCTGTTGTCTTTTCAATATTTTTTTTTCTTAATATCCGTATATAATTTAATTTAAAATAAAGGAACAGCGTAGCATTGTATTAGCAACAAATACATGTGTTGAACAGCGAAGTTTGTGGAATTGATTTGGCTAACAGTTGACATTTTTCAGCATACTGATTTAGCAGTTTAATTGAATCATGAATAAAGTGAAATTATAAATAAGTAATTTGCATGTGGTCAGTGAAGTAGTTAAATGAAGTTAGCGAGTTAGCTAATAAAATATGCAGAGAATAATTTGTTTATGAAAATTTTCTGATCTAATCCATTTAAGCGTACGGCTGCAGCCGATTGTTTGCTAAAACTTCCATCACTTACATTGATGGCATCAACAAGGCCGCACTGTGAAGGAACAACTAATAGTAGTGTTGCTGATACAGTTGGAAGTGGAATACATGTTGCTGCAACATTAAGCGCTTTCTCGTTGAATATCTATAGTCCACATCAAGTAAATGTCATGAAAATTTAAAAATTTACAAATTTCATATGAAGAAAGAATTGTGGAAATAAATTCCAGGATAGTATAAACCAGAAATGTCCTTATATACTGTACTGTTCTTTGCATCTCACGCTGGTGCGTACTTGCATATGAGACATGTAGCACGCCAGCCGAAGGGAAATGTATTTTGATGCCAGATGCCCGTATTATCTGTTTCATTCTGTTAAGTTCGATGATTTTTAGGTTGATGGTGCTATATGAACTAGGAGAGAGTTCCGAGACTTTATTGAAATATGTGTTTATAGATTTCTTTTCTGGATTATAGATTGACATAGTTTCTTGTCCTCCAGATTTTATACTTAAGTTCAAATTAATAAATGTTCATTTGTTGTGAACATTTACTAATTTGTCTCTTTTTTCTCTCAGTTTCGATTGATGTGGATTTATAAGTAAATTTTATTTTTATTATCACTACTTTTGAATTTCATGACCAATAATATTAACGTTGAATATACAAACATTAAGGAAATTTTAGCGTTCAACTGCTCAAGATGCTCTTCTACTAACACTTGATCATTTATCAATCCTAGCTTCGAGAAGTAAGAACAGTCGTCTGGAATCGGACAACAAAGTTCAGGTGATCATAATCATCGGAAAGAGGATTTGTGATGTGGGCTTAAAATCGAAAGAAAAGAGAAAAGTCAAAATTGTTTTATTTTTATAGTTTGTTTTAACTGCAAATATTGGATCAGCTAATTTCAATTATGATATGCGTCGCCTTGCGGAGCTGATTTCCTTTCCGAAACCCTGGTATCGGCATGCCATTGTACGTAGATTGTTTTTCGGAGATCATTCTGTGAAAACTCCAACTCATGGTACTGAGACTTCATTTGTGATGAATCATGCACCATCTAGATCACTTTCTAATAAGTTAGTTTCTTCTGCTATTTGAAATTGAGTTTTTCACTAATCTAAATTAAATTGATTATTCTGGTCAAGTTTGAAAACTTTTTTAAATTAAAATTTATGAAGTAAGCTTTACGATATAATATCTTTGCAGCATTATCACTCTTTGTCTAGTTTTTTGTCCTGTTTTCCCATAACCAAGAAGTACTACGTTATGACTCGTCACAGGAATTCACTGATTGCAGAGTTTCATCAACGCAAGAGATCCTGAAGAAAAAGGAATGGAGCGCAATTGTAATATGTGGTATCGAATGGAAGGAGTTCAATATTAGTGCACAAATGGCTAATACTATGGGAAATACAAAATTGATTTTACGAGAAGGTGTTTTACGTGGTTACTGTCAGGCAATAGTTTAAAACATTTCCATATGTCAAGAATCATTTGGTATCACCCTATTTTACCTAGTAATTATACATTTAGACATGCCCTTGATCGATTTTGCTTAAAGGAAAGGTAGATTTAGTACCAATAGAAAACCAATTTTTTATCCTTGATCAATAATTTATCAGTTGAAAAATTATGTATGTATATCTGATTGCGAAATAAATTGTCTTCTAACTTTTCATAATTTATTTTAAAAAATTTATTATTTTTAGCTTAATTCAAAACAAGATAGGACAATTTCCATCAATTTTGGTTTGGAATCAGCTATATTATCAGCATATGGAGGTGTAATATCAGGCGAAATTGCTATCACATCTTTGCACATTGCATGCGAAAACCAGATAGCTGCTTTGGTAGGTCTTCATGGATTGGAGATTGCTTTGATCATCACAGTGCCAGAATGCAAAATTATCTCTTTTTCTTTTATTTGATTGAAAAAAAGTATTCATCTATGTTGTAATGTTCTATAAATGTGTTGTTTATTATTTTTTTTATAATTAATTAAAATTTTGCGATTTTTTTTTTACAGAAACCACCTCGAAATCATGCAAAGTTAGAGTTGAAGGAAGTTCAAAGTCGAATCGAATGGATGAGTCGACCAATATTCATTGCAAAGTGCGAAAAGCCATCAGTCACTTTTATGGATGAGTGGATATCTATTTTTGACGATACAGGCGAGGTCAGTTAGGCTTTTGTTTTAATACTAATTTAAAGTTGAATTCACAGCTTTTTTTTTAAAAGAATTTCCCATGGATTTTGGATCTGTAGTTAAAGTGAAGTAAAATATCATCAAAAAAAGTGATATCACATGGAAAATATTTAAGGTTCTGAAAGCATCAGTTGCTGTCAACATTACTTGTTCCTGGTCAGATTTGCAACTGATTATAACAAAAGTGACGGTGAATGATCTCATAAAAATCGCTCAAAAATTGCAATCATTCTTTCAGGTTCAAAATTTTTTCCGTCAGTTTTGTATTTAAAATATCCATCTTTTGCAAATATCTTTTAAAAAACGATTTTTAATTTTGTAACTGAGAAAAAACTGAAGAATGCTAAGATAATTTAACTACTTAAAGATGAATTTAAACATAGTTAAATAAATCTAATTTTTTGATTATATTAAATTTGAAATGATTTAGTTACCTTAGTTAATAAATACATGTTTCAATACAGGAACAACTAACGAACAGTCGAATGGTGTGGGGAATTAGAAGTTCTGTGATAGTGGATGAATCATCTCCAGAAGTTGATGACAAGATAAATTTCACCAAATATCATCATTGGCAATCAGTTCTTGATATGCTAACTAATATTCAAGCACGACAGAAACTTTTACCAATGCCGAAAACTTCTGATGGTGTGACCATTGTGGGTGGCGTATTGGAGCTATCTGGACAAAGTTTATCTTTAGCTTGCATGCATGGAGAAATGAACGCTAATAGGTAAATCTTATTATCGGCAAATTCAATAGTCCATGGATTTTGCATTCAGAAAGAAATTTAGGTTTTAATTATCTGATTGGATATTTTATTTATTTTCTTGATTTTTCTGACTTCCGCATTCCATCGGTACAATTTCATCTTTATCATTTCATTTTTGTTATTCTGCTGCTATTAATTAACTTTTAGCTGGGCGCTGTTCCATATGCGCCAACCAACAATTATATTTGAACCAGAAGCACGATACATTTTTGTTAGTAATAATCGAGATGTCGGTGTATCAGTTGCTCAACGACTTAACATTAGACTCGGTGATATGGCATATCAACATGGAGATACCGAATGTATGGCTGTTGTATGCCGTGTCCAGGTTAGTTTACTGATTGCTTTTTCTGAGAATAATATTTTTTTCCTGAGAATAATATTGTCCCTACTCAAGGAATGTGATTTGATAATCTGCTTTTTGACAAATTTTTGACCGTTTTTCATATTTTCTGTTCTTTAAATCTATTTTTTCCGAAATCCCACTGTACTATTTTAATGTTTAAGTGTAGGGATAGTTTATGTTTTATATGTTTATTACTTTCATACATTCAGTGTAAAACTTTAATCTGAACACTATTTGAGGTAGTTATTGATTGGTATCAGCTATCGCTGATACTACGAAAATTTTCATATTAGAATATTATGATAATAGTAAATTTACTTTCTATGAATTGGTTTTACATTCTGTTCGATACTTCTTGTTTAAATTTTGATACTTATTTAATTAATTTAATTTTCGTTTTATTACAGATGCTTACTTTATTGCATCTTATTGTTAAAATAATTATCAATAATATTGATAAATGACATTACAGCAAAGTAGAGGAAGTATGGTACGGCAAATGAGCTCAGTACTGGCATGTCTTCATCATGTTATTGGTGATGTACTTATGCGGCTGAAATATATTCCTTCTAATTTAAATCAACCAGCTGCGCATCATTCTGTACTTCAGTTATTCCAGTAAGCTGAAACATATGATTTCATTTGTATCTTACATCTGCTGGTTTTATGTATTACATTTTATATAATCGTGAAAGAATCTATTTTTCTTCCCTATTTCCTTTCGAAAAGTATGAGAAAGGATGTTATTTCTGAAAATTTCTAGATTTCCTGCATTGGATGCTGTCTTATCGACGTTGCAAGAACAAAGGATCGAAGCTGACGAAGAGCTTCCCATGCCTGAGGTTTCTTATTATATACCTGATTCTAGATGCATAAACTATTTCTTATTATAAGTCGGAGCATTTTTTGCAGATACACAGTTCGTTCATTTGCGAGTTTCATGATTCAGTAAATGTTCTGACTGACTTTAGTGCACAAGTCAGTTTTTTGCCCGAGCTGATCAATACATATATGAAAGTATGGATATTTCATTTATTATCCCAATCGATTGTGTGCATTGTTTCAATTTTTCCTACTAAAAATTTTAATTATATTTTAATTATACAAGTTTCAATATCCTTAACTCTACTAAATTTGTCTATATGTGACTTCTCTTTACCATAACTATTTTACCATTATAAGCAAAGAAAGCTCAACAATTTTAAGACAAAGGAAGAAAAAGCTGTTGATGTAAATCGTGATTTCCGTCGATACATCTGCGAACGATGGGTGGTGGACCCGAAAATTCGTTTCATTGATCGTTTTAAATGGAATCCTCCTGTTATCGATGAAATCTTGCGTAAACTGCAGGTGATTTTTGTTTTCTCTGTTATCCGAAATTCATGATAAGATTTTTTTTATCGAATTAAGAAATAGTAAATTCGATGATAAGCAAAATTTGCTTATCAAAATAAGAAAAATGGGACCGCTGATTTTTGAGTTTCAGTTTTATTTATTGATATAAAATCTTAATTCGTGTGACACATTGAAGAATTCCGGGTTTGTTATGAGACTAGCCTTTACTCAAACAAACATCTTTTCTATCAGCGATCGAATTTTTTATTGACCTTACTAGTTTAATTGATTGAAATGATAAATGCAATTGAATGGACAATCACTAAGCGGCAACATGCTGTGAAAACTGTTACAAATGTATTGGTAGAAGCAGTCTTCTTGGAAAAACTGAAACCCTCTCTCAAAGTAACACAATAAAGTTTACTTTAACGGGAAGAATTGAAATCGTAGTAAAATCAGTGACATTTAAACACAACTAATTTGCAAATTTTTTTACTAGAAATTTATTTCTACGTTTAAATTTTGATGTTCTTCAGATATTTGACCATCGAACAACAATACCAAAAGCATTGCAGCGTGGACTCCTCGATCCATGTGATGCTTTTTTAGCTCAAATTGAATTATTTATCCTGATGATTGCCAGCAAGTCATCTAAAAAAACACTTTTTTAAAAGCTACTTTTCAAAAACCTCGGAAGCTTAACAATACTTTAGAGGTTTTCATCTATTTTGAATTAGATAATTCTGAAAAATTTTCTAAAAACGATGTTTGTTTACAGTTTGTCTATTTATTTCTCTTTCTCTCTGATTCTGTCTTTCTTTCTTCCTCTCTTAATCCTAGAACTAATTATTATAAAAAACATGATGGAAAAATTATATCTATATTTTTTGTTGAACCACTGGTAGATAGCTTAATTATCGGGTTAATTAATTTGAACATTTAATTTTAGAACTTTTTTCTTTTTTTATTGATGTTACTGTGATTTTGAGAGGTTGTTATTCTTCGGTGTCTAATGTAGAATGATATTACAAAGAAATGTATTTCATTATTATATTTGTCTGAATGGATTCGTTGATATATTTTTCTTCAGGTTAGTGATCTCATTCTCTATAAATGTAGAAAAAAAATCTCTAAATGTCTTATCTTTATCGTTTCGTATTTTAATTAACTTTACGACGATTAATTTGTTAAAATTTTGCGAATTATGAAGTTGTTATATTATATTTGTAAACTGTCAATAGATTTGTTCTTTCAGCTGTATTTTGTGACTAATTTATTAGTTTGTTAGAATCGAATTCTGGTAATTCTGAATTTCCGGGTAATAAAATAAAGTTGATTTCTACACATTTTTTCGCTGCATTTATCCAGGATTATCTTTATTGTTATAATCTGTCTACAAAAGAGTTACAATTTTGTATATTTTCGGAGTAAGTAGCTATAAAGAAGTCAGTCGTTAGAATATAATATAATTTATGGAAAGTTACTTTTTAGAAACAAAACTGCAACTCATACTGTGTTCGGAAGCAATTTAATTTCTACTTCAAAATGAAATACTGGCATCGCTGTTGTTATCAGATCGTAGCAGATCATCGGGAATAATCTCCTCCACAATATCTTCATCTGTAATTCATATTTTGAATAGATTTAAACAATAGACTGTTTCAAGAATGAATTAATCCAAACAATGAAATATTTTGTTAAAAAAAGAAAACTGAATATTTTATCATATGAATAATAAGAAAACCTAAAATTAGATTAGAGCATGCTGGTATTTTCAGGATGTAATTAAATTAGGAAATTCACCTGTTTCACTTTTATTAGATGATGATGAATTCAGTACGGTATCTAGCATACGTGAAAATGGTACTGTCCTGGTTTGAGTCGGTGGTCTATTTAGTGGTGGAATACAAGGTAGTCTTGTTGATGGTACTGATTCATTTGATGTTGATGTAATTGGTGGAAGTTTTCTGGGATAGGATGATGAGGGAGGTGTGATTTTTTTCGGGAATTGATCTTTGGAATTGAAATTGATCTGCTGATCTTTGGATATTTTAGTTGAAGATATCTTTGAGGTTTGTTGTTGTTGTTCAGAAATCGTTGATGATCCTAAGTTTGAGCTATTTTCTTTGTTGTATTTTTGTATTTCATCATTTGTTGATTTTTCGAATGATCGATTATTCTGTATTTCCTTTTCATCTCTTCTCTCATTTCTGATGCTGCTTGAATAAATGATTTTTTGAAGTAATTGAAATTCAAAAGTAAAACGAGAATTAAAAATGAATTAGAAAATATTTGCTATTTAATGATGTTTACGAAAAACAAACAGGAAATGAAATTTTATAAAAATTCATCCGAGAAATCTCAATTAATGATAAGAAATGATTGCGAATTGATTTTAAAAAATTTTGAGCAATTGAGATGAGATGATTGATTGTTAGTCTGTTAAGGTTACAACCTTTCTAGACTTTTTAAAATGTCAAATTTTCAGAATGCCTTCAAAATTTAGAAGCATTCAGCGTTTTTTTTTTCAAACCTTACTAAACCTGTTTACTGTATATCAATTTCGGATGAATAATGAGAATGTAATTATTTATCTGTTAAAGTTATGTGTCCTTTTCGAGATAACCTCATTATTTGCGTCATTTGCGTCATTGTCAGACGTATTTGCGTCATTGACGAGAGGACACGCTACAAAATTCTAGGTGAAAGAGATGATCGACGTATGTAAAAACAAGGGGATGACAGAAATATTAAACTTTCCTTTAAAATTAGTAAAATGGAAAGTACCTGTTCGAAGTTCCATTTTCATCTCTCGATATTTCACTCTCCGAAGAAGCACTTTTTAAAGTTGTATTCGATTCAGAATTCGATATTTGTTGTCTTTCGATAGTTTTCACATCGCTTTTTCGATCATTATTTTCTCTGACATATGACATAAAATTCGAATCGATATCGTTCGTTTTGCTACTTCTGATTATAGTAGAATGTGGTTCTTTCATCTTTTGTTCAGTTTCGAAGATTGAAGTTGAATCAGATAATGTAATATCATCTCCAAAAAATTGAAAGCAGAATGTTGAAGCAGTTTTCCTTTTCAATTCTTCCAAAGGTATGATTTTCTGAAAATTTAAATGAAATTATTTAAAAAATCTCAATTAAACAATTATTAAACCTCAAAAATATCGATTAGTTAAAATAATTTTTAAGATTCTATGAGTTAAAAATTGTTTTGTTACCTGATGCATTTCTTTTTCGAAGACAGCTGCTGTTGCGAGGAATCGATTTTGTCGCAAAAAATGATAAATCATGGAAAAACCAGATTTTTGCTTCAATTTACTTTCATCCACTTTTAATTCGTTATTTTCATTACTTTCAATTGCAAGAAATACAGCACATCGTAATTCTGCCTATATTTTAATAGTAAAAATTAAGCCTAAGCAATTTATCAAGTTATCAATTTTTTTTTTTTTTTTTGGCCAACTTCTATCCTAAAATATCTTCCAAATTAATTTCTTTGAAAATTATTACTTGCACTGATTTGAATGAACCTTTTTTGAATCAAAAGTTTTAAACAAGCAACATACCGTGATATTTTATAAATAAGTAATTTTTTGAAACTTTGATGTAACTTTTTTTTGTTCGACTCATTTAACCTTTTAACCTTTTTAAAATTTTCTAATGCCAATTTATTCTTTTGCATGAATAGAACCTAGTGAAATGTACATCTTAAATGGAATTTTCCATTTAATTTAAAGAATGACTTTCCAAAATAAACTCTTATTGTTATAAAAAAAAAAAAAAAAAAAAAAAAAAAAAAAAAAAAAAAAAAAAAAAAAAATTTTTTTTTTTAAAAAAAAAAAAAAAAAAAAAAAAAAAAAAAAACAGTAATAACTTCTTTAGTACTTTTATCCAATTTGACTGAGCTTAAATTTCCAATTAAAGTGATAATTTTGATGATTATCAATTAAGCTTAAAAAAACCTACTAAATTGCCATTTTCAGGTAGTAAAATTAGCATACCTGTATTCGATCAAGCGTACCATTTTCACGTAATTTGTCAATAACAGCTTCTTTCAACTTCAGAACATCAGAATCCATTCATTTCATCATCCATACAAAATATTCGAAGATATATTTCCATGGTAACAGATGTTGGCTTAGTTATGTATAAATGTAGCACACAGCAATTATGCTCTCAATCATATATTTTGGAGGTTTTTTTTTTCTTTTTTTAGCAGAAATTAACTAAATTATCGATTCTTTCTTAAATTTTACGAAAATTGAAAAAAACTTTAATAAAAGTTGCGAAAATTAGCTTGCGACTAAATGAAAAATGAGGCTTAGGCTATGTTGCGGCCACGGAATAATTTCCTTAGATTAGATTATTAGATTTTAGAACGTTAAAAGTTTCCTTTTTTTCCTTCTACACTATTCATTGCGAAAAATAGAATGTATAACAGAATAATTAATGGCCAATAAAAAAAAAAAAAACAAAAAAAAATAAGGCTTATATAAAGTGCAAGTTAGATTATTGAAACTTTCGAAACTATACTATAATCATAGCTATATGGAAAATATACGTTAATTTCAGGTTAATTTTAGGATTGGCTAATGGATCGAAGTTTCCGTAATCAGCAAAATTATCAAAGAAAATCGATCAATAGTGGAACAAAAACGTAAGCACTAATTAGTTTATTCTAGATATATCAAATATTGATTATATTTGATATATAAAATGGATTATCAATGAAAATTGCGGATAATTTGAATAATTCAGCTGATATAAAAGAAAATACATGAAATAGCAATAATTTTTTTACGACTGAAATGACTGATTTGTTATCACAAATCATATCAGTTGAGCATGATCCATAATTAATCATGTAAAGTTGAGTCAATGAAAATCTATTACAAGAAGAAATAAGAAATAAACTGCTGCAGAAAGTATAACAGCAAATTGAAGATAATTTAAAAATATAATTGTACAATTTGAAATGAGGAATATTTTAGTAATTAATCAATAAATTTTTACTCATTAATTAAAATTAACAAAATATATTCATTGAAAGATTTGGTATGAATGAATATGGGAATGATTAAAATTTAAGAAATATGATAATAATA
Source organism: Onchocerca volvulus (assembly GCA_000499405.2). NCBI lineage: Eukaryota > Metazoa > Nematoda > Chromadorea > Rhabditida > Onchocercidae > Onchocerca > Onchocerca volvulus. Next base: position 10,995,546 of record HG738137.1, on the reverse strand, counting down.
AAGTTTATTTTTTGTAATGTATATGTGGATTTATTAAAGGGAAAAACTTCATACTATTTATCAATTAATACTTTAAATTATATTTTAATTAATTAATCAAATAAAAAAAAAGAAGACAATCTGAACAATTGATTATCATTTGATATATGTTTCTTTTAAGATGAAATAATTCAATTTCCGACATGAAAATAAGCATCAAAAAGTTAACCATGTGAAAATATATATTTGAAATTTAAAATTGAACTCATATCTGATTTAGTTTAACGATAAAGTCCAAATAAAAATAGAAGCATTCAAAGAATGGAAATGATTAATTAATGATAATAAATTACGATAACCATCGATAGTTGTAATTTTCATAGCCATGTTCCAATTCCTGATAATTATATAATTATGCGGGTTAATTTAGAAATCAAATAATGATACAAGTAATTTAGATAATATCGCAAACCTTGCGTCATATCGATTATCTTATTCAAAAGGAATTGAAGACCTTATATTGGAACTAATTAATTTTCTATAATAATGTTTGATTATCTCCGGCATGATAACCGATCAATTTTACCTATCACATTGTCCTGATTACTTCCTGAAAACTATCCTGAATACTGTTTTCCTACTGCGATCATGGAAAATATTTCCAAGAATGGAAAAGTTTTAGTAATGCAGATTATTCTTCATTTGCCAATGAATATGTATCATCCAAATTTGGGTCATTTCCTTTTCTGATTAAAAAATATCTTAAACTGTTCCAATCATCTTTTCGATCATTTATTTGATTTGTTTTAACTGAATATTATAATTTCTAGCATTTAATTGATTACTTGATTTGTTGCAACACAGAATGATAGCATAAAATATCGGCAATTTTACTGATATCGGATTAAATGAAGAGGAAAACTTAATCACTGGTGATAAGCTGTGATAAGCTCAAATTACATTATATATTTACACAACTGATGAAACAGTGATATCATTCATCTTCTCTTTCATTTCTAAAGGTTTTATCTTTTGTATCATTAATTTTTTTCCACATTGACTCATTGTGATATAAAATATCAATGAACCAATGATAATACTGATTGTAAGAATAATTAATGGCCAATCAAGCTTAATTATTAACAAAGCACTGACCTGAAATTGATAGTATTAGATAAAATTTGAAAAAAAAAATTGATAAAATTAATAAAATTTGGAAAATTTGAAAGGAAATAAATAAAACAAAATTCCTCTTTTTTTTGGAAAGTTACAAAAAGTTATAAAAAAGTAAAAATATTTAATAATTAATTAAATATGAATTTAATTACTCACCAAAGCGGTTGTTTCAAGTATGTAAATAAATGATGCAAGTGTAAGACGATGAAGACATGAAGCAATAAAACTACCAATAGGTGCAAAAATTACAACGATCGGTATACAAACTGCGAAATATTCCCATGATTCCTGAAATTAAATGATATCTGGAGAAAGATTCTTGACAAAGATTCTCACGATTCCGGAAATGTAGTGAATTCTTGAGAAAAATTCTCACGATTCCGGAAATGAAATGATAAAATTCTGCGAAAAATTCCCACCGATTCCTGAGATGAAATGATTTCCGGCGAAGGATTCCCATGATTTGTGAAACGAAATGGTGTAAAATTCTTGAGAAAGATTTCCAGAATTCTCGGAAATGAAACAATATTTTTATGAACCGTCTCTACGGCGACAATTTAATTCTTATTTCTAATTGAATAGAATATAAAAATTAAGTAGTTAATTAATTAGCTTGAAAATTGTCACCTGTTGAATTGCATTTTGCATGAAATGTCGCCAAAAAAAGCCAACCATACTGTTTGCTGCCATTAGTATTACCGATGTTGGTGTTGCTACTTTTTCGCTTATTCGAAAAAATAAAGTAAGTATTGAAAAGGAATAAATATCAATACCTGAACCGGCGATACCGGTAAAAATACCTTAAACTGTCGAAAAATGATCGTTTAAATTTTAATTCAAATTTAGATTAACTTTTCTTTCTTATCGTTTGGAATAGTTGAAAAAAAAACGTTTCAGTGAATTCAGATTTTTTTTTTTTATCATTCCATAGAAATCTAATTTGTGTATTTCAGTCCTATTTTCATAAACGATTTCTATGCAATTTAGAATACGTGGCAAAATGTACTCTAAAAATTATAGGCTAGACTAAAAGATAGGTTAAAGGGTATCAAATAATCAAATAATCTGAAATATCAATACCTAATTAATGTATAAATTTAGTATTGATTCAGGCAAGAGAGAATTTATAAAATATTTTGTCTGAAAAGTTTTAATACCTCCAGCAAATCCATTGATCATCAAACTAAGCGCTTTTGACACTGTAAATTGATCGATTTTATTAAATGTTTTGCGCTTTTTCTCAAAATTTAAAATAAACAAAGCAATTGCAAATGAGAAAAATACTGAAACAAATGTCATTTTCTTTTCGGCTGGTGTCATTAATGGATCGATAATCTGAAAATTTAGTAGATGAAAATGGAATTTTTGCTAAATTCTAAATTTTAGAGTTGTTATCGCTGAATTAACTGAGTAAATGAGGGCTAATTATAAAATTCAAACTTTTTCGAACTAAAAAGTTTGAACAGTTCGAAAATTCTCGAACTTTTGCCATTATCGAATAAAACTAGATTTTGAGAAGTAAATTTTTGTAAACTTTTTCGTTCATAAATTTATAGGTGTTCAATGAATGAATATTGTAAACCTGAAATGTTGGACAAACAAGTTTCAATGCGCAATTTCACATTGTATTATTACAGAGAATTTAAAAGGTGATTATAGTGTACTGAATTGTTTCACGTTTTACCACGTTTTTTTTTTTTTTTCTTATAAAATAAATAAATGGCTAATAAATAAATAAATAAGTTAATTAATTAATTAATTAATTAAACCTCAAACATATAACAAGCAGACGAACAAAATCAACACAGAAACCAAAAAAAAAAAAAAGAATTAATAATAAAAATATTTTTATTTAATAATTAAACTTTTTTATTTCCTTACGAAATATAATAATCTTGAGCTAAATGACACGCTTATTTTGTTGATAAACAAACTTGAAAGGAATAAACCTCAAGTCCAAAGATAACTCCAAAAATGGCACCAAATGTTGAAAATAATATCGAATGCCATTCAACCAATATTCCCATGAAAAGTATGGTAAATGAGGCAGCAGTCATACCTTAAAATTTGCAAGAAAAGATTAATAAAAAGTTGATTATTTTCATTATCACTCTTTTAATCATCGATCTTTCGTTCATTATCAGCATTGACCGTACTGATAAACTTTTTACAAACTGGATATATGCATGAGATTTTTGAAAAAGACAATTCATAATTCTCCTAGAATTATCAATAAAATTCAATGCTATCAACTTATCAGCTTAATTACAAGTCTTAGAATTATCAATAAAATATTGCATTAGCAGCTTAGCAGAGTAATTATAAGTAATTACAGTAATTCTAAAATTTGGGATAATTTTAGAATGAATGATTCAATGATTAATTTGTGGATTTGATTTCGATATTTTCTGGTTTAAATTCGCTGATATTTTATTAGTATATTTCATCAGTAATTCCAGGAATTATTATGGTAATTAATTCTTTATTTAGAATTGAAATACCGCAAGATTGTATCATAAATGAAAAATCCCGAGCCACAATTGGGCTTATATTAAGAGCCAAGGTCATTATTGGAAATGCTACAGCTCCACCACCTTCTGTTGTCATTCCTGTAAACATTTATGATACTATCAATATCGACAAATCCTATAAATTTCAATTAAATTGAAATTAAAAACATTAATTCGAACATTAAAATATTAAAAAATTAATTCGAAAAGTTTCAAAAAAAAATCATTGATTTATTTTGACATTTTATCTTAAATTTAATATTTTGGTTTAATTTAATTGAATTTCATTTCATTCTTCAAGCTATTTAATAATTTGGCATTAAAAAGAATCCTTTTTTTTTGGATCAAAATGTTAGTGCATTCTTTAGTGAAATATCATATCACACAAACTAAATTATCATTTTTTCGAAGTTTTAAAAATTTTTTAATTTGCAATTTTATTCCGAATTTTTTCCTTAAACCAATCATCCGGAATGAAATATCATTTCAATAATTGTTGTCACATCAAGCGAAAGATAGAAAATTTGTCAGCAAAAATTTTGTTAAATTAAAAGAATTTTTTTTTTTTTCGCTAGATTAAATTTTTCTGAATTTTCGCTAAAATTTAACGACAAAAAATGCGACATTCCTTCTGATATAAACGAATCATTCGCAAATTTGAGCTGAGCTTACCTCCAATTAAAGCTCCAAAAATCATTACTATTGACATCGTATATTTTTCTTGAAAATAATGATAGAAATTATAACGAAAAGCCAATAACCAATATATTGTTTGGAAAAAAATAAATGGTATGAGAAAACCTGAAAAAGAAAAGAAAAAAAAAGTTTCAAATGTCCCAATTATATGAATATTTTAATTGCATAAAGTTGAAGATACCTTCGTCTTTTTTTTTTTTATAAATTTTAATTCCTATTAGAATATTAATTTCGAATAACTTCAATGAAACTTTAAATTAGATCGAAATTTTCAATAAATAATTGAAATTTCGATTGAAATAATAATAATATTTCTTGAATTGTTGAAAAATATATTTTTTACCGCATAATTTTCGATGTCTATCCAATAAATTATCAATATTTGCCAATTGATTTTCTTGAATAATCTCATTTTCGTCGTGTGAATTTTTTTGTCCTAAAATAGGATACAATAATATTGAATATTTAATGCCTGTAAAATAAACTTGCATAAAATAGTCACCAACAATTTTATGTATTTAAACTTGAAATACCTGTTTTATCCAAACTTGAAACATTACTTATCCAAACTTACCCAGGCTATTCAAACTTGAAACATTATTTATCCAAACTAACTCAGGCTATTCAAACTTAAAACATTATTTATCCAAACTTACCCAAACTATTCAAACTTGAAACATTATTTATCCAAACTTACCCAGGCTATTCAAACTTGAAACATTATTTATCCAAACTTACCCAGACTATTCAAACTTGAAATATTATTCATCCAAACTTATCCAAACTTATCCGGATTATCCAAGTTTGGAACATTCTATTTTTTTATTAATATAAAAATAGCAATTAATTTTAAAGAGATTAATTTAAAGTGAAAAAATGAATGGTGTTCTGTGTAAGTTATTTAAATAAAATAGGCCATAGTTCAAAAATATCAACAATTAATTAGAGCAATCATGAAATGCTGAAAAATCAATGAACCCCAATATTTAGTCATCAAAATTTGATTATTTTATTATCAAAATTAAATTATCAAATGAAATTAACTATTTTAAAAAAATTCCATTGATCCTCATCTTCTAGGAAATATTTCTTAATGAATTGCAGTAACTTTCTACGAGAATAATATTGTGCGCAAATTATTTAAATAAGTAAACCATATTTGAAATTTTAAAATTCTCTACCAATTAAATAAGGTAATTATGAAATGATGAATCATCAAATTAAACTAAATTTAGCTATTAAAATTTGATCATTTTAATTATCAAATGAAATTAATTGATCAATTTTTTTGAAAATTCCATTAATTCTCACCTTCTAGGAAATATTTCTTGATGAATTGCAGCAATTTTCGACGAATCGTTGAAATTGCTGCAACATTCTTCTTATCAGACATTTTGAAATGTTGGAGGTATTTTTGAGTGGCGAATAAAATAAAATAAAGGCAAGACTTGTTTGAAAACTTTTGAATTGAATAAAAATGAACGAGACATTCTGTCAATGTGATTGTTAAACTTTTCAAATACATTTCCAAATTTCTAAAATTACTTCGAAATTTAGAAAAAAAAAAAGAATTAACTATAATCAAAATGAAATGATAATCAATTCATTTCGTAATAATCATCGTTATTCACACAATCAATACGTTATCAAATTGATATGATTCATTATTTATCAATTTTGAAAAAAAAATTGCAGTTTGCTTTCGACGGCAATGCTACATCAAAATTACTCAAAAAATGATGAATATTATTTAAAATTAATTCTTTATATCATGCGCAAAATCTTAATTTAATGAGCAAAAATTTTTTTAATCTAAAAAATCATTTGGAATTTTAAAGTTAAAATTATAATATCATATGCTAATTTTAACTAGAAAGTAATGAAAGACTTAAATTTAAACAAACTTGAATAACATTAGTTGTTCTACAAGAATTCAAATTATTTGCCGAGTGATTTTGTCACAAATGGAAAATAATCAAATATTCATTTTCGAATTATTAATAAATGCATATTTTTGAGAATTGCGAAATTATATTAAAATCAATTCTTATCAGTTAAATAATAATTTCTAGAGATTTAAAATTTAATTAGCCATTTATAATCAATAATTGTTTTAGCTATGCAATGCATTAATTTATTAAAAATTAGCAGTATCATCATGAATTTCGAAGTTTTTTTTTTTTCAAAATAATGAAAAATATTTCTAAAAGATAGGAATTAATTTCAAACAATATTTGCATTGATAGTTGAATCATATCAGTTGATAAAATATTAAGTGAACACAATACTTTTTCTTGCAAGAAAAAAAAATATAAAAAAATCTATTTTTTTTTGTTTTAAAATTTGAGGTTTAAAAGTTGACATTTTTGATTGAATATTTATGGATAAAATAAAAATATACTTTTTTCAAGAATTTTCAAATAAAAACTTTCATAAATTTGAAAAATATAAGCGATCTTTTGAACAACAATTAGGAGGAAACTTATCTACTAGTCTCCTTTAATTTGATTTGTGTTACAATTTAAATGTTATTTATTAATTTTAAACTATTTAAATGTTATTTTTTGTTACTTACTAAAATTTAAAAAGCATAAAGTTCCTTCTTAAAATTGTATATTCTTAAATTTTAGTTTCAAAAAATTTTTAAACTAGCTAAGCTTCTTTTTTTGCATCAACGCCTCGTTTATTCGATTATTTTACATATTGAAATGTCAAGATTAACTTTTAAGGAATTCCATACAATTCCAATTTCAATTCCAAAATATTCCTTATTCAATGTTTGTTTGCTCTGTAAGTGTAAACAATTTAACCTTTGATAAAGTTAATCGCTTTTAAATTTAAAAAAAAAAAAAAAATTCAGTTGGATAGCTGCAAACTTCTTTCAGGCTCATGATTTAAAGTTTTTAATTATTTACAATTGTTTCGTATGGTTTCAAATTCCCTATTTTATACATTTCTTTTTCACATAAAATAAACTAATTAAATAATAAGTTGACAAATATGTCGAAATATATTTGAATTGATTATTCTCAAAATTATCACTTCATTTCGATTTAATTCAAAATTTTACAGTTGCAATATTATCAACAAATAAAAATCAAATGATATCATAATATCACATGAGGAAATAAGACTCTTCTATTTGTTATAAACTAGAGCATTCGACATACTTTGTTATCAGTTGTTTAAGGAGACATAAATGGTAGGTAAACTGCAGAAGTTTCTTATCGTTATCAAAGGTGATCTTATCAGTGTCTTGCTTTCAGTCATCTAAATGCAACCACACATCGTTATTAGTCTTCTTTAGGAAAAGAAGGCTGTTATCAAAATTAAAATTGCTACCAACATCCAATTTATGGATTCATCTCAGGTAAGCAACAATATTACATTTATTTGAAATTTAAGATTGTAAGTAATCATAATTTAAGGTAATTCAAAAATTTTAACAAGAATTTCAAGAAGTTTCATCGTGATTTAAATAAAATATAACTTACTGAATGGTTTTCTTTTTTTAAATTTAGTGCTAATTAATTCTGTCGAAAATCATTTCTAATTGAAAATTATTTTTTGTAATATATGCCATAGAAAATATTAAATTTCAATTTTAGTAAGAGTAAGTATTTGATCGTTTCCGAAAACTTTCAGGTCATTTCAGGTTTTTATTCCTACTTTAAAAAAAAACATATAAATTAAGAATATTGTTAAGAAAAGAAAAAAAAAAAAAATAAATGACCCTAATAAAATCTAGTTTTCAGCCGTCAACATCATCAAATGGATATGTGACATCGTCTAACGATCAATTTTTGTTTAAAATTTTGATTATTGGCGATGTTGGCACCGGCAAATCATCAATTGTACAACGTTATGCGCATAATTTGTTTACACAACACTATAAGGCTACGGTTTGCTTTCATATTTTCAATTCTATTTAATGTTAACATCATTAAAATCTTATATATTTTGAAAAATTTGAAGTTTCTGAAAATTCTTGAAGGAAAAAAAAAAGTACTTTTCTTCGAAATTGACGAAAATTTGAAGATAAAATTCAAAATTTTAGGTTGGTGTCGATTTTGCAACAAGAACTTTGTTATGGGGTGATGGGATAACACTTCGATTGCAACTATGGGATATTTCAGGTTAAATACTTGACGAAATGATTGTCTAAATTAAGTAAAATTTCTTTTACAAAAAAATTCGTGAAAAATCTCTTTTTCCATATATACTATAAAGTATTGATTCATGTTGCTAAAAATTGATTTTTTTTTTCAAATTATAGTGAAAAAAATTTTTTAAAGGAAAACCCTTTTAACTAATATTCAAACTTATAATAGTAATAATTTGCTTTTACTTAGGTCAAGATCGATTCAGTAATATGACACGCGTGTACTACAAGGATGCTCATGGTGCTCTTATTGTATTCGATTGTACTCGTCAAAATACCTATGATGGAGCTCTACGCTGGAAAACTGATTTGGATAGTAAAATTACTCTTGCAACTGAAAAACCATTACCATCTATACTTGTTGCTAATAAAGTACTCCATTCTAGATTTTAAATGATAATTTTGCAACAATTAAAAGAGAATTTGATTCTCTTTGAAGAGAATCAAAATGATTGATCCAGCCAGCCAAATGATGACCATATAATAGTAGCAAAGATTTTCACGACTTTCATTTTTTCTTAAAACATTTCTTTCAAGGAAAAAAAAAACCAAATTTTTTAAAATTTTTATTCAACAACAAATAAATACAACAGCAAGTTATTTTATGATTGTTTTATTGGTAAGTTGCTTTTAAAATTTCTTGATATGGAATGAGTTTGAATAATAAGTGTTAGGTTTCATAAAGTTAGTAAATTGTTTAATATTTCATTGTTTCATTCATAATTAGTAAACATATATTGACTCTTCCTTAATACTCTGTTCCAGGCTGATCTTGATAATAAAATAACAGATGAGAAACTGGAGGAATACCGTCAAAAAGGAGATTTCTTGAATGTTTTGAAAACATCAGCGAAAGCTAATTATGGCATTGAGGATGCATTTGGCTTGCTAGCAAAAAAGGTATGGTATTTCCTGATTGAATCCATATTTCTTTCTGTTTAAAATTCCCTGCGAAATATATAAATGATTTAAAGTGTTAAAATTTGTTCGAATTTTGACTGAGATAAAAATTATTTTTAGATCCTTGAAATAAAGAAAAATGGCCAATATGCAATACCATATTCTCAAGAAGATCAGACAATCAAAAAACTACAATATACACCGGAAAGAAAAGCAAGAAGAAAGTGTAGTTTGAAGTTGCCATCATGCTGTAAATGATTCACATATGAATTGTAGGCTAGTGACCTTAACAAAACATTTCGGAAGGCAATTTAGAACAAATATACTATTTGTTAGTATTCTATTTCATGTATTCTCGAAGTATCAAAGAAAACAAATGTAATGAAAAGTTCGAGAACTTCATAAACTTGAAGAAAAATTATGTGAGACTTTGGTCCAGATAATTTTGTTATGTCACACAATCTCCATCTGATAAAGCAATCAATCCGCAATCTCTTAACTTTTCCTCTGTTGTCGTTCTTGCGCTAAAAATTTATATATAATTTTTGCTTTACAAAAAAAAAAAATCAATAACATAGATTTTGTCAGCTATTAATCCACTATCAATTTATTAAAACATACCATCCATCTCGGATTATGCTATAAGTACCAGGAATACTCAGACTGACCACTGTACTACCTTTGCAATTCATTTTACTATTTGGACACATTAATACGCCATCATCTATTATTAGGTCCAATTCTGACCACAAATCCTTGAAATCCTGCAAACTGTCTCTGTGAGATAAATAAAAAATATATTAACATGATAGTTCAAAACATTTTAAATCTTCCCCAAAAAGAAATACAAGTGTTGAGAATTTCGATGCTAAACTTCTTAGTTGCATTAAATCAAAGAGTAAGTGTTCGAACTTAATTCAGCAATGCAACAAAGAGATAGAAGAAACATTAACAAAAGACATTACGGAACAGACATTGTGTATCTAAAATAGCATCTCTTTTCCAGAAAAATATCAATTAATAAAATAAGTTTGCTCTGATGTATTCCACACTTACTTCAATGCATACTGGATTATTTTGATCATTGGAAATGTTAGCACTAGTCTGCGCAAGTGGAACATCATCTAAGCGAGTTATCAATGAACGAACAAAATCGTGATCGGGAATGCGAATACCAACTGTTCCATGTTCTGGATTGAAAGTGTTTGGAAGAAGAACGGAACGTTCAAAAATTAACGTCACCGGTCCCGGTAACAATCTTCGTAAATGGTTATTTTCAATCGTTTGATGACACCATCTGGAAATAAAGCTACAAGTTGAAAAAATTCTTTCACATTAGTTTCTTATACCACGTAATCATCATGAACTGGATTGGAAAATCAAATTAACACTTATATTTATTATTCCCGGCCGTTCTTCAAGGGTATTATTTTATAAATAGTAATTCTATACTAACTACTAATAACATTTATTATGAATCACGAAGAGATTAAACAAAATAAACCTTTGAACTTCTCGAACATTACTTAGAAACAGACCAAGGGGTTTTAAGGGATTGCGACGCTTCAACTTATAAAGTTTATCAGAATGTGACATCAGAGTAACTACGCCATATAATGTATCCGTTGGTAACGCAACTATGCCACCTGCTTCAAGTATTTGCAAACAACGATGAATCGCCATATTGTAGGCTATAAACAATGCATATGCATTCATTAGCAGCTCAATAAAACAATATCTTAGCTTCATTCTTAATGACAAGAAATATTATTCGTGCTATACTTATATTGCCATTGACAACTCGCTGAGGCAATATCTTAGACGTTTTTACCTATTATGCATACAATAGTGATTAAGACTAAAGAAATCGTGAAAAGAAACTAACTTGATTCAGAGAGTCTTATTATTTTCTCCATTTCATTTGCAATCTCAGTCATTGTTGACAGTATAATGATATCAATCATGAACTCGTATTTTCATCTTCTTAATAAAGGTAAAAGTCATAAAATTTCATGCGATATTTCTTCAGGACATGATGAACTATTTAACTGAGCCAACACATGTATCATCCAATTCATTCGGCGATCCTAACGATTTCAACCATTTTAAGCCCAAAGTTAATTCGTCTAATTATTTTTATGTTCGTGTTTTCTTCAATATTGTAGTAACATGAAATAGGAAATGAATCCGGCAAAAACTTACTATATAAGGCAAAATTACATTAATAAAGAAAACTTTATAAAAGACTTTTAATAGCATCATCAAAACTGAAGTATCACTTAAAACGAAAATGAAATTTATACATAAAAATTATAATGAAAGCTCTTACTGCAAAATTGGTCATCTAATGATGAAAAGAAAAAATAATAATAAAGTAAAAATTAACAGGAATGCTAGAAAATGCCACAACAGCAAAAAAAAAAATGAAAAAAACGTATGATAAACGCATGTAGCAAAGAAGAAAAGAAAACATTTATACGTTAAGTAAAAGGACATAATGAACTGAAAAACTCTGAGTATTGCTTACTGTAAAAAACCGATGTATTTCTGATTTATTCTCTAGCAGCCTTGCAAAGAACAATAGAAACTAATAACTAAATATCGCCGTTTGCATATTGGTAGAAAATATTTGAAAATAAATATTGCAGATCTGATTCTAATTAGAAAATGTGATAACTTAAATACACTGAAAATTTTTATCTTCTACGTCTCGTATCGCGCATGAGAGGTGACGAACGACGCAAATTTCTTTCACCTCTACTTTCTCTCCGATGTCTGCGATCGGCCTAAAATTCCATAAGATTAAAAATATTGGAACGAGCTCTTGATTATACCAAGAAAAGTATTTGAAGTAATTCTAATAGATGCAACCGTGACTTTCAATTATCGTTAATTTTATTTTGAGTATCTCATCAATTATAAGCTTCAATCAATTCGATTCCCAATTTTTATTTAAAAAAAAATTGCTACGTAAATTATAAACCTCATCTGATAAGTAGTTTCTTCTAGATTCTTTTTGTTGATGATTCACTCCAACATTAATAAAATCTCGATATTTCATGGGTACCCGTCGTTTTCCAACACTCGCCTCTGGAAGGAAAAAGATCTTCGACTTTTCAGTAAACGAATTTTGTTCCGGCAAAGTCACAATGAATTATAGCTTCCGAAAAAACTATGCTTTACAGAAAAACATTTCAATATTAACCACAACCTTTTCCTGAACTACGGCTTCTAGACCGAGATATTCGGCGACGATCATGATAGTGTGATTTTCGCTTTTCTGATGCTAGAGAAATCGGATTGTGTTCCCTGGCATTCCCTTTTCCGAACTCAGCATTTTCCGTATGTACAATTGGATAATCACTTCGTGATCCACAACCTATTGTGGAAAATATATATTATAGAAAATTTCTGAAAAAATTATTTAATGCAGTATATTTAATGAAAATCAGTCAACAGAAAAAACAGTAAATAATAAAATTCGCAAACTGAAAATATGAATTATAAAGCATGAGATTTAAATAGAATGATTCAATGAAAATTATTTTATGATAAAACATACAAAAGTCAGGATTTTTGGGTATATCTCGAGAATTCATCGGTACTTCACTTGAATCAGAATACATCACTGCGGGATCCTTACGCCAACTTTGCGACGGAAGTGTTAATGGTACACCGACAGATAAAGAATTCTGCACAACCGGTAGCTCTCGTCCGCATATTTTAGTATCATTTCGTAGTGCGGATTGCATGCTCTGTTGAGAAAAATTGCGTGATGAAGTGTAACCAGAAATTCGATGATCAGCAACGAAATTCGGCGGTCTATCATGGGGAAAACTACGCTCTTCGATATAAATAGCCTGACGCATCGTAGTAGGAACATTTCCGCCTAAAGTCTACTTTCTTTGAAGAAATTCAATCATTGTAAATAAGATAATAAAATTTTAAATCACGAAAAATCATTAATCGATCTTTCGTAAGCCTACCAGCAACTGGCATATCTGGTTTTGTCGTGATTGTAATTAGCAATTCTTGAAGAAGTTCACGAGCGCGAATAATTTGTGCCGGACTTAAACTGTTATCATTAGCGATCCATGTTTGTGCATCTAAATTTCAAATTTTACTAAATGCATGAAGAATATAATGGCACAAAGAAACTTTACGGAAATTCGATCCGAGTACATCATAATGAAATAGGAGTACAAATAAATGGTGAAAATATTGTAATTATTTTCGACATTTGAAGAAAGCCAGTCAGTAACGCACCTCCTAGTTCGCTAAGATAAAATGAGAGAAGACTGACCGGGATTTGATTAGACAAATGTCACAGAGAAAAAATGTGCTAGAACTGAGTCAAATACTTATTTCAAAATCACAATATTTCTTAAGATCGGTTAACGTCTAAGCCACAACACCAGTCATATTAAAAAAACAAGATTTGATACAAAAACAAACTCTGTATGCTATCTGCATTGAGTACTGATTGTCCTCCTAGCATATCCTCTATACGCCAATTTGCCAGGCCTAAAGTAAAGAACTAATTATCGCAAAATATAGAATATTCTAGATGAAATAACCAGCATTCAAGCTGAGACGTCTGTATCGAGCAAAAGTCTTCGAATCTTTTTTGAAAATACATAATAACATGAATTTTAAATTTGTGAAAATTTTAAATGACGGAAATTCTGAAAAGAAAATGAACCAAAAGATGTACAAATCTGAAATAAATCAAAATAGTTAGAGAAAAAATCACTGTTGCTAATTTTTCCAGCAATTTCATTGGTGGCAAGCTGAGATTCAGTCTGTAAATGATAGTTCTGCATCCGCCCATCACTATATTCTGATTGCTGTATTCGGTTGGCATTATGATTAACTTCATCACGAATTTCTTTGCTCCTAGATCTCTTCGCAGCGAACAGTCGATCGTGTCCTCGATAGTGCTTTGCTAGCTCATGTTCCCTTAAAATGATCTGCTATAGGAAAATATTTTAGCCAAAAAAAGGACACATTAATAATTATTTCCAAGCCAAAAAATCAACCAAAATTACTATCAAGAATTCTTTAGTTGGCTTCTTCGTACAGATAATTCCCTAATATAATTTCGTTCTCATAGACGTTATTGTCCAGTTTTGATGAGATACTTGTTCTCCTTCATTCATCAATTCGAATTTGTTGAAGCAATTTCTTTATATAGAGCAAATTTCACTTCACAGCGTCAAATTGTTGTTCCAGCTCCATTTCAACAAGCCTAGTCCAATTTTTAAGATTCATTCTGCTCACTTTAATCTGAATTGTCTAGATATAGATACTACTTCCATTCATTTTTGCAACCCACATTTGAATAATCAACTGATTATCACATATAATCCAATCACAGAATCCAATATATCATATTCAACTGAATCGATCACAGCATTACATTACTCCCACAAAGCTGACATCTTTCGAGATCGGCACTCAACAGAAGCCATCTTTTTTTATTCAAAAAAATTTCCCAATTCGTACACAATTTGTTTTATGTTCAACAAGCGACCGTTTGAATTTCCGAGACCATTAAATGCATAGTAAAATTTTTTGAAACCATTTACTACACGTAGTACAATTCGATGCGTCTCTATCATAAAAAATTCACGAGGAAATTTATTCGCTGCAATGCTCCACTTGATTAACATCCTCAGAAAACTTAACCATCCATAAGAGAACCATACCAATAATCTCAAAATAATTTATTTTAATTAGGTTAGTTGCATATTGGATCCTGCTTCCATCTTTCTCAAAGTGTCCAATAAATGCCGTATAAATCAAAATAAATATATGTTTCGTCCTGGAATTTTTATCGTTTATTCGAAATGTGAAGTTGTCCCAGAAAGTTCCGGTTACTGTGCAAATCAGATCGAATTCTGCATCAATTCGAGAAATTTTCAGAAAAGTGAAATATGTCTTGCGATGGCAGCAACAGTAGAAGAATATAAAACAAATATCAAAGAGCCAGTAAAAAAAAAATAATTAAAATGCTCTACCCAAAGAATTTCGTGAAAAACGACTCCATATTTTTTGCCAATATTTTTCAAATATGATTCTAACTTTTTCTTTTTAGCTTAAATACCAACATTTAATTCGGCATAAATAGTTATACCCAAAAAATCAAAATCTCCGCATTTCATTCAGAATCCATTTGCTTTTACCAAAATTCCAATTTCAAAGATCTGTCGATGACAGGAAGTATCTCCTGTTCATCGAAGTTGTCGCATGAGGAAATGAAATCTACTCAAAGTACAAAAATTATTCAATATGGACCTTCGCTAAATTCACAATGCAATTTATCTGACTTTTCGTTTAGCAATATAGACCAGAATAAGATGAATAGTATTATACGTGTGGTCAACATAGTTCCGGAAATAGTTGAAGTTATCTCTGTTTCAAATCATCAATATGGAAAATTACCAGCAGTATAAGCTCGAAAGAATGGTTCATAATTCAATTGCCGAAATTTTTTTCTCTATAATAAAAAGAACTTATTCGAAGTATTCAACATCTATAAGTTCCAGAAAACCAGATAGCCTACAAATCGTCCTATTCTATTCGTCCACTTTTGCATCTTTTCAATATCTCTTCTTCGAATGATGGATAATATAGTTATAATATATAGTTCAATATTTGCCCATTGTCGTCAAGAAAAGCAACAATAATAGAAAGCAAGAAATATTAAAATATGGCAATAAAAATATTCTGTAGCTGCACTTACAATTGCTTTGTATAAGAAAATAAATTTTGGTCCTGACGAACAGGATATCTATTGCAAACAGTCGTAAATCAGGAAAAATCCTACCTTAAGGTAATAATGTCAATTTTTAGAACATATAGTACTTATCAGCTTAAGTACTCAATTAAACTCTACAAATAAAAGCACAAATGAAATAAGACTGTCTAACTCTCTGATGCATGAATGTAAAGAACAAAAACCAAACAGAAAATTAAAATAAAGCTGAACGTATAACATACAAATATTCGCGATTTTCCATCGGTCCAATTTTAACTGATGTAGGTGACATCCTGTTAGCCGATCTGCTTAACTCTCTGTTGTTATCCAGCCGTTCTCTATGTCGATGTTTTGGACGCCCATTCGGTGAACTGCTTTCATTTACCTTCAATCCTTGTTGAATTTCAATTTTACTTCAGTAAAGGATTTTTTTTTTCTAGAAAATTTGAAACTTTTTGCTATTGACATCGCCATATAGGTTGTATATACAACAGATCTGAGGTATTAAAAAATAAAATGCTGAAAAATAATTGATTACTCACATGAATAATTGATTATTCTCTCTAATAATTGACTACCTCCTAAAGAAAAAGATTGATTATTCTCTCTCTCTCTCTTTCTCAAATCGATTAAAATAAAAAGCTGAAGCAAAGTTTATTAAAATATTACTCAAGATTCAAAGTGATGAATAATTGCCAGATCTATAAAGGGTATACATCTTTTCACTGCCACAGACTTCAAGCAGAAAACAGTGGCTACTTCTCACTTCAAAAGCGAAATTTATCGATAAATTCTCATTTCCAAATATTCCTTTACAATCCATAGAGATTTCCTTTGCTCGAAAATTTTCCAACTCTTCCCAATATATATTTCGATGCTTTCATTAATCCATTAGTAACTTCTGCATAATCAAACAATCAAACTACCCATTCCAGTGGCGCACAATTTTTCAAATTTTATGTCCATCGCTTCTGCTTTGTCCCTTCGAGAATATAAAATTATACAAGTGCATGATGCACTGCCTGATTTCATTAACATATGTGCCAAGAAGTACTGTTTCCATTAAAATGATGATCATTTGAAATCACAAAGTGTTGATTTCTGAGTCCTAGTAACAATCATGACAACCTGATACTTATGGCACAAGCAGTGGAAAGTCCTTCACGAAAGTCCCTCGCTGAATATCCAATATGTATGTTCCTCAGCCATCAAGACAGTAATCAATTTATTGCAGATATCTATCAGAATAGATGTCAGCATGAAGAATAGAAGATAAGTGTTTAAAAAAGATATAATGAGTCCAATACGTGATAATTGTCAAGAGAATTTCTACAACACATCGTCGATGTCTAATTTTTGGCAAATTATCCTTAAAATGTTCCTCATAGTTTCCCTCCTCGATTAATTGATAAATGTTAAAAAACTGATGCAAAATTATAGATGCTGAATGTAACAGAGGAACAAATATGCCAGTCGTGTTCGCCTTTACATACTCTGAATTGATTTCAAACTCGTAATAAAACTTCCATAAATATTGCTAACGAAAGATCAGAATTTCTGCAGAACTTTTCGGATCAATCTGCATTATTGTTTGCAAAGATACTGCTTTGAAAATGTATATAAAACAAACATTATGATAAGGTAGTACAGAAGTGTCTATAACAATATCTTTTAAATAAGATAATTTTCCATCCTCAACATTCCATGAAAAAATTCTCTTAATAAAAAATTTCCTAATTTCTCTTGTAATAACTGACTATATTTTTAAAATACTTCATTTATATATTAACGATAATTTTATCTACCGTTAAACTGTCATGTTGTTCGGAGTGATTATGATAACGATCAAGCGTACTTCCCGTCGCATACTGGCTTCTTTCAACGGCAGGACTCACACTACGATTAAGCCAAACAGTTCGTCTTTTTGGTACCTGTAATAATAATAATAATTCGAAATACAAATTCCCCAAAAGAAAAAAAAATTGAATACTATCAAAAATCAATAAACTTCACGTACCATACCATGCCTCGATCTTCTGCCATGTTCCATTTGTCGACGATACATGTGATTATATCCACCAAAGTCTGCAAAACTTATTCCGTTTTTTCACTTATCTTCTACAACATTCTCATCTAAAAGTATTTCAACCGGTAATTACTTCACATGTGATGAAACATTTTTGAAAACAGCATATAAGAACACTTATTACATATTATCCCTTTTACATATCTTTTATTTTTATATCAGTAATTGACAGTATATTTCGAATTTTTCTCAATCTTTAACAACATTAAATAATACGAATCTTATCACTTACTGTTGTTTCCTCATCAATAATAATATTTCACTATTTCATAATAAACATTAAAACTAAAAAGAATATTTTGCAACGATGCATTTTCTGACCCTTTAAGTTTATCTTCGCTATTACTACACGTCTAACTTTTAATACTGTTCCTAATCCTTTGACCCTTGCCCTCTTTTGACCCCTTGACCTCTTCAAAAGTGTTATACCTCTTAATAAAGCTTAATAGAGATTACTCCTACAGTATAGTACCACACATGTCCTCGACGTAAAACCTACACGACCGTTCACGACTAATCCTTTTTCGCTTGTCGCGTGATAAAGTAGTACCCTCAGCCCAGAAAGATGGCATGAAAATTGGAATCCCAATCCTCCTTTGATAGTTTCTTCTGTTGCGTTCAGCCCAAATACGGCTTCACGTGAATTTAAGCTTCACGTGGAATCTGCTTGGTTGAATCTGATTTATTATATCTTTGAATCGTATAAGCACTCTTGTTCATGCAATATACGTAATATCTCCCTCTAATTCCTTCTAGTTCCGAGAATTTCGTCATAGACGGGTAAAGAGGCGACCGGTATTTCATGGTCCAATTAGCGGTTGAGGATTCAGAACTAATAGTAAAAGCTGTCGAGGTTTAGCGGGGAAGCTGGTAGGTCTTGGGGAGGTGTTGTTGTGAATATCCCGTTAAAATATCCTTGGATTTGGATAGATTTACTCACTGATGACATTTCTAATGACACAGTTATGAGTTGTCATAACTGTGAATAATTGTATTTTTTATAATTCTCAAATGCATCACGAATTTCAGGTTCTATCTTGCGATAGTAATATTCTTTATGGGAATTTTTTTCGATTAAATTTAATCTGGATAATTTAAATTGTGAAGAATGAGAATTGAAAAGTGTTATTTCTGCTCTTCAAATATCTATCCTGGTCATGGCATTACATTCGTCAGAAATGACTGCACCGTAAGTTTTAATTGTTGCTGTTGAAGTTAAGGAGTTGATTAATGTAAATCAGAAATAAAGAAAAGAATCTTAATCAAAAAATATGATATGGGTTGGGAGTATATTTGTATTCCATCATCAATTTTTTAAAATAAATTTCCACAATTTTAACTGCTTGTATCTTTCCATACAGCAAAATTAAATTAAATAATGTTTTTGATACAAAATTTGTTTCAGTTGAATTAAATGAGTGGGATTTGTCATTGGCCTAAGGTTCAGTGCTTAATTAAATTGAACTAAATGATTATATTTAATCTGATAAGGATTCTTTAGGTGTTTCGGTTTTGTCGTTCAAAATGTCACAAATTGTTCAAGAAGAAACGTAATCCGAGAAAGACGGGATGGACGAAAGCTTCACGTATGGCACGAGGGAAGGAATTGAAGAATGACAGCACATTTAACTTTGAAGCACGTCGTAATGAACCCCTGAAATATGAGCGTCAGTTGTGGCAGGAAGCAGGTGCATCTTAATTAAAACTTCTAGATTCTAATAGAAGTTATTTAGTGATGAAGATGAGTATTATTTAGGCTATTTTGTCAAAGTAGGTAGTAATCTGTGTTTCTACTTAATGCCTTAAATTCGCAACAGAGTTCTTTGTCAGTTTATATAATATTACGTCGCGAAGAATTTCCGTTCTTCTCTCTGTTATTGTTTGATAATGGAACACTGTTAATTTAATAATTTTAAGTATACCGTGTTTATTTTTACCATGCAAGCTTCTTTTTTAATCATTTTTTCATTTGAAGAGACAGTTCTCACTTTTGAACCGTTAGCTATCACTGTTCAAATTCATTTACTGATATCTTATTTATGGTTTTGGAAGGGAATTTTTTTTATTCTTTACTGGAATTCAGCATTTATTCTCATTCTATGATCTCGGTTTACCAATATTTTTTCTGCAAATATAATCATTTTCGTTTTATAGTTGATGCCGCTAAAGAAGTAATAACAGTGCGTGAGAAACGTTATGGCGAGCATATCAAAAAAACTCTACAACCCGGTAAAGCCATCAAACGTATTGGTGATTTACAAAAGGCTCGAAAGAAGGTGTATTTGATACAAGCTCCTTTGCAATCGAAAAAGCAGGCCACAGCTGAAGATGTTGAGCAAAAAATGGAAGAGATGGAAACAAACTGATAAATTTTTTACTGTTGAGGGTTGTCTTTTTTGTATATTTAGTTTGCGAGATAAAATCATTTTCATCATTTGTATTCTCTTGATCCGGCTTCGAAAATTATATATTGCGGCATTCGAAGCAAATGTTGACCTGGAAAAAAAAATGACGGCCTACGTCATATTCAGTGTCAGTTATATTATGATAAAAGTGGCCGACACGCAGTGATGCATTCATTGAATGGCCTTCGAGAGAGTTTTTGCACAGTATTGTGTACAGGCTCTGTTCAAATTTTTTATATAACATTTGAATGCACCGGGTAATGAGATGTATGTATGTATGTGTATGTGTGTGTGTTTGTGTGTGTATATATATAAATGTATGTCTGTATATATGTCATTGGGAATAACTAGTGGACGATGTACAGTCAATTTTGGTTTGTGTTCAGTTCAGTTCAATTCAACAGCGGAAGAGCTGTCATTTTGAAAAAACGGCCTCAGTTGGTGACATTGGTAGAGCAGTAACGACAGGTAAAATGGAGAGAAAGGTGAGTTGTCTGTAATTGTGTACATATATATATATATATGTATATGTGTGTATGTGTATGTGTGTGTGTGTGTGTGTGTGTGTGTATGTGTATGTGTATGTGTATGTGTATACTTACTGCCTGGCTTCATCGTTTTATGTACGTTCCGTAAATTTTTGTCAACATCAAAAATTGTTTTCTATGTTTAGTTGCAAAGATCTGACCCTCAAATGATAGCCTCTAATATACGTACAACAATCAATCATCTATTTTCCTGCAAAAAACCCAACAACATTACGATTTAACTGTTCTGGATTCAAAGAAATCTGTGCCATGTATTAAATTCTGTACTCTAAATTATTCTAGGGATTATAAGTGAATTGGTTGTTGTGGATAATTAAATGGGCAATTGTTTGGATAAAAAATCATCATCAACTATTCTGGAAACAGTACATCCGACTGCAATAATTCCCGTGATTGATTCTGCTACATCTCTACCGACTACAATTATCATTGAGCCATCATCGACCGGAAATTATAAGACAAGTTATGTCGCAACCGCAACGAAATTGTCCAATAGTAGTAGTCCACCTTTGTTTGTCGCATTATTCGATTACGACGCACGAACAGACGATGATCTAAGTTTCAAGAAGGATGAATTATTGTACATATTGAATGATATGCAAGGCGATTGGTGGTATGCTAAGAGTAAAACGACTAATTTATGCGGTTATATTCCATCTAATTATGTCGCCCGTGAGAAAAGTCTGGATGCGCAAGCGTAAGTTCGATATTTTCCTTCCTTCAAATCACATTTATATTTATCACTTATACTTATCGAGTTACACTTATCACTTATTTATATGTCATCTTCTATTATCATAAATCATTTTGTTCCCTTGTCATAACGATCCTTTATTGACATCTGATGATAATATGACGAAAATTAATTATCACTTAATTAATTATCACTTAATTTTAGATAATGTATAACATTTCATGTCATAATAGCTTTAGATTCTTAACTTAGCTAAAATTTTCTTGCGATTGTTTCAGATATCAAAATATGTAATTTAACAAATTTTTAGCAGTGTTATCGATGATTTCCAACTCAATGATAACTTAAATATCATTTCTGGAAAATATCACTTTTTCTATCGTCCTGTTCATTTTTCCTGTAGTATTTCTTCTTCTAGTTATATTTACATCGATAGTATCGCAAGATATTGGCATGATTTTTTCCGTTTACTTACTATCGTATTGATAAATTTTTAAGTTTTAAATGTTTTTATAAAAGTCTTTCGTAAAGTCTTTTTTTTTTATATTATTTATCATGAAAAGAAACAAATTAAAATTTAAACAATATAGTTTTTCATCATTGATTTTCAATTCAGAATTATCATCAAATTACGATTGCTTTTATTTTTGTCTTTTTTTAAATGATGTATCAGATATCGGAAATGTCTTCATGTTTTGTAGATAATATCAATAGATCGAATCAAATTCAGGTCACCTCCATGAATTCAGGTCACACTAATTTAAATTTGATACCATCAAATTCAAAATTTTTGCATTTTAAGAAACAAAATGTCTTGTTTCCAAGTCATTTAATTAACAGTTACTTCAAATTAAAAAATTTGATGTAATATAATAAAATAATAGGCTAAAGTTATGATCCATTCGTAGTAATTTCTTGTGCATATTTTTTCCTCGACTGAGAATTACCAGTAAACAAGAACTCTCGGGAATTCCTCGCAATTTAACTTCTCATTCATTCATATCTTCCCGTACTAGTGGTAATTTTAATTCGCAAATTAGCAATTAATCTGAAAATGAGCATTCTCAATTTAAATAAAGTTCTCGAAGTTCTATTGGTTCATTTTCTATCAAATTTAGTAAAATTTAACTTGACTAAACTTCTGTTTGCTAATGATATGATTGTCGTAGATAATCCAACCAGGGAAATTTCATATCTTTCGTTAATTGAAGATAAATGAACCTTTGATGGAAAAATTTTAATTTTCAACAAGTCACATTGAATACAATCATAGATTGCATCATTTAAATCAAACTTTTTGATAAGTTTGATAAGGAAAAAGTGATAGGATATTTCATTAATAAATTATTTTTGTCTCTATTTTTTTCTTTGGAATGATTAAAATTAAAGATATTACGCAGATTTTCAAGCAATATTATGGAAAATAAATAATATTTGTGCCATCATTTCCTGCCAATTTTATCAATTTTCCATAAAACATATGAATTATGAGAATTTTTTTAAAAAAAAATATTTTGTTTAACGAATTTGGTTATTTTTTTTTTCTTTTATTTCATGCTGATAAAGAAGAGTGATCCTGAGAAGGACGATATTTGATGGAAAAAGTTGCCAAAATTAAACATTTAAAACAGTTAGGAAATGAATGAATATTTTATGGAATTGTTTAAAATCTGTTGTTAATTAATTCGATAGAGCTATGAATAGTTTAGATTTAAAAAAAAAAAAAAAAAGAAATTAAAAACTTGAATAAAAATCAACATCATTAAATGCAATCAATAAATGGCGCAAATGTCGCAGTGACTTGAAATATTGTTTATTTTTAGATAATAATCAAATATATATATTGCTATTATTTCCGTTTTTTTTTTTTTTTTTTTAAGACCTTTCAAAGTTATTTATTTCCTCAAATTACTACTCTTTATCTTTATCAGGAATTCTTCGAAAACACTTATCACCATCTGTTTAATCCTATTATTATTGTTATTAATAATAGAGAACCTATTTCTATTACTGTATTAATTAAAATGTGTTTCGACAATCAATCCAGTTTATCGTATCTTAAGGATACGGTACTTTTAAGCCTAGTATGCGCATAACTTCCCGGGATAAACTGATAAACTGATAAACATATCCAATGTGTGCAACGTTTACCCGTTAAGTGAAATAATGGAGTAAATTGAAAAAATAGGGCAAATTATGCAGCATTAATTGAAAATAATCATTCTTCCATTTAAAATTTCTTCATTTTATGATTAAATTTCTCATCTAAACTTTGCATCTTCTTATCATTTTGGCCATCAATAATGTCACTATTCATTATTTCATCCATTTGCGCCATTTGTAATTGATAAAATCATAAATTTAATTTTTAAAAATTAACGACAAAGTTTTTTTTCTTTTTTCATCTTTCTTTTCTTAATGATTCTTAGAAAATAATAATTGTTAAATGAGCAAATGTCTAATCAAATAATATCTCGGAAAGAAACAAAAGAGACATTCAATCTGGTTTTTTTTTTTTTTTTTTCACCCAAAATCACAGACAGTTAGTTAGTTCATTTATTAATTTTTTTTGCAACATTTCAACAAATTCTGGACATTTCGTTAAATTTTTCGGCCAAAACAAATGGATTAATTGGAAGAGAAATAAATTCTATCGGGAAAAAAAGATTTCTAAAAAAAAAAAAAATCTTTCTTATTTGACGAAACATTTTCGATAAAAAAAAAATCATCCGGTCATTGTCATTTAAAACTTTTTATTTTGTCATTTTCAATTTTTTACGCTTCATATCACATCCATTCATATTCACTTCATTGTTCATCAATTTTATCTAATTGTTAAATTTTTGTGAAATTTTTGTACAAACAAACATAACAAAGAGCTGTCATTAATTGTCACCTTGGCCCAATTATTCGTTCATCCTGTCGTGACACTTCAGGGTAAAACATAATTGTTACAACTAAATGATGAAGAATTGGATAGTTTGGACTAAAAACGGGGCAAATCATTTTTATCCTTTTTTTTTTTTTTTTTTTTTTACCTCTACAACATCAATTTAAATAAAACATTCAGAGACGATTATCATCTATCTATCTTTTCAAATTTTTCCTTTTTTTTTCTTTTTTTTTTTTGAAATCTGAGGGATTTGATATCAATTTTAAATTTGAAATTTCGAATTTAAATTATTCATCATCGATAATTTAACTATCTCATTCCTTCGCAAATTTGCTGATAAAAATCCTGTACTAGAAATGTTTTTTAGTTGAATTCGTTGAATTATTTGAATTTTGAAAAAAAAATTCAATGAATGTTGAAGTTTTGGGAGGAGGCAGTGCTTTATTTCATCAATATTGTATACAAATAAATCACATAAATTACTGATTTTTGATAATTTAAATTTGCAAGGAATATAATTTTACGTTTTATAAATACAGTTTAATACAGTTTTAGATGGTATTTTGGGTCAATTCGGCGTACTGACGCTGAAAAATTTTTATTACTAAATAGCAATGAACATGGCTCATTTCTCGTACGTGATTCAGAAAGTAGACAAAATGATTTCTCATTATCAGGTGGGTCAGAATTGCTTTTTTTTTTTTTTTGTGGAAAATCAAAGATTATTAATCTTATTTATTGCGAGAACAATTTTTCTTTCGATATCGATTAAAATTTCAGAATTTTTGAAAATTTTTTTTTTTTCTAAACTTTTCAATCTTAGATTTTATGCTTGAAATTATAAATTGTAGTACGTGATGGTGACGTAGTGAAGCATTATCGGATTAGACAATTGGATCAAGGTGGTTTTTATATAGCTAGAAAGCGATCATTCGGTACGCTTGTCGAACTTATCACTCATTATCAACGTGATCAAGATGGATTATGCGTATTGCTCGGGCAACCCTGTAAAAGAATTGATGTTCCACAAACGTGTACGTTTACTTACGATGATCAATGGGAAATCGATCGGCGATCAATCAGATTAGTTCGACAAATTGGCGCTGGACAATTTGGTGAGGTAAGTAAGTCCTATCCTTCATTTGTCATTTTTGGCTCTTTTCGTATTTTTCTTGCATTTTAATGAACACTCAGAATTGTGGCATAAATTTCGAATCCTTAAATATTTAAAAAAAAAAAAGCAAAATTGGCCGTAATTTTAATTAAATTGAATTTTATCATCATCAACTGAACATATTCTCGAATTTAGAAATGGTAAAAAGTAGCTATTTCTTTCGAACTTTACAAAGTTTGATGAATTTATTAAAAAATGTTCACTTATGTTCTCTTCCTTTGATAAAAATTCTTCATTCTTCAAAGCTTTTTTTTTTTTATATGTAAATATTCCATCATTTCTCTCTTCCTCTTTGATCAGAATTTTAATTTTCTTCAAAATTTGAAAAGTTTTAAATAAATATATTGTAAATGCCTATCAATTCAAGGATAATTACATTCATTTGTAAGATTAATTTCATAAGTATCTGCGATTATTTATATCAAATTACTTTGTTTATCAACTCTCATAGTGCTCTAAAGCCTTAATCGGAATCGATCGGAAGAATGGCTTTTCCAGGATCGTCATCTCGATATTTGCATCATTCCAGAATAAAATTGCAACTTATCTCGAACTAATCATGCATAAAACTTGTTGTATCTTTGTTTATTGCTTACAATATGTAGGTTTTTAGAATAAATTGAAATTAAATATGCCTATGTCGAAATTTTTAGGCTTAATTAGGCGGCAAAATCACAAAAAAAATTTTTTTTTTCACATAATTAATGGAGTAAATTTTACTTAAAATAGTATCCGAACATAGTATTCTAGGCCTCAAATTGAGTTGACAAATCAACTAGTATATCCAAATATATCAATCGAACGTTTCTTTTTTTTTTTTTTTTTTTTTTAATTGATATCATTTCGATTTTGAATATATTCGTACTCATTCACACACACACATAATCTCCTTCCTTATTTAGTAACAAGATTATTTGATAAGGAATTTGGATCAATTTTTCAGGAATCAAATCTTCTCAAATCGATTGATTATATTTGAAAAGAAATATAGAAATCAAAAAGCATGATTGCTAAATATATAGGTCTGGGAAGGTCGATGGAATCATTCGACGCCAGTTGCTGTAAAAATGCTCAAAAGTGGCACAACTGATCCCAATGATTTCTTATCAGAAGCACAAATTATGAAAAAATTGAGACATCCGAAATTATTGCAATTGTACGCAGTATGTAGCAAAGACGAGCCAATTTTGATTATTACTGAATTGATGGATCAAAATTTATTACATTTTCTTCAGGTAATAATTTTTACCGCTTTTTTTTCGTCTAAAGGAAAATTAGAACTTAAAAAATATCACCTTTTCTTTTCATCGAGAATTTGTTCTTTCCTCTTAGGATTTTTATGCTATAGAAAGTTTCTTTTTTAATAATTTATTAAAATTTTTGTAAGAGCATCATATGTCAGTGTAAAAAGTTGGATTAATTTTTCTGGAAAACTAGAATTAGTAATTTGACTGAGAGCTTCACTGATCCGGAATATCTATTTGTTAGTATAAATTTAAATTTGATAGAGAATCAGATATTAGTCAGTATCAAAAGAAACATCCATTCGATAATCAAAAAAATTCGAAAAAAAAAGTTCGAGACATTGTCACAATATTCTTAAAATTAATTCATTAATGATAATTTTCGAGTTGCATTGTCAAAATGAAATTGACTTCTCTTTTTGACCTAACTATATTTTATTTGACTTTTTTATATTTTGTTTCTTAAATAGTTGGATTCTTTTTTATTATTTTTCAAAAAAATAAACTAATATTCAAACTAAAAGTTAAATATGAATGAGAAACAAAAATTTAGTCCTCATTAAATTTACTAAGTTTTGAAATTTTAAAAATCTCAAATCACCAGTATGTTATTTCATGTAAATAATAATGAATGCAATAAAAGCTTATAAACAATTTAACGAAGATTTCCGAACATTATGAAACTTTAATAGATTAAAACAAAATTTAAAATTAAAGGGTCGAGGACGAAATTGTGCAATGGTTCAGCTAGTTGATATTGCTGCACAAATAGCATCTGGAATGAGTTATTTGGAAGAAAAGAATTTCATTCATCGTGATTTAGCTGCTCGTAATATTCTCATGTCATATTCATTAAGTGTTAAAATTGCTGATTTTGGATTGGCACGATTAATTCGAGAAAATGAATATGAAGCTCGTGTGGGTGCACGATTTCCTATTAAAGTATTGATTTTTAAAATTTATTTTTTTTTCTTTTCTTTATTAGAAAAAAAAAAAAAGAAGAATAAGAAAATTATGATTATCAATGAATAAGTGCTATAATAATAAATTTACAATCAGAAAATATTGCAGTGGACAGCACCAGAAGCAGCCAATTATAATCGATTTACAGTTAAATCAGATGTTTGGAGTTTTGGAATTTTACTTACCGAACTTGTTACTCAGGGTCGGTTACCTTATCCGGGTAAGATTTTTCAGAATAATATTAAAATTAGTAGTCATTACTTTTAGCTGGTTACAAAAGCAATTTAAATTTTCTGGATATATTTAAAGTCACTTGAAGAGTATATATTCTTCTAAAATTATACGTTGAATCAAAATTTCAACAATCTAACTAATTATTTCATTCGATGAAAATCTAATTAAATTGAAAATTTTTTCAATTTAATACCATTTCTTATTAAATTTGTCATCATAAATTACAGGTATGACAAATGCAGAAGTGTTACAACAGGTGGATAACGGTTATCGGATGGCTTGTCCGGCAGGTTGTCCGGCATCTCTCTATGACATAATGTTGCAATGTTGGCATAAAGAACCCGAGAAAAGGCCTACATTTGAGACATTGCAATGGAAATTGGAAGATTTATTCACCACCGATCCAACAGAATACAAAGAAGCTGCGATGGCCTACTGAATCCATGAAGTATTATTATTATTAATATTGTTATTATTATTTTATTATTATTTTTTTTATTTTTATTCTTATTATTATTTTTATTATTATTATCATTATTATCATTATTATTATTATTATTGCTGTTTGTTTCGTAGTAATGCCACACATTACTTTCATACTGCAATAAAATTCAAATTTTAAGCAATACATTGAATACATCACATTAAAGAATATCATCAATCGAATTATTTTACGTAATACGTATCTGTCATTAAAGATTGTATCAAAAGATGAGTGAAATGATTTAGGCACAGTGTTGAACAGAGATGGAAGGACAATGACCAGTTTACTAAATAATGCTTAAATTAATCAAAAAATCTTAGCATCTTCTTTCTTTCAAAGTTTTCAATGAAAAAATATTGCACATGCTAAGGCTGTAGGCGAAAAAAAAAATGAAAGATGTTTTATACTAGTTGTATAGAGATAGAAACATCAAAAGATCAAATAGCAGGAAGATTTTGGTCAAAGAATGCAATAATTGTAAACAAGGAATACTAAGATTAAATGGCTCGACACAGTATCAAAGTGATGATAACATGTTTACCGCCAAAACGCTTCGATTCGCAAACAAAAGCGACACGTTGGAGATCATGTAAAGGGAAAGAACATCGAAAGAATTAGACGGTCAGAGTTTTGGAGTTGAGGAAGTTCAAGTCGACATTTTGAAATTTCAAATTCGACATAGTTCGGCTTTTCAGAAGTAGCAATTTCGAAGATAATTCAATGACAATAGTAAAATGAAGCAAAGAAAGAATGACAATTACGATGGTCAGATTACGAAAACGTAATAAATATTTAGACCGATTGTTTGTACTTTTTGATTATTTACCGTTTATTGTTTCTTTAATCCTTATCATTTTATAGGCGCGATATTATGTATAATATCGTGTAAAATCAATAAAATCCTATTGTTGACTTAGCCGAATCACAATAGGCAAGAAGAAGCAATCTCCAATCCAACCAAATCACAATTCAAATTACAATTTGATCAAATTTTTTTCCCCAACTAAGGTAGTTGAATCTGAAATACCGATGGAATTTAACGCTGATGAGAATCTTTTGAAGATCTTTCTAAGCTTCTAATTACGTCATTACATCGTTCCTGTAAAATTAATATGAAACAATGAAATTAACATTACTCTGACAGTCTAGCTAGTAGTAAGAAATTAGATTTATATTGATTGATGTGTTGTAATGACTTTGGTCATGTTTTATGCAAATTACGAATACACACAAAACAATTGTTGGCTGTTTTTATTCATTTTCTAACAAATATACCAAATTAATAATAGTTTTTTTATATGTGGTATTTAATGGAGAAGACGAAGCCTATTTTTATTTCAAATTTTAATCTTTTGGGTTCAAAGAAGATGAGTATTTTTATGTTTGTAAGTTTGTAAGATAGAAGAAAAAATAATGAGGGAAGAGAAAATAAAGAAATTGATAAGTTACGAAGAAATAATTTATTTCAATTTTTCTCATTCTCTTCCCTGATATTCGCAATTTCGATATTTTGCTAATATCTCAATCAATGCTAAGTATTTCTTTCTGATTTTCCAGTAGTGATCTCTCCTAGAGATTGACGAAATATTTGAGACGATCTGATCAGTTCAATCAATGAAATTGCAGAATCAAGAATACCAATAATCTCGGGAGTGCAAGTATGCCGCCTCATTTCGATAGTTATATAAATCTTCGCAAACAAATGCCGCCATTTCCAGCAAAGAAAAGTTTCATCAAATATAGCAAT
The DNA here is from genome assembly GCA_000499405.2 of Onchocerca volvulus. Classification (NCBI taxonomy): domain Eukaryota; kingdom Metazoa; phylum Nematoda; class Chromadorea; order Rhabditida; family Onchocercidae; genus Onchocerca; species Onchocerca volvulus. Next base: position 10,964,891 of record HG738137.1, on the reverse strand, counting down.
CTAGCACGAACCAATATTCGAAGTCCTGCTAGTTCGCAAAAAATTATTTTCCAGCGGCTATGTATTCGCGAAATTCGATATTCTGAATTGAATCTGGAGATATTCCGATACTTCCTTTCATGAAAACTTTTCTTTTCTATATCCGTTGTTTAGTTGCTATTATCAGTGATGTAAATGCTACCATTGATAAAGATATATACGATCATATTTAGCTACAATGTACTATCAGGTTAGTAGCCAATATTTCCTTGAACAGAATTGCTTATATTGACCTTAATTCCACAAAGGCCTGGCTCACTTTGGACGAGATGTACCTTATTAAGGACTTTGAACTTTTTAATTGACAAAGATGAATGTAATAACGCACAGTGGAATAATTTCGTTTCGTATAATCATGTTCCGTTTACTGCATTCAAAAAATTCCGTCGGGTAAGCGCGCAAGTTCCGGAAGAAAATCAACCTGATATTTTCAGAAATCATGAGGTCATCTGGATTCTCAGATGACCTTATGATTTCTGAAGACTTACTTATGAGTTATTGTACATGAATTATTTAACGATAATATTCATATCTCGTTTGAAAGAAATTTAAATATTTGCGATCAGATCACCTGATTAAATCTAAAGTTTGAATTGTTAGTTTTGTCACCATCCGATGCAGACATTTTTTATATTTGTTTAATGCTTTTGGATATATATTTATTTATCCAGAAGATATATATATATCTTCGTAATAACTATTTACTACTATTACAACAAAGTAAGATCCATAAATCGAAAGGACTTTTGCAGGAAATCCCAAAAGATTTTAAAGGAAAAGTAGAAGTGATAAGATTTTTTTACCTTTGGAATGAGAGCTCTTTATTCAAAAAAGAAAAAAAAAAACATAACAACCAAACTATTCAAAAGAGCTTGAGGAACTCAAACTTAGGGTTTACAAAAACCTAAGTTACCATAATCCAATTATATCACAGATTCTTTCCGAAATTCGCTAGCATCAACAATAGCGTGAATGCAGAATCTTATTTGGAGACATAAGAAAGGCAATGATTAATATACATAAGGAATCCTATCGCTTTTTCTTTTTATTGGCCTTCCCGCCGCCACTCGCGCCACCCGTAGAAGCTTGTGCTGCTATCCCGCTACCAATTTGACGTGTTTTTAATTTTGGTACCATTTCACATGCATATAACATCAATGACATTCCTATAATGATAACATAACTATTGGATTGATAATAAATAAGCCTAAAAAATCACAGTGAATAGCTAAAAAATCCATAAAATCAAATTTTTCTAAATCTAAGGAGCATTCTTTAATACTTACTTGTTGGGAATTTCTGGTTACACAGAGAACCATCATCATTCCGCAACTGCACTCGTACTCTTCCCTGAGCATTGGTATCACGATTCTGATCCAAAGGATGCATCTTTTGTTTCTGGGAATGGAAATATATAATAGATAAATAATTAAGCAGACAAAATAAAATGATAGAAAAAAGATTAGAATGAATTACTCGAATCTTCATAAACCAATTAAATTTAAGAAAAAAAATCTGACAGAAAAAGTAAATTTGTTTTATCCAAAAAATGCTCCTATAAAACTTGTCAACAATTTGTTAACTTCATAGTTGAAATGATAATAGAAACTATTTCTGAGAGCAAAAGAGAGAAAGATGTTCCTAAATGTCACAAATCAACCGAGAAACTTATTTACTGTATAAATAAAGAAATAGACATACAAACGAAATGACAAGGCGATGAAATATTTCAGATGGACATATTAATGAATCGATATAAAAGTACCTCAAGTTTGACTTTCATACCAGCACTCGACAAGATATCGAAGATTTCTTGTGCTGTTGGCGAGTCCACTGCCTATAATACACTTTGTTAGGTTGTAGTAAAAAAGGTTTAAAAATGAAGATGAATTTTGTGTCGAAGCATCGGCGGAGTAAATATTGAGAACGAAAGAGTAAAAGAAATTTGAAATTTAAATTTTTTTAGAGTTAGAATATTTCTGAAAATGATACCATACCTTATTTTTACTTACTCGTCGTCCTTGTGCAATAGTCTTACGAGAATTCATATACAATGGATATATGCATATCCATCTGCATTCATCACTTAAAGGTTTCATCTTGTACTGTACAGCCATACTGTAAAATAATTATGGTAATCAATCAATACAAGTTGATATACAGTAGTTGAGAGAACGGAAGGAAATAGAAATTAAAAACTCGAAAAGAATGAAAAACATAAGTATGAATAAATAAAAAAAAATGTAAAAGATGATGCTGAAGAAAAGATCGGAGAATTTTATGGCAATAATTGAAAAAACATAACCGCTAGAAAAAATAATCCTATTGGATAGGAATTGCCGGGAAAAAGGGGAATTTTGCCTTAATTTTTACATTTCTACAAATATCGGGAAAAAATCCCGAGATCTGCAGATCTCATACTTTGAAATCCCGAGATTTACAGATCTCATACTCCCGAATCATTCCCACACGGAATCTCACCAAATCTGGTTGGGAAAAGCGGCCGGACCCGCGAAGTACCGGCCTGACGCTGTTAGGCTTTTTTCCGGAAAATTTTCAAAGTTTTTGATTCAAGTCAGTTCGAGGAATTGAGGTGTAAGATTTGGGGTGAGGGTTAACGGTTTTTCTGAGATTTTTGATTCGAATTTTTTAAGAGATTGAGGTACGGGGTGTAAAATGAGAGTTGATGTTAGTATTACGAATTGTAGTCAATTTAGAGTTTAGTATTTTTAAGTGGTAAGATATATAATTTATATAGTATTTCTAATAATTACATTTGTAAGTTCGATACAGATGCATAACAGTGAAGTGGGATGTAGTTCGGATACGGAAGAATTGTATGATGCTTTGAAGACTGCTCAAAATCGAAAACAACGACAAGCTGGAGGATGGCAAGCTATTGGTACTTTTTAATATTGTTATATGGAATTTTTTATTTTAAAAGCAAAGTGACAATTTGATAATAATTTAGATTTAATTTGGATTATCTGTTTTATTGCCATATCGAAAGATTAAATATCGTTATATTTCTGGTTTTTGTTTTCTTTTTTAGCTGTTAAAATGTCGTTCTATAGGTTTGGATCATATGCTTTTCAAAGGAATTCAAAAAAAAGGATTTCGTCAGCCTACACCAATTCAACGCAAAGCAATACCGTTAATTATTGATGGAAAAGGTTAAAATTTCATTATCATTAAGATGCAGTTTTTGTATTCTGCTATGAAAATTCAAAAAAAAAATCAGAAAACTTTGGGTTTTTCGTTTCACTATCGAAATGTTTGATTATTCGTTTTTGTTGTTGGCTTGACCGAATGCTAGATTGAAAAGCGAATCTTTTGCTAGCTATAGTGCCAGCTGGCACTGTTTTTAAGAAATGTTTTTAGAAATTTGCTTATTTGATCTTACATGGATTGCAACGTTTTACTGTTATTTTCAGATATCGTTGCTATGTCGAGAACAGGAAGCGGAAAAACAGCAGCGTTTGTTATTCCAATCTTGCAAAAATTAAAACATCGTGATATGAAAGGCATTCGCGCTTTAATCATTGAACCAACACGGGAACTGGTGATGCAAACGTTCACTGTTGTTAAGGAGGTTGTTATTTCCTTTTGATTATTAGTTTTCATTTAGTATCATAATGTCAAGCAAAACAACGAGATCGGTAATTATGTATAAGCCTAAAGTTGTATATGCTAGTTTTAGTTTAGTTTTTCGAATACCAAACATTTTTTAAATTTAGAACTCATTGATGAATTATGTATTTTGGAAGAGAAACTCTCTTTTTTTTTTTTTGCATTATAAATCTTGGTAGAAATTTTTTTATCATTAATTGTCACTGATATTATAATAATATTTGATAATATACTGCTTTGGATACCAAAAGAAGCTTCAATATGGTGTAATCTAAATTCTTGTCTTTTTGTATCTTTGGAAGCGATTTAAATTTTCTTTGTTTCCATAAGTATTTGGATTAATTTTTGTTTTCAGTTGGGAAGGTTTACCGGCGTGCGTTGTGCAGTTTTGGTGGGTGGTGACCGCATCGAAGAACAATTTCAAGCTGTGCACGAAAAACCTGATATGTAAATCTTTTTTTTTATTTATCAGATTCATTCCTTTCCTTTATATTTTTTCAAGATTCAAAAATTTAATTTCAGCGTGATTGCAACTCCTGGACGCCTACTGCACGTTATCGTTGAAATGGACTTTCGTCTATCTACTGTGCAGATTATTGTATTTGATGAAGCGGACCGTTTATTTGAAATGGGTTTTTCTGAACAGCTCCACGTAGGTCTTATATATATATATATATTTGATATGTTACAATTTCAATGCAGACGATTCCTATCAGAAGTTTTCTGATTAGGTAATAATAATGCTAATATCAATTATTTTTTCGGAAACTTTTTTTCTTAAGCGTTTCCAGAAGGCAAATCAATGGTATAAAATCATGAAGTTTTTTTATTTTTATAAAGATTAATCAATATAATAGCATGCAATGTATTCTAAGGAAGTGTTGAAACGATTACCGGAAAATCGACAAACTTTGCTCTTCTCAGCCACCCTTCCAAAGAGTATCATTGCTTTTTCGAAAGCTGGTCTTTCAGATCCGGCTCTAGGTATTTCATTATTTCTAATAAATATGTCTGTAACTTTCATCATAGATTAACTGTTGCATCTGAAAACTCATCAAATTTTAAGAATTTCTCATCATAACCCATCGTTATAACTCATCTTGTGCAGGAATTAGTTTTAAAAAATTCTCTAATTTTTTTGAAGAAATTAAATAGTTAAATTTTATCCTTTTATTCCGTCTTATTGATAAATGTAAACAGAAGTGAAGTTTAAAATTTTTTTCAGTTCGACTTGATCTTGATGAAAAAATCAGTGACAAGTTATCAATGTTATTCTTTTACTGTCGTACAGATGATAAATTAGCGGCATTTTTACATCTTGCTCGTGAAGTCGTAGCTGCAAATGAACAAACCGTTGTTTTCTGTGCAACAATGAAACATGTTGAATATCTGGCAGCAGTTGCGGAAAAAGCTGGAATCGATTGCGTAGTTTTGTATAGCCAACTGGATGCTGTGGCTAGGAATATCAACATTCAGAAGTAAGAATTAACTGTACCAGTAAATGTAGCAGTTATGGGAAGGCAAACTAATCTAATAATCATCTTACCGTTCGTGAAAATCGCCGCACTAGAGCAATTATGTGATAGTTGTCACACGCTTAATGAATATATTGATCGATATATTTCAGTGATAAATTTTCGAAAATTTGGACTTCTCTTTTCATCTTCATCAAACAATAAATTTTGCAGATTTCGTAAGAAAGAATGCTCCTTATTAATTGTGACGGACATTGCAGCTAGAGGAGTCGATATCCCGCTATTGGATGTTGCTATAAATTACCATTTCCCTCCGAAACCGAAACTTTTTGTTCATCGTGTTGGTGAGATCCTAATGTTTTATTTTTTATAGATATAAAACAAAATTTTTTGTTAAGCTTTCAGTCATTTATTCATAAATTTAGGTAGAGTGGCTCGCGCTGGTCGTTTCGGAAAAGCCATCAGCTTATTCGGTGCAGATGAAGTGCCATATGTAGTCGATCTCTTCTTGTTTCTAAGCCGTCCACTGAAATTTGCAGCAATTAATTCATCCAACAAAGGCAAATATCCTACTAATTTTATAGATTTTTCCAAAAATTCTAATTAAGATGATATATATGATTAGTAGGAATTAGCATCGATATAATTATAGATTTTATTGTAACAGAAATTATAGACTTTGCTATAACAAACAAATTTTATTTTTCTATTGCAGATGAGACGTTGATTGGAACATTTCCAGATAGTATCATTGATAGGGAAATTGATTTTCTAAAGAATGTGCATGACAATTCAGATGAACTTGTAAGTTTTAAGATTCTTATTGTTGCGAAGCACTCAACCATATAACGTATTTAAATTAACATTCAAATTTTAGAACGAGCTCCTGAAAAAATCAGAAAATGCTATGCAAAAATACAAGAAAACTCGTCCACAGCCATCAGCGGAATCCGTACGTCGAGCAAAAGATGAGATCAAGGAAGCATTATTCAAGACTTCCGTTCATCCATATTTACAGCAGCATACTTCCGAAGAAGCTATCAGACAGTCGCTGCTTCGAGATTTGCATAATTTTAAATCAACTACGGTATGTAGATTTCTTTAAACTGTTTGCTTACCTTCATGATTGCTTGAAGATGAATGGAGAGCAGAGAGAAGAGGATTATTTGTTCCTGGAAAGATTGGAAATTCAATTTTTTTCGAATCATAGATTAGTATTCATGGATTGTTCAGAATAGCTAAAATAAACTGCTATGTTTGTCTTACTTTCATATGAAAGCAAAACCCTTCTCATTTGAAACGATGGACCAAATTCGAGATGTACTGTGTCAGTCTTGGTTGAATTGTCGAAAAATTTATCGAAATGAGAGAATTTTATTTCTATTTTTAGAGGTTTATCTGTTTTACTTATAGTAATTTCAGACCATTTTTGAAATTCAAAGTGGTAGTAAGGCTTTATCAGCAGCTGTTATGAAGGAGAAACGTAAAGCTCATCAGAATTACATGCATTCTAAAACTAATTCGGATAAGTATCTGGATTTTGACCAGTCAGAAACAGCTAATCCTACATTTGAAGCAAACGAAGATCTTTTGGTGAGTTCAACTATCATAATTTTAGTTCTTTTTCGTCATCATCTATAGAGATTCCACTATTTTCTAGTTAGTATCTTAATAAATACTCTATTTCTCGTATAAAATTAAAAAAAATAATCTTCAAAGCCTTGGAACGTACATGCAACGTGCTGAAATGGGGAATAAAACTAAATATCAGAGACTAAAAGATTTTTTATCATATAAAATCAACCAGTTAGTATCATATCTGTTTCTGCGATCATAATATATGATTATGGATTATTTCTATCATATTCTATTAATTTCCTTCTTGCGATAGTGATAACATTGATATTGTCGTATTACAAAACGCAAATAAAAATAATATGTTTTGTAAATAATTAAATTTTCTGTATTAAAATATATCGTCATTGATGATGTAATTCATTGTTGGTTACGAAACGCATTTTGGATGGTTTGTGATAAATTGAACAATTATTTCTTATTTCACGAACGAATATGTTTCAGAAAAATACTTTTCAAACGATAATAAAAAATACGAAATTCTCAACCATCAATACTTTGATGCAAAAAAAGGATAAGAGAAGAAAACGAAAAGCAGATGAGTTGTTAGAAGAAAAGAGAAAACATTTTATTGGTAATTGCTTTCGGATTTCAGCGTGCTGTTCATTTCCCATATAATCAAAAGTCTTTAAATGATGCTTTATATTATGTTTCTAATTTAGATATTGTTCCCGCACCATGATGTTCTCAGTATTATTTCGGAAGAATCAAAATCGGTAGGAAGATTTAATTAAAAAATACATTAGCTTTTTTTCAGCTTATGAACCTGCAGAAGCAAATGCAGAACGTGGTTTGGCAGTGGATCATGATTTCAATGCCTTAGCCAAAGAAAGCGCTATAGAAATTCTTGCTGACGATGATGTTGGTTGGTATAAGCAAGAGAAACGCAAAAAATGGTTAGTTTAGGTTTCTTCTTTCTGAATTCATAATTTTTTTTTCTGTTTGAAAGGATTTCAAATATAACTATACTAACGATCGCAAAGTTAATGCCATGAAAGATTCAAACAAGACCATTTCAGAAGAAAAAGAAATTGGCAATATGTTTTGAAATGCACTTGTTTGATTTCGCTTGTTTGATTCTACATTATGATTTTATATTATATATATCCTTGTGTATATTTTTCATAGATATCTTAAAAGAACCGATATTTGGCATTTTCATTTAGCGCATCAAACGTTTAGTACTGAGTTTCTCGAAGACTTTGGAAAAGATTTTGTCCCTATTCCAATGTATAGCATTGACTAATTGCCAGCGTATCTCAAAATATCGAGAAAAATTTATCATTTTTAGGGATAGAAAGTTGAAGAAGTTTGTTGGAGATACTAGTGATGATTCAAAGAAGAAAATACGAACAGAAGATGGAACTTATTTACCAGTGACATACAAAAGTGGTCGTTATGAGAGATGGCAGAAGAAACAAAAATTGGAATATCAGAATAATGAGGATGATGACGAGTCAACTGATACAAGGATAAAGCAACACGATTTTAGGGTTTGCTATTTTCAAATTTTGACACATTGTTTCTTTCAAGCAAGTTCTCTTTTCTGGATTTTGAATAAATAGATTTTTACTTATTTTTGAAAACGATCTAAAGAAAGAATTTGCATTTATTGAAGGGATGACAAATTAAATTTGGAGATTGCTATCCGATATAGGTGTTGTAGAGTAATCATAATACTCAATCGCATTTCAAGAAACTCCGAAGAAGTCACAGTAAAAGGAGAATCTCGTGGTAGTTGAGTTATCTTTTCTGAGAGTCATAATTTTGTACTTTTAGAGACGTAATGGCAATCGGAAAGGAAGAAGGAGACGAAATAACACGGAAAGTAAAGAAAAAAGGGAGCCACGTTCTGAACTAAAAACCTCTGAACAAATCTTGAAACAAAGGAATAAGAAAGCAAAGATTCAGTCATATCAAGCCTATAGAAGAAAACAAAATTTGAAAAAGAAAGGCTTGATTGGAAAACGAAAGAAATGAAATTAGTCTTATTGAATGTTTTGATGTGATCAAATTTTGCTGTGTTTTTTGCAGTTGTGATCATTCTTTTGTTTGTTAACTTAACTAAATAAAATGTTGTTAAATTGCGAATGGTATATAACATCTCACCTTTGATAGTGAATTACATAAAAGTTGACACCATAGAACAAAGTTTCGGGGACTTAACTTCTGATAGCTGATCTTATGTGTGAAGTTTCTGTTAAATCACATGTGCATGTGAGATAAATATGTCTTGTTTTCCAGGGACAATATGAAAATAGTCTACAATGTCGGAAGGGAGCGGAAGAATATATGATGTTCGTACTGCATAGTGCTTGATCCAAACAAAGATGAAAGTTTTTAAAATTCCAAATCAGAATTTAAGCAATTATTAAAAGCACAATGAATGATTCCTTTCTGAAATGTGAACTTTTGGAGGATTTATTTCATACTTGAATTTGATCAAATTATTAACTTACTGACAGGGTGAATTTAATAGCCTAGAATATTATAATATGCTAGTAAGAAAGAGTTATTCAGGTTTAATTAATTTAATGATATGAACAATATATGCATGCATAGAAAAAGATATTCATTCACTAGTCTAATCGATATGAATTATTTCTAGCTAATGTTATAATTTCAAATTTCGCACAAAATCATCATGATTTTATCTTCATACCAATAAAAAAATTTGAAATTTTCTAAGCTAAACTTATCGTTGCAAATTTATGTCTTCAAGTTATTTTCTCTTCTAAAAATATTGATTAATTAATTGAAAATAACAGTGCAAATTGGAATAATAAAAAAAAAAAATATTCATCTATCTTACTTGTATGTAATACATTCATTTTAGGGTTGCTATAGAAACATTGCATAGCGAAATAATCGAATACACGATAAAATTTAGTTATAACCCAAACATATTTTACTACTTGGCCAATTTTCCAAAATAAAATCAAACTAACAGACATGTGAAGATTCTCTTATTGTTTTTGTTATATTTGGCTAATTTTATTTTCTTTGGCTCCGAGAATGACTTTCTTGAAGATGATTTTTCAGGAACCTGAGAAAAAAGTTATATATTTCGAAAAATCATTAATGAATTAGACTTCTTTATAAATGATTGTGATGTGAAAAATTGTTACTGAAGAAGAGAAAAAAAAAAATGGCATCATTGAATCTGCATGGATTGGTAGAATTATTTGAAAAAGGTGGTGATAATCCTGAAATAGTAAATCGATGGTATGAACGATTCTCCAAGGTTTGTTGCAAATATTTATAAATAATATTTTTGAAATTTTCAATTAATATTGAACAAATTTGTGAAAAGAAAATGATTCAAATCTAAATTTAAATCATAATTGGAAATTAAAATTTGGTTTTAAAAATGAAAACAACGATTAACATCATTAATTGGCATGAATTTTTGTAATATGTAAACAATATCTTATTGAATTATACTAAATTCAATTTTACAATTTAGTTAAATGTTTGTACTGAGAAAGAAAAGCTAATTTTTGCAGTTTAATTTTAAATTGCAATAATTCAATATAGTATTTCATATTTCAGGATATAGTAGATATTAGAAACGTTTTATTTTTGTATTTACTTATTTTATGCCAAAGTTTTAGGTAATGCAAAACTTAATTAGATTTAATACAGGACTTAAATAACTTAAATAGATTTGGTCCTTGGTAGATTTTTTTTTTTTTTTTTTTGCAGAAAATGTTTTTTAAATATGAAAAAAAAAAACTTATTCTCAAATTTAAATTTCAATATAACATTTCTTATAAATTCGATATTTGAATTTAAAATTTAGTCTTCTCTCGAAGATATCGAATTATCGGAATTAGCTAAACAAATCATGAAAGCAATGAAATGGATTATGCAATATGAACATGCACATGCGGAAGAATTGAGAGAATTAGCGGAAAAGGAAGCTGCGGAAATGGCCGAAAAACAAGAAAGTTGGGAAGAAGAAAGGGAAAATTTGAATGTATGCTAATTAATTACAGAAATAATTAAATCAAATGCTATTAATTAATCAATTAATTATTGTAATTTTATGGATAAAATAATGGAGCGGAACTTTCATTATCTTCAATAGCTATTCCGGATATGCACTTACAGTAATCATTAATCTTTCACGAGTAATTTCATCATACTCATTAATTATTATTAATAATAATTAGCAGTAATTAGTGATTAATATGACGGATAGAATTAATATGAATTAGAATTCTAATTTTTTTTTTTTTTAATGCTTGGAAAGATAATTTTTTGATAATCACTAATTTATCATATCTCTAAAATTTATATCAAACTTTTTTCAACCTGAAAGTATAAGTTTCTCTCGGCTAATTTTAGCGAAATTTTGTTGAAAATTTTAATTTTTAATTTCCTGATATAATTTTTTTTTTATTTTATAGCTTAAACTCAATTCTTTACGTGAACGAATAGGTGCGACAGCAGATGTCACCGATCTGAACGAAACATTTCGCGCACGAATTAACAGTTTAAAAGAAGAAAATGTTTTTTTAAAAGAACAAAATCGAGAACGGTTACAAATTTTTTTTTATTATTACTTTTTCGATATAAAATGTCAAAAGAAAAAATTTAAATCTTTGATTGGTAAGAAAGAAATACAAGAAAAAAGAAAAATGACTACTTTCTTGGAACTTATTTACTCGAGAATTCGATTAAAATTGGAAATAATTGTAAGGATGTAAGAAATCATCATCTATAATGATTATTTAGCGATCGTGAATTGGTTGAACAAAATGCTAAAGCTGAAAAGTTAACTTCGCGCATCGAACAACTCGAGAATGAACGCGTCAAACTTATTCATCAGGTAATAATGATATTGAAATTTTACTCAAAATACGAATACTTTGATTACTATTCTTTTGAAATATTTCAATTTCTAATCATTTCTAGCAAGCATTTTTGGATGATTCTGTTCGTGAATTGAATCGACGATTGGATGATAAATTGGCTGAATCTACAACTAATGAAGCTGAAGCGTTGAAATTACGACAACGAAGCCAACAAGCTGCATTACTTTCCAAGCAACTTCAGGTTTTTTTTTCTTGGATTTTTTTTTTCTTTTTTTAAATAAATTTGAATTTTTCGAAGAATTCGAGATAATTTTTGAAATAAATCTTAAAAAATTTCGAAAAAATACCGAAGCAAAATGTATTATCTTCAGGAAGTGGCACAACAAAATGAAGAACTTCGAGCGGAAATTGAGCAATTGACAACAGCGCTTGCTTCAGCAACAACATTTATCGAGGATACTGCTAAAAATTATCAAGCACTCTATGAGCAATTATTGGAAAGTGATAAAATTATCGAACGTTTAACAAATGATAATGAATTACTCAGTAAAAAGGTACGAGTAAGTAAGACAATTTGTAAATTTACAATTATTTTTAACAATTTTAATTATCAAAGTTTTATATTAGTTTAATTCTAATTAATCTATTCGTTAGTATGAAATTTGAATATTACACTATATATTGCTGATGATATGATAATCTGATTTGAGTAGCTTTATCACTGAAACTTATCTTATCTTACATCTTTTTCGATAGATAAATCAATCAATTCAAGTGATTAATACTTCTAGATAAGTTAATCAAATACTTAATTTGGTCAATTCATTTGTGCGCGACTGCGCCATTGTTTTATTTTACTAATTTGATGAGCAAAATACATTTTTTATCTGTTTAATACTACTTAGAAGTATTCAATCATTGCGATAATTATCATTATCACTATCATTATCATTATCATTATTATTATCAGTAATGATATTTCCATTCAGTATTTTTTCACTTTATAACATTTAAAAATCAAATCATCAACATAACAGAATGGAAAAAATAAAAAAATTGAAATAGTAGAGAATAAATATTTAAAAGGAAAAAAAATAAAACTATTTGAATATCAGTTAGTCCAAATTTCATTAATTCTGATTAATTATATTTTAATTAATTACACGATTTCTTATATAAAAAGTTATATTTATAAATGCATTTATAAATATCTGATTAAATTTAGTTTCAAGACGAAAAAGTGGTAATTGAAAAATTGGAAAATGTTGACGAAAATTCAATTCAATATTATGAGGTAATTTCAAATCATTTTAAAATTTTTCCTGAAGAATATCATCAATTGAATTAGATTAAAACGTACTAATCATCTCGATATGATTGAATTTTCAGGGATATAAATAATCGAAATGATAAGTGATAAGAATTGAATTTTGAGATGCTAACATACTTGATAATAATTTCATATCATTTAATCATTTTTTATCAGCTATATAGCTATATTTGTTATGTTAGTGTAATGATATAAATGATATGAAAGTTTCAGAAATTGCTACAAAACAAAGATGAGCAAATTGAAGTATTGCAGCAGAAGTTTGAAACTTTACAAGTTTGTTTTAAAATTTAAAAAATTCAATCAAATAAAGGTGGATTCGTTCATTTACTTAAAAATATATTTAAGATAGAAAATAATTGGCAAATTTTTGAAAATATTTCTGTTTCCACAAAATTTGACTATGAATTTTCTTCAAATTCATTTTAGTAATTTCAAAGAAATTATATTTAATCTATGATAACATTTATGCATAAGTATTGATCTCATCGATAATTAAGTATGAATATTACTGTTTAACTATTGTCATTCCAACTAGCAGACAATTTTGCTAAAATTTTATACCATTTGTGTTCATTTCAGGGAAAGCCATTTTAAAATTTAATTTAAATTTAAAATTTAAATCCCAGATTGAATTGCAAGAATTACGAGCACAAAGTATGCTAGAAAATAATGTGGAACGTGAAGAAGAAATGGAACGATTACGAATAGAACTTGTTGAAGCAACAAAAATTGCTCAACAACTTTTTAATGTTCCAACAAATGGTGAGAAAGTTGATCAATCAAAGATTACACAAATGCAATCTGAAATTATAACGCTCAATGAGGTTGTTGATTTTTTGCTTTGAACTTTGAACTTTGGGAAATTTAAGAAAACATAAATATTTTCAAAATATTCCCTTAAAAAATGAAAAGTTTAAAATAAAACAAAAGAAATATTACAGACTGTTGGCACATTGAATTTTGAAATTAAAAAGCATGAAATGGAAAAGAGTGAACTTGAACGTAACCTTGAAATGAAAGATGTTGAAAATCAGAAGGTTAACGCTGAATTGAAAAAACTTCGAGGGGTAAATTTTAATTTTTATTTATTGAAAAGTTTGAAATTTTGAGAATAGCATAAAATCAGAAAGGCAGAAGATGAAAATTATTGTCGGAAAGATTGAAATGTGTATCGATAAAAAGGAATTAATTAATGAATCAAATTATGTGATTGAATAAGTTGAAAGAATTCGTTATTTTTGGAAAATTGATTTTAGTGAAATTTCAAGGGTTTTATTTTTAATTCACATATAAAGAAATAGTCAAAATTACGATAAGTGTCAGAGAAATTACTAGTTTATAGGAAATGTTCTAAAATTTAAGTTATTTTCAAAAATTACCCATTCATCCATGAAAGTTGCGAACTTTTCAGGAATTGTTCGGAAGTGCAGAAGCTGAGATTAGCCGTTTGGAAAAGCAACTTAATTTTCGAGAACAACAAATCGAGAAATTGACAGCTAGATGTTCATTATTACAAATTGAACTTAGTTCTACCTTTGATACTTCTAATCAGAAATTAGTAGACCAAAGTGTAAGTAAAAGTGGAATCGAACGTGGAAAATACACGGAAGATAATGACGTCAACATTCGAGGAAGCGAACGTGAAAAATACACGGAGGATAATGACGTCAACATTCGAGGAAGCGAACGTGAAAAATACACGGAAGATAATGTCGTCAATGTTCGACGTGGAATGCGTGAAACCAAGGAAAAAGAAGAAAAATACGTAAAAGATGATGTTGATGCAATCAAAGAAAGTGATGTTGGAAATAAGAAACATTCAAAAATATTAAAAATTCATAAAAGGCCTAAATATCAGGCGAAAAAACAGGCGGAATATGAAAAAAGCCTTGAAAGTTTGGAAGCAAGTGCAATGATCATTTCATCACTCAATCACGAACTAATGCTACTTATGCAGGTTTCAATTTTAATTTTTTTTATCTCTTATTTTTCATTATTAAAATTTCAAAATAGCGAAATCAATGTTTTGATTTCAAATTTATCTTGAATTTTATCTAAATTTGAAATATTGCAAGCAATTAATTGCACTTTAATTCATTCCCAATTTTTTCTTCCTTTCTTCATTTAATTTAAAAATTCAAAAAAAAAAATTGTTTTTAATGTAAATTTTTTAAAGTTTTCCTTTTTTTTTTTTTTTTTTTTTTTATAAAAGGAATTAGACGAGAAGGATCGCCAACTACAACGTTTGGAGAAAAGTGTCGAACAAGCGACAAGTAATATCGATCAATTAAAAATGAATTATTTAAATCTTCAAAAGGAAGTATCCAAAAATGATAGGACACAATACAAAAGTGATATCGATAAGTTACGCAAACAAATAGAATGTTATGAAATTAAAATTGAAGAATATCAGGTAAAATTTTTTAACAAATTAGCCAGGTAAGAGTTAATGACTAACTAATTAGCAATCAAAATGTTTGAGTAATAAAATTTGAAAAAATAGGTTCACATAGGGGATGGACAAGAAATTTTATTAAAAATTTATTTTCACAGTAAAAATGATTTATAATTTAAAAGATAAAATAGAAAATTAGTTAAAAAGTAAGTGCCATCCTTTAAAATGTCACCTAAAATGTCAAAAATATCATAAATGTCATCATCCTTTACGATTTTGTTTGAAAAAATGAACCTAAATGAACCTGGAAAGAAAAACAATGGAAAAACTAAACCTGAATTTCTTTTTTTTCTAACAATAGATAAAATTAACCTAGAGGTTTTCATTCTTCTATCTCTTCATTTTCCTTATCTTTATTTCATCGATCATTTCAATCATCAGATCAATCGAAAAAAAAAAGTAAAGAATGACATTTATTTAGATTATTAGAATGATCAACGATATTCAAATACGAAAATAATTTTATAAGTAATTAACTAAACTGGATTAATTGAAATTAAAATTTGAAGAAATTAGCCGATTCGATATGCTTAAATGGAGATGAAATGAAGCAAAAATTGGAAGAGATGAATAGACAAGTAATCGCAGAACGAATACAAAATCTTCAACTTGTACGAAAATTAGAAATCATTGAACAGAATCGAAATAATCAAGAAATGGAATATCGAAAACTTGAGAGAGATTATCAAGAGCAACGTTTGCTACACGTCAGACAAACTAAAATTGCCAACTATGAATCTGTAAATTTTAAAATATTTTTTTAAATTTAGATTCTCTTCATAATGAATAAATATATCTTTGTAATTCATTTTGAGACAAAGTAGAAAGCTTTGAAATTTCCCGAAATTCAACTGGAATATAAATAATAGAGCCGGAAAAAAAAAAGGTTAAAATTAATTTACTTGAAAAATTTAATTCATAGTTTTGAATTTTAATTTAAATTTTCATATACACATTTGAAGCTAAAGCATTTTTCTTATCTTTCGATATTTCATTTCGATATTTCGATATTTCAGGATTTGGCATCAATTGAAATAGCACGTCTTCAGACACTTTTGCTAAATTCTGTACCTAAAAAAGATTATGATAAGTTGTTGATGCAACATAAACAAATTTTAGCTTCTGATGATAGTTTTAAATCGACAAATTACTATAAAAGTACTGAAAAGGTGAGGAACTAATTGTGTCTTAATTAATTAACTTCTGGAGAAAATATTACTTGTGATGTTTAATTTCTCAGATATCAGGTTGATTAGTATACTATTTCGTGATATTTCAATCATGAGGAAAGAGTATCAAAAAATTACTTTTATCATCAAATTGAATTTGTGAAAAAAAACAAAAATTGAGTTCATATTTATTTGTTGAAAAAAATTTCAAATATTGATATAAGTAATTTAAAAATAGTATAATATATTATCATGATATAGATTAAGGATAGGCATAAACATGAATCGTTAACGAGAAATTGATATCGATAATTAAGTAGAAATTATTTTGCAGGACGAGGAATACATCGGAATAAATCTCTTGGAGATGACTGATGAAATTAAAAGTGCAGAAGTTATGGCGGAGAATGCTCATTTAAAGGTTGATATTTTTAATTTTAAAAATTGAAGACCGGGGAATCTGAATCCTTTCTTCTTCGAATACTCTTTTAGCTTTTTTAATTGTTCAGCAGCAATTTATTATTTTGACCTAACGATGACCTCAAATGCTAAAGCATCAAATAATCGTTGATTATGCGTTGCATCTGAATCTACTTCTTCAGTCTTCCGAATATGCCAAATTCTTAATTATCTTTAATTGCTGGTGCTGCTGCTACATTTACATTAATTTAGTTTTAAACTTTCATTTTAGGAAATGATCAATGTTCTAAGAAGTCAAAATGAATATTGGCAAGTTGAAATCGAGAAGATTCAAGAGCAAAATATCGAAATGATGCATTTCCTGGAAGATGTTGAAAGTGAATCACAGATGAAAAGTTTATTGGCTGCCTTAGAACGACGCTTTCTGAAGGCACTTTCAGATCAAGCGCAATTTTTACAAAATCAAAAATTAACTGATCATCAATTGCTCGATCAACGGAATGAATTTATTCGAAAAAAACGAAATTGGACAAATGAAAAGAAAAAATTGATCCAAATGATTCGATCATTGCAACTACTTTTACAGGTTGAATAATTTGAAATTGTGGTTCTTTTTTTTTTTCTCTTCCTTTTTTTTTCTATTGAAATAAAAAATTAAAGTCTCGATGAAAATGTAAACTTAATATATATCAATCTTTCTTATGCTATTTACTTAACTGTTACCGCTTAAAAATAAGTTTAAATTAATTGATATTTGGCACTTTAATTCAATTCAATTTGACGAAAATTAACTCATTTTGTGAAATGAGGTAATTTTTAATTAAGTAGTATTAGATTTGTCATATTTTTGAATACTTTATACTAAAATAAGAATAAATAAAAAACGAAAAAGTATAATAATGAAATGAAAGTTATTTAATGAATAGAAATGAATAAATTAAAGGAATTGAATTTAGCTCATTAAATTCTGCAATTAAATGTTGAATTTTTTTATAGCATATGCGATCAAATTCAATGGAATTATTAACTATACAAGAAATGCGACAGTATAAAGAAAAAATTCTTGAAATTAATGCTAATTATGCAAAAAGTCAGAAGTATAAAGAAGAGGTAAATTTGCGATTCCAATTTGCGATTATTCTCCTTCAGCAATACAAAAAAAAAAATTTCATGTTTTTATTCAAAAGATAAGATTATTTATTGAAATTATTTATATGCTCGAAAATGTGTTTAAAAAAATTATTTTCGTGCATTTTCATTAGCATGCATGATGGAAATGCAATTTTGCAATCCTAATGGAGTAAATTGCAAACGAAAGATAAAAAAAAGAAATGATGTAAATTTCGAAATTAATTTTGCGAATTTTATAGATTGAAAGAGAAAAGGAAGAATTGAACTTGCAACTACGACATGCTGAAGCATTAAGAAAAAGTTATGAATTGTTGCAAGAGAATGATTATAGCATGATTAAATTACAAAAAATTTTACAAGCCAGTCAATTAAATGTGCTAAATGTGACGAAGCAACTTGAAAATGCTGAAATACAGGTTCATGATAATTTTTCGTCATAACATTCATTCATTTTTCATTGATTATTGATAATCAACCCGAATTCATTGATGGATTTGAATGATTCAACAATTTGAAATTTCAGATTCAACGAAAAGATGAACAGATTCAAAAATTGGAGGAAGCAGTAGAAAGTTTGCAAAAAGAAAATGAAGATTTATTTGCAGCAACTTTTAAAATAACTGATTTTGATGACGAAGATGGAAAAATTGATGAATCTATCGATCCTATAGCAGTCGAATTTCGTCCAAATGTAGAAAAAGAAGAATTGTTGCAATCAGCAAAGATTCAATTGAAGCCACACATTCCGGATATTAGTGATGAGAAAGTAAAGTTGAAAATCGAAGAATCCGAAATTTTGGGTAAATCAGAATCTGAAGTTTTGGGTAAAGCTGAAACACCAACGGAAACCATTGATAGTGAATCTGACGCAAAGTATAACGCAGCGATAACTGATGCTACACAGAAAATTGCGAATATTGATTCGAAGGAATATATGAAAAAGTTGAATTATATTCGTGAAACAGCTAAATTATGTATTGCAAATTATAAGGTTAATGATACATTTGAAATTTCAATTCTTACAACGTTAAATTCAGAAAAGTACTATCATAATATTGTTAAAAGATTATATGGGAATTATTTGTTAAGCTTTTTACAATTGAAATTTTATAATTGAAATCAAAATTCCATAATAATTCTATAATCGAAATAAGCTAATAAATTTATTAATCAAAAAAAAAGAAGTAATTAAAAATTTACAAATTTTATGATAAAAAATGAAAAAATTCTTTTTATTTCGGTAAATTTTTGATTCTTCTTTTTCATCCATGTATAACATTTCAGGAACAATTGAAATATAAAGATAAAGTTATTGAAAAATACAAGTCACTTCTACGAATTATGTCCAGTGAAAATGATACTCAAGAAATTATCATCGATTCGTCATCACGGATTGCGGAAGATTTGGCGGGACGAAAATTACGAACATCAAGCGAAATTTTATCACAAAATCGTGATAATGAGATTGAAGCAAAAGATAGAGAAATAGTTAAATTACGAAATGAAATCGAACATTTCATTAAAGCAAATCGCAAACTTACAAACGATCTTCAACACTTCCATCGTCAAACAAAAGACATTGCTGAAGCGAATACGCAAACTGATTTACTTCAGAAAGATGATAAGATGATGATGAAAGAAAGGATTCTAGGCAGAGAGATTCCATCTTATCAAGATAGTAACTTATCAAGTATGATAGAAGAATCAGGAAAAAGTATTACAAGTCAAGAACCGTTGACAATTACACGAACATTACCGCCAACAGAATCTGCGCAAATTGTTCCAACTGAAGCCATCACAGAAAATACGGATGTTCTGATGGAAGCACTTCGACGCGAGGAATCAAGAACGATGATTATGCGTATGGAAATGAAAGATCTGAAACAGCGTAACGCTGCATTATATATTAAAAATCAGGTTTAACATTTCAATTTTTTTCCAGAATTAATGATTTTTGAAATTTTTTTTAGCTGAAAAAATGCATTTAGAAGTTTTATAAAATTTAGTAAAAGATTAGTTTTCTTTTTTTATATAAAATTTAGTAAAAGATTAATTATATTCATTTCTTCTAAAGATTATCATCTTACATATTTTGCATATATTTAGCCTATTGATTAAGCAAGAAGAGCTCAAAAAATTATTGATGTGTGTTCAGCCTGATTTGATGAATTTGTCAAAAAATTTTGGAAATCTATTAAGCTAATTAATTTTAATTAGGAATTGGAAAAGGCATGTGAAAATATTCGAGCTGAAGCATTATCAGAAATAAAGCATAGTTATACATCCAATATCGACGTGGAATCAGAAGCTATTGTTATGAGGTTAATTTAACATCATTTTTCAAAGAATCATCTTCGACAATCTATCTCGACTATTAATTTTAATCATCCAAGAATGAAAGTAAAAGAGAATTATATTTGATTTAAATGAACAGATATCTCGAGAATGATTTTAGAAAGGAAAGATGCTCAATCTTTTGATCAGTTTCTAAAAAATTACAATGCTCTTTTTTCATTTCACAAAATATTTGCAATTACTCATTTTTAGACTTCAAAAAGAACTTTGTGATCTTAAAATAGAAGCTGGAAATCAGAAAAAATTAATTCGAGAACAGAAAGAAATTATCGATCGATTCGAGAAAAATCAATCCGTTAAAAAAACACAAGTTTTTTTTTTTTTTTCTGCATATTTTACACAATTCAAATTTTGGAATTTTACTCATTTAGAATTTACAAATTTTCATTCGATCCAGCTTTAGCATATCTAATTCTCGAGAAAATTATGATCTTCTTTTATAGGAAGAAGTATCAAAGTGGCATGAGAAGAAAGTACGTGAAAGTAATGTTGATTTACTTCGGAAAAAATTGAAAGAAACGGAACAACGTGAACAGGAAACGTGCGAGAGGTTAAAGAAACGTGATCAACAAATCAAACAACTGTATAAATCAGAAAGTAGTAGAAGTGCTGAATTGAAACGATTGCAAGAAATGATCAAAAAATTGCGAAGTGATAAGGAAATGAGTAATCTACAAATGAAACTAGCAAATGATCGTTTAAAAACTGCAGAAGAGACAAATATATATTTGAATCAAAAAATCATTCAACTCAAAAAGGTTTTTTTACTTATTTGTTTTCATATACGTCATATTTGAGGTATATTTAGCTGAAATTGGAACTTAGCTTAGATTAGGTAAAATTTCGCTTTTTTCCGATTTCTCTAATCGATAATTGACTTTCAGAATTGACAAACTTTCAATGTGTTTTTTTTTTTTATATAAAGATGTCAAAGATGTTGATGTAAGTAAATAGTACTACGACGAAAACATTAATTAAACAATGAATATTAAATGTTACTGAATAAATGACAAATGAAATCTTAGCTAAATTACATTATTTTTAAATTAACAAATTAGCAAAAGTTAGTATTAAATTAAAAAATTAACAAAAGTTATTATTAAAATAATAAATTAGCAGAAGTGATTATTAAAATAATAAATTAGCAAAAAATATGATTATGTTAGCAAATTATATAGAGATTTTTTTGGCTCAAAATATATGTTAATTTTTCTTGCAGGAAAGTAAAGAATTGTTGTTAAGTGAGAAGGAAAAGATATCGAAAAGTGTAAAAATAATGGATGATATCGATGAAATGAGCAGATATAAGATATCTGATGAAAAATTACGTGAATTGCGTGAAAAAGCTGAACAGGTTGATTGGTCATTTGTATTTTTCACGTGAGGTCATTTAACGGGCTAATTATAGAAAAAAGCAATAGAATGATAATATCTCATGATAACTGGCGATCAATTTTTACGATAACATAAGTAATGTTTAATAATTAAAATAATAGAATTAAATGAACTCAAGTTTGAATTATATTTAGAGGGAAAGAATTTCGGTTTAAAAAAAAAAAAAAAAAAAAAAAATTCAAAAAATCAAAAAATGCAATATTTTTTACAGTGTGATGATTTAATGAGACAATTAACGAAGCTCAAAATGGAAATTGAGGAACAACGTGATGAAATTCGATTTTTAAATGATAAATTAAATGAGCGAAAATACGACTGTGGTGCGGTTGCTGTTTTACGTGATAAACTTATGGCTAAAGAAAAAGTTATTGAACAACAAGTTCGTTCTCTTTTATTTATTTGTAAATATTACTAAATTTTTATTTGCCCAAACGAATTGATCAGAGATGAATTGAATGAGATCTTTTGGCTATTAACTCTGCAGATAATTTCTAGGCTTGAGTATATCAATATTTACTTTGATCTATCTTGAAATAAACAATTTACATTCTCCTAAATTTGCACCTGCCATTACTTATTTTAATCGATCTTTCACCTTTGCTATAATAATTTCATCAGCCAGAAGCCTAGCATCTCTCAACTTCTGCTGTACAAAATCTTAAATATATCGAATTAATAAATTCGCATATTAATATGAGCTTCTTTTATTCTGACAAATTTCATTAAATTCTATTTTCAGCAACATCGAATCGAAGAGCTGGAACGAGAAAAATGGCAGAATCTGTTGTAGCAATTACGAATTATATTGTTGGGAACGAATTTGATGTATTATATTATTTTTTTTGATTTAATTAAATAAACTTGAAACATCCATTCCTCCTCACGGAAAACATTTCAGCTCATAGGTTAAAAAAGTAAAAAAGTGAAAAAAAAAGAAATAAAATAAAATAAATGAAGAGATTCTAGTGATGTAAATATTTCCTTCAATAAAAAGTTAATAACAACATTTTATCAAGAACATTCATCTTGTAAACAACCATCATTCCGGAAACAATTCGAAATAATAACAATATAAATCAAAAATCGATTCAAAATTAACCGGTTGATGTAAAGTTTCAAATCCAAAAAGGGAAGAAAAACCAAAATAAAATGTAACATGCCATACACAAACACAAAATATTCCGATTCAAAAAATATATATTGTACAACTAATATAAACAACAAAATGAACAAATTATTTGATCTCATCTGCATTTGCAAGCATATTTGGTATACCTTCACGGATCGGGAAAACTCGTCCACTTTCAGGACACTTCAATTCGCCATCGATAATTTCTACGCATACCAATAAGCGATGCAACTCATTTTTCAATTCATCATCCTCCAATTTTTCAGGCAATTGCTCGGGTAACTTTTCACCTTCACCAATACTTAGCGCTGCTTCTCGAAAAGCACTGTAGTTTAGCTTTGGTATCATTCGTTGTACAAATGAGTCGTTGTATTCATGTTCCTTTATCTCCTTCCTTGTTGCTGTCAAAATTAAAGGATAACCCTCTGTGACTCCTTTCAAAAAGACTGATGACAGGAAATTATGCGTAAGTAATTTCATCGCCAACTTTCACACTCTTCTTCAAATCTGAAAGGTTTAATCTTTATATTACATTTGAATAATATTACAACGGAGATCATCACAACAGACACGAATCTGTAACGATGTGTAATTCTCCAATCACCTCAGAGTTTTTCTACGATATTTCTATAAAATGACTCCGATTCAAAACATACACTATCATTTGTCACAAAAACAAAATAAATTTTGCAAAGTTTGCAGAAATAAAGTTACAAAAAATTATCATTGCATATTATGCTAAAAAAAAAAAAAAAAAAGATGCCATTAGTTACATTGAATTTCTAAAATTTCTGATAACACATGATTTACCTTTCATTCTATTGATCAAAAGTTTTGTTTTTTCCTTTTTCTAACAGCTAAATTTCTTCTTTGTAATAAAATTCCGAAGTTAATAATAAAGCACTATCTTGCAAAGTCTCATTTTCGGTACCAGATAATTTATCGGCTATTCATCCAAACAATAAAAAGAATTTCATGAAGCTAAATAAATATATGAAACTTTGTAACTCAACAATTCCCAGAATAGAATCATCATGTCATCCATATAAAATGTAAATTATAAAAAGTGCAGATTTTTAGCACTGTTTTATTGTAGAGACATACTTTTGAATTTGTTATTTATAGGAATAAATCCTCACCGAACGAGCCCAAATTTTGTCCACATCTATTGACGAGATTGCCAAGTGGAAATTAGAATAAAAGCCACATGAACCAATAAGAATATTTGAAAAGAAAAGTTTGCCTGAATAATTTGCAGACTTGCAAGTCAAAGTCGAAAGTAATAAAGGACATTTTTTTTTTTCAAAATTCTTTTTTTTTCTTTTAACAGTAGAATTGAGCAACTTTCATCAGAACGTATCCAATCAATAATGAGTTCCTATAGTTCTACAAATAACAGATCATTTCAAGACATGAGTGTAGCATGCCCAAGTTAACTTAGATTTGAAGGAAATTCAGAACTTATATTTGATTAATGATATAATGCAATCAAGGTAAATTATTCAAGCAATCTGACACCTATATTTCACATACTCTCACGAAGAATCAAATACCTAAATCCCATCATGTTCTTCATTATATCTTAACCAAATCTTTCGATAAACATAAAGTTAACAAATATGAGATATCGAACAACGTTCATGACATTCGTTCAGCAAAAAAAAAGTTAAGAATATAAAATTAATCAAAGTATATTTATTGTTTTCGTAGCAAATATAATAAGCAACGAATACCAGAAATGAGAAAAAAAAATATATTAACCGTTCAAAAAAGATGAACTGTAAAGTAGCTTCTAATTATAATGAAAAAAAAAAAAAAAAAAAAAAAAACCAAATGGAGCAAGAAGTTCAAAGAACGTCAACAAAATTAACACAAAAAACATATTACTAAAGACATTCATTTCAATAACGTAATAATGTCTAAATGAAACACATACAAAACGAAATGAAATTTACGAAACACCCAATACACCTTATTTCAAAAAAAGAAAAGATGAAACGAAGTAAATAGATCAGCCAAATAAAAATGAAAGAAGGCAATTTATCAAACAATAGAGCAAATTATTCGCTTTATAGACAAGATTTCCAAAAAAACAAGAAAAAAAAATCACAATTGAGGGAAGAGACTAGACCCCTATCCGAATACTATACGATTGAAGTTTCAAAATGCCTTCTTTGACACAAAACCATCAACAATGTTTCTAGATCCTTCTACGATATGTAATTTAAAAAAGAACGCGCTCAAGTTGAATTAAGCAGAACGAAATAACTGGAAGTAATCAACAAAAGAGAAAATTTCTGAAATGAATTAGAAAAAGAATTGGGCACAATACTGACATTTCAGCAAAGGACCAGAACAAAAAAAAAAAAAAAAAAAGTACAATATGTCATTAAAAAGATCTTAACATTTGAACAATTAATATTTTCAAGGATTACTCTGAAAATATCATTTCAATTAACCGGAATACAATGAACAACAATTGATACCCGAGATCTAAAAATGTTTTCAAACACGAATAAATCAAAAAAATTTGCAGAATAACAATACCACTATTACAGCATCCAACTATTCATTGTAGCCGAAATATGCATCGAAAATTTCGAATCATAGTCCTGATTTTCAGAATTTTCAAACACTTAAATTGAGAAGCATCAACCGGCAATACCGGAGAAACAATTTAGTAACAGTACAACAATAATACAAACTAGTTGAGCACGAAAAAATAAGTTGACCGTCGTAGAATTACCGAAAACATTTTTAGATTATCATAGACATCATTCGTATTTCTATTGGAAAAATCTCAAAAATAAATATTACTGAGGTTTTTCAAGGTGCTCAATTTTCTTCATATAAATATTAAAGATAACTGTGCGGTACATTCTGTAATACTTCACATTTATAAATTTTCTCTATGTTTTATAACACTATCCAGATGGTTTCAAATCGCATTATTTGCATAATCACTACAACTGCAATTTAAAAAGCCCCTTAAATAATTAGGGGAAATAAAATGATTATCATCCAGTCCTAGGGATCTAATCAATCGGATTCAAATTACGGCCAACAAATGAAATAGTTTTAACAGATACAATTAATCAAAAAGTTAACATAAAAAGGAGGAAAAAATATCAAATGCTACAATCAATCAAAACAGTTGACAGAAAAAGGAAGAAAAAATATCAAATAGTATTTGCACTGCTCATAAGATCTCGAGATTTAAATTTTCGGGTCTAAACTGAAGTGATTAATTTCATCCATATTTCTTAAGAAATACTAAGCAGAGAAAAATTTACTCTGTGATCCCAATAATCAGAAAAGTCAAGGAAAAACAATCTGCTATCATGAAAAACATCAAGTGAACCATCTAATTTTAAACTAGCACAAAAACAACTAAGCAATGAGGCAACAATTTTTTATAATAACTGAAAGATAATTCGTGATTACTTCCGCATTCGTCGGGCTTTTAACATCTTTCGAGCAGTCGTTGAAGATGTTGAACCTACAGAGAAGAAATTTGGTGTTGGCGCTGATCCCGGAACATTTCTGCAAACAAATCCTCATTAATTACGGACTTTATAAAAATCCAGGGAATTGAAGAACTAAGGAATTGAAAAAGTTTTTTAGGGATGAAAAATATATTTGAAACGAATTTTTATAGATATAAAACTTTGCTATTATTTTTGCATATTTTTGTTTTTAACTTTTATGTTACAGAGGAATTTTTAAAGAAATCCTAATTTACTATGAAAAGAAAACAGTCGCAATTGATGACAGATTTTTAATTTAGACGAATTAAAAGTGAATTCCGTTGGAAATATTCTTACCCAAAAGGAGGTGCAGATGATGCCGGGGTAAAGTTAAATGTCGTTGAAACTGCATCTAAAAATAGAGCATATCAATGAAAAAATTTCAGGCAACTTTTTTAAAATTATGGTATGTTTCACAAACAACTCAGTTCGTAATATTATGATACATGAATTTTTAAAACACAGCACTAACTAATGAAAATTAAAAAAATTATTAAAAAAAGAATTCTAACATATGGAAATAAAAACTAACTATTCATCGGTTGCTGTGCACCGAATGTAAAATTTGTTGGCGGTGCAGTCGAACCAAAAACAAATCCCGCAGCACCATTTGATGCAGTAGCACCGAAATTGAAAGTTGACGGAGGTGATGTCAGTGATGCTGGTGGTTCAAAAGGTTTCGGTGCAACCGGCATTTGTTGCTGTCCAAATGAAAACAAAGATGTGCTTGGAGCAGAGAGTGGATTTTGTACCGTTGTTTGTAAATTCCCGAAGATTGTTCTGAAATGAGCAGATCATGATTCTCAACTTGTAAATCCAAAAGATAAATGATTTTTCGAATTCTTGTTGCTAGCATGCATGCTGAAAATGACAATTAGATTCTGAAATTTACATCAATCTAATTATAAATTATTTAGAAGAGCGAAAAACACCTTTTCAAATCCTAAACTCTACCACGCATACATTACTTATAAAGTTGACCCCTAATTATCTTTCAAAATGACTAGAGAATGAAAAAATATGAGAGATTTATACAATAATATATCACATTTACCCAGCAGAAGTTGAGCTTGGAGCATTTGAAGCACCAAAATTGAATAAAGAAGAAGTCGACGATTTAGATACTCCAAATGGCCCAACTGCTATCGACGAAGTTTCCGGAGAAGTTGTAGGTGAACTCATTTCGACAACATCATGATTTCCTCCAGGACTTGATACTGATCCACCACTACTTCCAAAAAGAGGTGCTAAAAAATTAAAATCTTTTCGAAATATTGAAGAAAACACCAAATAATTCAAATAATCCAGACATGATTTTTTTTAAAGATATTGTTGGGCTCGAATGCCAAATGTACATTTAATGAGGACTTTAATGCGATAAAATTGCATTTAATTCTTTAAAACTTCATGGAATAAAATCTTACTTTTGGAAGCCGAGAAATCAGGTAAAGTTGTACCAAATGATGGCAACGGAGTGGCAGTAGTTACAGCGGATGCATCGGTTGTAACAGCAGGAAATGGCGCAGAAGAACCAAAGGAAAACAACGATGCGGTCGGTGCTTTAAATTCGGCAGCTAAATAATAATTTTGCGTTAAGTTTTGAGAGCGACATTTAAAATTAAAATTACAGCAATTATTTTAGATTCATGTATGACAATTTTCATAATTTAAATCTGTTTCGAGAGACTACAGTCAACATACCTGTTGTGGTAATAGAAGACCCAAACGTGAACGGATTCACACTTGTTGAAATTGGGATGCTGAAGGTATTTCCAGACGAAGGTGTGGTTGTGGCTGATGATGTTGTCATAGTTAATGTTGGGAAAGAAAATGATGAATGAGTCAAAGAAGGAATAAGTGAAGCCGTTGTCTCAGAAGAACCAGACGAAACACCAAAAGTTAGGGTTGCATTTGGAGGATGAGAAGAAAGTACCGACGGTTGTTCTACAAAAATTAAAAAATGTGTAGAAATAGTAGCCATTCGCAATCTATATAATTTAATAAAGTTAAAATATGTAGATTGTTATAGATACGATAAAAGGTTCGAATTTACAAAAGATCAAAATCGAAATGCTTCCAAATATCCAGACACACGAACCTTCAGTTACTGTTGGTAGAGAACTTGTTTCGGGAGCTTTTCCAAAGCCAAAACTTGGTGCCAAAGTGCTCGATGATAAACCAAATTTCAATGGGGCTTCAATATTAACGTTTCCATTAACAACAGAGCTTGAATTTAGCGCACTCATTGTTGGTGGAGAAGATGTAGTAGATGATAAATTAGCTCCGTCAGTAACAGGTTTCGCTGCAGAAAAACCAAATGAAATGCCTGAAATTAGAACTTTTGAAAACGAAACAATTAATATTAGATATTTTACAGAATAAATGATTTTTACTGTTTTTTCGCCTTGAAATTACAGAGTAAAGGTCATAACGTAAAAAGAAAAAAAATTGATGTAAATGAAACAAAAAGTTTATTCGTTATCGGGAACTCATTATTTCTCAGATTTCGTAAAAATGATCGTAAATATAGGAAAAAACAAAAAATATTAAAAACACGATACTTCCAGAAGAAGGTAGAGGTTTGAAGGTACGATCACCAAAAACGTTGGTAAATGAGTTATTTTGAGAATTGATATCCGTTAATTTCACAGTTTTATCGTTGCTTTGCTTGGAATTACAGCAAGCGACACATTTATCATCACTTGATTTATTAGAAACCCAGCATTCACTACATGTCCATGGCTGCAATAGTTTTAAAAACGAATATGTAGAAAGAATCATGAACACATTCTTCCACTAGTCAATCTGCGTTTCACATCATTGTCATTGCACTGCTGATTAATTTTGAAAATGTAAGCAAAATCATTATTTTGTGCAACTTAATATTAAACTAAACCTTGGCTTCGAGCAACTGATTTTCATAACCACAGCAGATGCATTTCTTAATATCTGCTTTATTGAAAACCATACACTTGGGACATGACCACTGTTCGGCAGATCTCTGTAACGGCTGTTTCACTGATGACGTATCTGACGTTGTAGTGTTGGCGTCCATAGACTGAAACGAAAAGTGCAAATATGAATACTTATAGCATTTCCAGAATCTCTAAAAAATCCTAAAACCTCGGATAAGATCAATATATGTGATACAAACCTTGACAGATGTGGAAACTTCAGTGACTGGTGGCGTTTTCTTATTTTCATCTGCAGTATTTCGCTGCTCTGCAAAATAATTCGTCAGAATTGTAAAGAATATTGCAACTAAGTGTTTCGAAACATCACAAAAAATTTGACTTCATTAAATTTCTTTCCATAGGAATCGAAATTAAACAAGAACCTTCAATTTGTTTCGAAACACCTTGAGCAGGCAATGAAAAGTCATCTGTAGCGTTCTCAGCAGTAGGTTTAAGCGCCGTTTTAGAGAATGAAGCAGGCTGAGAAACCTAAAATAAAATAAAATTTTAACAAACTCTAAAATTCCATATCTAACTATTATAGCAACTTCTTCCATTGCCCCACAGAAAGAAGAAAAAATCCCTCGGTAATACTTTTATTGCATATTTGTCACCGGAACAAGACAAAAACACGTTTATTAAATACTGCTAACATAAAAATCTAACCTTTGGAGGAGTTTTTTCACGATGAATACCTGCTGAAGGTCCTCGTTTCATTGGTGGAGTGAAAGCAAACATAGCACCATCAATTTTCGTTGGACTTTCCTGAAGGTTATTTCAAAATTTTTAATTACAGAAACAGTGACACAATTAACTTGTGGCACACTCTTTGGAAAAAGTCAACTATCCATAAAAAAAATCCGCTAAATTCAAAATTTGATAACTATTTCTTCTAATCATAAAATCAGCAACCGAAAGTTGTCAAGAAATTCAAATTTGTAATTTTTTCCTACCATTTCATCTTTATCATTTGTTAGCATTTCCTTCACTGGACTCACAACACCCATATCTCTAGCACTGAACACATTAGTCGATTTTTTAGATGAAGATTGTTGCGGTAATGTGTTTGCACTTTTAATCCCAGAAGTAGTAGACAAAGGCAATGCTGCAACCTTCGACGACACTGTCGACTTTTCTACACCATCATCGATAAAAACTTTCTCTCGATCAGATTTCCTCGAAGGGCTCAAAAAATCAGCTTTTTTAGGCGAGAGTAAACTTGATGATTTTGTAGTCAAAACTTTAACAGATTCATTTTCTTGGTCCGTGTCTGTTGCACTATGTTCTGGTGCTTGAACAGTATATGAAGAATTTGTGGAAGAATCCGCCATCTTAGCTGAATAAGCTGGACGACACCTGAAAATATTATTATTAAAATACATAGATTTAAAAATGTATCATAACATAAGAAAATCTTTAAATGTCGAGAAATGTCCATGCCAAATCTACTTTTTCTACGATCAAAATTAAAAATCTTGTGTCATCAAGCAGTCAAATAACAACTCAAAGATTAAAAATTAAATAAGTATAGTATAGCATTACAACTTAGTGTCAAATGATATGCTATGACTAATCTTACGAAACAAAAATAAGAAAATTACTCCTGAACAAAAAATTCTAATTTATCACGCAAAGAAACTTATAAAACCACAAATCGAACAAATACAACTACTAACCAGAACGGTGAATTTGACTTCGTAGCAAGAGTATTGGATATCAACTGAGCACGTGATAAGGCGCACATGGAATTCCGTGGTGGTTTTTGGACCGTACTGCTGATGATATCACTCGCCCAACGTTCCGGTCCATTCAAATTCAAAGATGGCAATCGCTTCACTTCCTGTAAGACATTAAAACCTTCCAGATGTTAAACTAAAAAGATCAACGAAGTAATGAGAAAAAAAAGAAAAAAAAAAACGAGTTCCTCAGCTTTTAAATATATGATATGTTTCCCTATGTTTAGATACATTATCAAAATTAGTTTTAAACTGCTAATAGTGCTTCAAACATTGTATGTTCCTCCGAAGTTTCGAAAATAATTACCTTAACGGGTGAACTGATTTTCTCTAATTGTTCAAGAATAGCTCTTGTTTTAGTGCTTAATGACGAAGTTGCAGTGCTGTGGGGGCGTGGTACTTTCGATTTCATCATCAGTGAATTCACTGGTGAGAAAGAGGAGGCAAACGATTGGTTCAAATGACTTCTTCCAGTTGTTGGCGCATCAGATAACGAAGATGAAAGAAAAGCCTGCAATAAAGATATATGGATCTCGTATCTTACTTTCTGCATAGTAAATCTAAAATCAAATGATTAAAATAATCAAACACTAAATACTTCGAGCAAATATAGTTGAAATACAATGAGATATTTCAAACTAGGAAAAAAAATGTAGAAATGAACCCTTTCATCAGCAAAATCTCGTTGAATTCTTGATCGCTTTGTAGAAAAACGACTGGAAGGAGATTCCACAGATGTGGTGAACGTATTTCTCGTATTCGACCACATTATATCATCTTGAAAAAGGCAACTTGGAGCAGTACGTTTTCGCTGAAAGCAGAGGCATATTCGAATTTGATAATATTAGTCAAACATCAAAAATTGTAGCTATTAAAAATTAAAATGAAATTTCATTAATTCTGCCACAATTTCGTTTGACCAGGAAAAGAATAAAATTATACTACCTTTAAAAAAAAAAAGTTGTTGGAAAAACTATTGTACAGGAAACTTTCATAAAACGAAAAGTAAAACAAAATTAATATGCAAAATCCTCACAGTAGTATTTGTCAGTATTTCCTTTTCGGATAAGGTACTGACAGACCGTGTGGCAGCTAAGAGTGCAGAAGGGCTCAAATATCGAACAGCATGCCGCTTTGGTGTAATATCACTTTCTATAATTTATATTCATTTTGCATTTCTGAACAAAATTACTTCCGCAAAGCTTTATCCAAAAACATTCGAATAATGTCATTATACTACGGCATCAATTCTACTAATTCAATAAAGTAAATAAATATTGGTCTGCAGTTCTCAACGGTTATACATTTGTAAAAAATGATAAATTAAAAAAAGCATCTACTTTCGAAGCAATGATAATTTCAAACAAAATAAAAGCTTACGAGTTCTGCTAGTAGTTGGCACAGCGACGGATGGCCCAGCACATACGGTTTCGACAATAATACCGTCATCCTCTTCACCTACATCACTTTCAGCTTGCTCTTCATAGGAGGTATTACGTGAAGAATTCCGGGTATCAGTGAATTCTTTAGATGTAGCAGCAGACTCGACTGGTGAGCGTGACCAAAGACCCGATATATTACCAACTACCGACGATAGCCACCCACTCGCCTTCCTCTCCGTCATTTTATACTTACTACACAAATTATCTATGACAATTAAAAGTTGAAATACGTGACAATTAGCAATGAATTCTTCGACTCCAAAATCTGAAAAAAAAAAGAACCGTCTCTTTTTTTAATTAATAATGCGAACTTCATACGCCGAAATGACAAAAATATAGCTACTTTCAGCAAAAATGGTCTTCCATTCGTTTCTGCACAAATAGAAATTGAAATAAATAAAGATCATCAATGTAAAAAGACTGAATGCTCGCAAGACTTCGTTCCTCAAAAGAAATGAATTGTGATTTCCCTAGCCCCGTTCCGATTTTAACGCGGTCCGTTATTACTGCTAATTTCTTTTGCAGCCTGGGACTTAGTGACATCATCGTTGCCATTTGCATCCAATATATTTCAGTAAAATAAATTCACATATTTCCTTATCGAGTATGAATTTTTACGGTCAATTCGAAGTTGAGCAATTTAGGAACGGCATCCATTTGTTAACTTACTGAAAATACGGCCTCATGAACCAACGATATGCAATAAGTAAGGAACAAATCCATATATTTGATAAACAAGTAACAACAACTATCTTACAATTTGAATAATCACAAGCTAAATAAAATATATGGTGCCATATTTATCGTGCTTCTATCAAAATATTTATCTTACATATGGATAATACCTAGCTTAAAAACTATTCACATATTTAACGACAACTTCTGCCAATGCTTGATCACTTACACATCAAAATAAACTCTTAAAAGAAGAAACCTCCAGAAATATCCTACGAAATTACGAAAAGATGCTTACATGTTGGACAAACCCTCTGGAAAAGATATATACCAGTTAAGCATTTAATATATTCATTAGTGGAGAGAGATCAATGAATAGTTTAAGTTTATTCAATTTACAAAAAAAAACTCGAGTTGCTTGAAAATGAAGATTCAACGAGAATCATCAATTAAAAAAAAGCAATCAGTCTACAGGTAAATAAAAAAAAAAAAAAAGAAAAAAAAACTATTTCAGACAATTTTTCCACCTTTTTTGCCATCTAATTTAATATATTTGCTAATTTAATTAACTAATATATTAAATTAGTTGACGAAAAAGGTAACACGTTGAAGACAACAGTACGTGAAGATGCATTACGAAAGTTTCAGTCAACACATTGTATGTGAAAATATACCATACAAATGTGCTTGAAAAATGAAATGCAACGCATCATGGAGCAAAGACCAACTCAAATTATGGAAAATTTGGCGCGAAAGGGACTTTCCAACTTAAACCCAGACCATATCCAAGATGCCATGTGACACCAAAAAACGGAACCGCGACGCAACAAATGCGACGCAGCCATTTCAACAGAATTTTTTGAATTGGCGCTTTTTTCTGAACATGTAAATCACCATGGATAGAGCCACGCCCAAAATAATTACGACCCATCTCCGCCCATTCCTTTGTTACGACTGGTCAGTGAGTGAGGACATTTCTCGTCTTCCGTCTTTCTCTTAGTTAGCTTGTTATGGTTTAAAACGGGAATTTCGGAATGGTTTTCGTATGTTTCGAAGACGAGTTTCTGGAAGGATGAAATATGAAATAATAGGAATTGGGGTTGTGTCACGTTGAGAAGTGGATTGTGTCACACTGAGTAATGGATTATGTCACTTTGAGGAATGGATTATGTCACGTTGAGTAACGAGCGTAATCGGCATGAGTATTTTCTGCATTATAAATATCCTTGTAATTTAAATCGTCAAGATTTTTCTTCGATTGTTCTTTTACTCTCGAACATTTTTTCTGTCAACATTGTGTGTCCTATTGTTTCTCATCTTTCATCCTATCGCAGAGCAGTTCTTGATTTGTTCTTTTCTATCTCAACCATTTACATGATCATTTTGACAAGTTTAATTTTCAGAAATACGATTGTTTAACGATTCTAAAAATAATGATATATTCATCTATTGATAAAATATCATTTAATTATTCTCGTTGGTAAATTCACTTAATTATATCTGTTGATAAAATATTTAATTATTCTCGAAATGAGATTAGTTACCGTAAAGAAATCCTTGAATTAGTTTTCTTCATTATTTGATGTTTTCCCATTAGTCTCATTTAGCGACTGCTCTGTTTATTTTATTACAAGGTGGCAAAAATTGTCAGCTGGACATTTGAAAGAATTTGTCATATTCAGTTAACTTTTGCCAGACTATGCGAGCGATATATATGTATATCAGTGATATTAATAACCCCTTCGTTTATTTTTATTTTATTCTTTCGTAATTCTTTGTGACATTCGCTTTATCAGATTGAATGGAGGTAAAATAATGTTTGAAAGAGAATGGGCTGGGTCAAGTTCGAAATTGAACATAATCAAGTTGCTAAAAGTAAATGAAATTATGGTTTTTCACTCATTTTTCATCTATATTTAGTTGTCTTATATTGTTCGGTATGTTATCATTCATAGTGAAATCTTTCATTATCATCTCGTTGTTTAGTTTGGAGTAATTGTTTTTTGTTAGGTGAAGTTTTAGATTTAAAAATGAATCATTCAGTCTTATTTTTTAATGTTTTATGTTGCTTTAAATAGCATTTAAAAAATTGGCAATTTCCTCACATTCCAGTATATCTGGTCAAAAAGAAAGAACATACTACCTTGTTGAATTATTTTTATCTAAAAAGCTTAAAACCTGAAATCTTGGCCTAATACCATTTGTCTAAAAAATTCCTGCATTGTCAATTCTCGACTTCCCAAGAGTAATAGATATTCTCGATCAATCAATTTCTCATTTTTGAATACATAAATAATTCCATGTTTTTTATTACTACCAGTCGTTGCCATTTTTTTATCAAATATACAAGGCTGAAATCGCATCACATGGATCCCTTATTCAAGAAAACTTTCCTTATCCGGCATTAATTTTCATAAAAAGAAAATTTATCTGTTTCTTTGTCTTTTCCATAGCAATAATAGCTTTTTCCACAGTTTCAATATCTATTTAAAAGTGAAAATCTTAATACTTTTAGTAATCCTGATAGGAATCATGAATATATTATTTATTTGGGAAATGGATCATGTTCTGAGATTTCAGGAATAAGTTTAATAGCTTTTGCTCACTTCTTTGCTTCTTTTTTGTATCAGGATTAATGGAATAGTTAAAGCAGAAAGATTTATTCATTGCTGATGATAGTTTGCAATCTGCTCTTTTGATATGCCAAGTTGAGATTATGGTATGCGGAAGATCAAAGATCAGGGATTGTACATTACTAAATGTTGCGCAGTTTGTGTTAAGCCGTAACCAGAATCTTGACCTCTGAAAGAAAAGAGTATTTTACCAAGATTATCAACATGTTTCTTTGATCATGTTATTTCAACCATTGAACAGAATAAACGATACGCGATTTTGAAATTTTATTTCCTAGCATAATTCATCTTTGCAAAGTTTTACGATATTGATGTTCGAGACTTAATTTTTGCTTTAACTTAATATTTGAAATTGTACTTCAAATGAGTTATATTTGAGGACTTAAATTTAATATTGGATGATCAATGGAATGAGCTAAAAATTGGAATGTACTCTAATATGGGTATACAACATTTACTCGATCATATTTGATTCATTATTACTTGTAAATGTATAAATGTGAATGGATATCACTTTGTGTAAGTTTTTTTTTTTTTTTTTTTAGTAATCTTTCAGTATTACTTTATGAATGAATTCAATTCGATTGTTATTCAATTTAATTAAATATTTTAACTGCCAAGCTTCAGAATTTGGCAATGAAACTATTTATCGCCTTATTAGCAGATGAATGATATCGGAAATCTTTTACAAGAACCATTGCGGTTTTAATAAGTATATTGGAAGACTTGATACTTGTCTTGAAAAGCTGAACTTTTAATGACTGAATTTAATCAGTTAATAAAAGATAAAACATATTTAAAATTCAATTTCGAAGAATGAAATGATAAGATCCATAAATGATGCACCATATTACAGCCTGTGCATTAATTCTTTATGTATTTATTATCGTCTTATCAAAATCTGTTCACTGCGGCGATCCAGACAGTGTTAGCAATTTGTCCACTGTCGATAATCAGGGGGAATTCTACCGAATTATCAGAGAGCGATCAGTCCATGATAATGGTTAGCTTTGCATGTTTAGATTTGTTTGTTATTTTGTTTTAATGGAAATTTTCTTTAATTTATCCATTCTCTTAGAAAATCATCCCGATTCGTCAATGGTAATTTTGCATTGATCAGACGAAGTAATAAAATTCTATTGATCTAAGTTTTTCAGCTTCTTTCATGCACTCAATATCTTCCTATTTCCTTTTTTTTTTTTTTTTTTTCATGAAATCTGAGATCACTTTGTTTAAACAGATCTATTTTGTATATATTTCGGATATGTTTTGAAATATATGTTTGAGATTTTTTTTGATATATTTTTTCACTGATGTATTTTGTTCTTATGTCTGAAAATATGAAAATGAACATCATGATTGCTTTTCGTAGATTTGTTTAAAAAGACGAAAAACATCAGTTTTCTAAATTTTTCAGACCGTAGTATTTCCAAAATGCAAGTGAATAAAGTTTTCTGTGAAGTTAGATCGTTTCCGTCTTCAGGCTACTAATTCTTTGCAGATTGATACTTAAAAATGTAAATACTTTATTTTCGCTTTTTTAAGATACAGGATTCTTCACTGTCATTATGTACTAATGTAATAACTTGAACTAATTGAAATGAAATTTGAAATTTCAATTTTGAAGAATATAGAAGTACTCAGGTATGAATTGACTTGGGTTGCAAATTTTTATGGAAATATTTGTAGATTAAAACTGTTTTGCTGCTACGAAAAAGCACTTATCAGAAAAACAAGAGCTATAGAATTTTGCAGTGATTAAGTCTGAAATAAAATAATTAATAGTGCAGAAAGAAGAAAAGTGCTGTGCCAATACTTTTATCTCGTATTTTCACGACGATTTGCTCATTTAGTAAAGTTATCAATGTAATAAAAAGCAACATTACGAATGCTATGTAATTCTATACACTATTCATTTACATTTATTTATTCGAACAGCATGCAAGACATGGCTTTAAGTTGTTTCAGATTTGATCACTTCCGCTTTAAAAGGTAAAATAGAAGAGAAACTCTATCTTAAAGAGGGATAAACTGTTTTGCTAGAACTGCAAACAGTTCATAAAAGTTTAGCTTAGCTGCAAAACTTTCAGATTTGTTCTGTATTGCATAAATTTATGTCTTTCATGGGAAACATGGGTACTTTTTTTCATTAGGTACTTATAAATTGCTCAGATGTCATTATAGAATTTCCATGCAATGAAATGTTGTGAAAGAAAGTTCTTATTATATTTATTATTTTTATTAAAATTTCAGGGTTGTTCAGATTGAAAGTTAGATTGGTTTCCTCGCTTAGTTAATAACAAAAATTTCAATAAATTTAGTGAAGTTAAAGTTCTATTCGCACTTTGACTTAAATTCTGAAGTCGTTTTTTCTATTGAATTTCTAGAAAGTCCATTTACCAATTCTCTTGTTTTATTCAACTTTATGTATATATTCTTATGTCATTCATAATGCAGTTGTATTTCTCTTTTAATTTTTTCTGTCATTCATACTACTTTTTAAAACTATCTTTACTTTGTTGGCATACCACAAAGAAAGTGAGATTTAGTAAAGGAAAGAGAAACGAATTATGCAGATGAAAAAATAGAAGTCAGGAAAATTTTGAAATAAATCAAAAAAAAAAAGAAAAAAAATGGTATGAATTGAAAAAATAAGATCTCTGGACATGTGTGGACACAAAATTAATGGTTAGATATCATCTAAAACCATCTGCTCTTCGTATTGGCAGCAACTACCCTATCCAACACCTGCTAGTTAAAAAAAAAAATCAGTGATGGATAGAATATTGTTTGTTTTAGAAACAATGACTACAAAATTGTGAACTTTTAAGCTTTTATGATATTGAAACCTAATTAAACAGCAAAATTGAGTGAGAATAATGATATAGATAATAAGTAGAGGAAAAAGCGAGAAAACTACAGCTTTGATCGAAATGATTAAAGAAAAAGCGAATTAACTGTGTGATCTTTGTAACATGCGCATTTCATTATTATTCAATTATTTTAGTCTATCATTTTTCTTTATTTTCAGTTATCTGCTATAAGTACAAACTGAGGAGTGATAGAAAGGTTTTTCCACTCGGAAAAAGTTTTGTAATACAAATTAATTTTTGCATATAAAATATTTATAGTTACTTTATATCATGAAGTTTAAATACCAGATCATGCAGATATGAAGTTTCATGCCGATTAAGTATGTTGAGAAGAAAGCAGCAATAACTTCTTATTTTGCGTTTCCGATTTTTTAAATAGTGAAGAATTGATATATTCAGATATATTCCTCTATTGGAGATTTTCACTGCATTATTAAAATTATAATCATAAAAGACTATTTAAATATTTCAAGGAAAAAATTTCAGGCAAGAAATAAAACGATCTAGTTTTATTTCGCTTAGTTGAGTTGTTACATCGGCAAAAGATTTAAATTTATTTGCATAATTAAATCTCTCAAGTGCTGGGCGGACATTTTTTAAT
This sequence comes from Onchocerca volvulus, assembly GCA_000499405.2. NCBI lineage: Eukaryota > Metazoa > Nematoda > Chromadorea > Rhabditida > Onchocercidae > Onchocerca > Onchocerca volvulus. The sequence goes on along the minus strand of HG738137.1, from coordinate 10,925,464 downwards.
GATTTTTGCATCAGCCATTGAAAGTTTATTTCGCTAATAAGCTCCTGCCTGTCAGATAGTAACGGCGTCTAGGATGCTAGTATTAGGATATTATAGTTTCTTTAGAAGGTTGTACCAGTGTTTAATATACATTTGGAGGTTTCGAAAAAAATCTGTGGTCAAAGACTGATCAAAACTTTCTGGCTATTATTGTTGCTGCGCATTCGTAAATGAATACCCTCATTCATAGTATTAAATTATGCTTCTCAAATTACCCTTCAATACCTAAATGAAAATTAAAATCACAGAAACAATGAGAGTGATTTGATTATTTTTTACATGTTGCAGAATTAGTAAAATCAAAAAATAATGTAATGCTGTATCATGGTACCATCAAAGTTTATCTCACATATGTAAAACATTTAGCAAATTTACTGAGATTATTCATGTTAGGTAGTTTAAGTTCTGGAAATATCATAATATATTTGGAACTTACTGATAGATTTGAAGAAATGATTATGAATTTTAAAAAGAAAAGTGCTAATCTTTTATAGTTCACCATAAAACAATATTCTATAATGAATCGATGAAAAATGGGATAGAAATTTTCTGGTGGTTCAGAGAATCTTATTGGTAAAATTCGTGAATCATTGGAAAATTCGTTATTTCCTCTTACGGATATCTCTTTAGGCTTTTTAAGTTGATTCCTTTTAATCTAAGGTATTCTTACCAGTTCTCAGCTTTGAAGTGGTTAGTTTCTGTTACAAGATACCAGTTAGTACTACTGTATTTCGCTTTTATGATTTTCATTTCTTCACAGAATTGCTTTAACAAAACTAATAGAAAAATTATCTGTTCGTCTTTTATGAGAATTCATTTACTGCAGTTGTTTTTAGCAGCTGATGATATTTTTTCTCTCTCAGATGAACATTTAAGTTGAGAAATGGTTGCAAATGTGAATATGAAGAAATGTTGTGAATTGTTGAAAAAAAATATTTTCATAAATTTTTTGTGAAGAAATAGAATTCCATCATAAAAATAGATATTTCAATTTTTTTTAATTTGGAAATATTAAATAATCTCTCTAGAAATAAAAGAAGCAAGAGACAATCTGAATTAACATCGTCAGTTATTCTCATTACATAAATCCTCATGAATAAGGCGAAGGATAATTCGGAATAGCACTGGAGGGTTCTTTTTCCAGGATTAGATCGTAGATTGATATTTTTTTTCTAATCAAAGAAGAAGGAGAAGTGTTTGTGTTCCTTTGCTGCAATTATTTTGAGTTGATCTGGAGGATTTATTTTTCCGGACTGTGATTCATCAAATCCCAAGTTAAGTCCTAAAAACCAGTGAAATATTCCTTATTCAAGATGAATGAAAACAAAAAAAAAAAAAAAATTGAAGAAAAACGAAAATAAAAAGTCTCCATTCCTGATTATGAAAGTGAAATTATTACGGTAAAGCACATTTTCTTAGCCATGCAAATATTTTGAGTCTTAGAACCTGGCTATTTATGTCTTTTCCAGAGTATGGAGTCTGTAAAATAATTTCCTCATTTATCTTTTCTTTTTTTTCTCGTAATTTATTACAATTATCTTAATTATACATTTGCTGGGCCTGCTGCATATGCAATTTTTATTGCTTTTAGTACTTCTAAAGTGACATTAATGATTGAAATGGCCGGAAAAAGTCATTTGTACAAATTGATACGTTTGGGAATGATTATTTTAAAGTGGTAGAAAAGAAAAGAAGGGATTTTTTTATAGAATGCACTATCTTAAAGTTCTGATCTAAAGTTTCAAAATATCATTTATATAAACTTAAATAATATTAAACCAAAATGTAGCATTGGAAAGATTGGTATGGATAGATTTATAAATGATTTCCTCAAAAAAAAAATTTTGAAGCATTTCATTTTTTGAGTTTAAAAAATTTCGACAAAAAAAACAAAAATTAGCATAAATTTTATACTTGAAAAATATGGACATGAAGCAATGACCTTTTTTTCAAGGTGAATCTTTTACGACGACAACTTTTCAAAGAATGTGAAAAGACAGGAATGGGGATCATTTAAAAAATTGATGAAGGATTGTTATTATTTGCAATCTATTCATTAGTATAATAGGACAGGCAAGTAGGGTTATTTTTTCAAATCTTTTCTGTTCGTTTCTTATTAATTGAATTTTATGTGGAAGGGATTGCCGTACATATATTGTTTGCTAATCAATGTTTTAAATGGAAAAAATTGCTGCGATAGAAAGCATTCAGCTTGTGTGGAGTTTTTTTTCACAAATCTCTTCTACGCCGATTTGATCTTTCCCGTTAATTGGTGTTTATGTCTATTGGATGGATATGGCGCCGATTATCATCATTCTTGTGAAGGATTGAACATCATCCTACTTTTTTTGAGCTTTTTTGAATGGTACGAATGTAAAATGGTTGATGGCATTAAATTGGAATATTATTGATTGGTATGATGAATTTTAAGTGTGTCAATTCGCCTGTTTAATGCTGATATTGATACTATAGATTGCACGGATTGGATTCAATCCAAACGTTAAAAGCATTAAATAATCCTATTTCTGATCACAGTGCAGCAGAGAAGAGGAAAGGAAAATATAAAAGAAAATAAAGAGCAGGATGATATGATTGTTGTTTAGGAGACAAACATCAATTATAGGATAAGTGGTGGTCAATCAGTCAGGATTGATATATGATAATGGATTGGTAGATGAGAAATAATTGTTGATTGCTTAGTAAATATAGTTGTTGGAATGAAGTAATAATGATTACCTTTACCAATTGTGAAGTTTTTATTTTAATAAAAAGAAAAAAATTTATCATCGAGAGATATTCACAAAATGAGAGCTAAAACATCACTTAATTTTTTGATTTTAAATTTAAACTTAAATAAGTTTCTCCTTTTTGTTATAAAATGGAAATAAGTATAGTATTGGGACAATATTACGGAGTAATTAATGTTGTGCATACATCTGCATAACATCTGTTGCGATAGGGATACTTCAGGATAATCAAAATGTATTATCAGCTTCAACGATTGTACATTCACTAAAATGAGGTCCAAGATCTTATAATAATGCAATTTTACAAGCTCATTTAGTTAATTTCACTTTCTTAATGTATTCAGAATTTTGATGGATTTTAAACAAATTTGGATTTGATGGATTGTTTATATTTGACAAGGATTGCGGTGTTTTCTTAATTATGAATGGGTTGTTGAAGATTATATGATCTTGTGAGAACCAGCGAAAAATTAAATCGAAATAATAATTTTAAACAGTTTTTTGTGAATCTAATAAAATCCCATTTGCATGGTCGGCGAAATTTTATAAGTCTCATAAACTACTGTTTTACAATGCAATGGACAACAGCTGCAAAGGATGTCCAAAAATTGAATTAAATTTCTATAATTTGTTATTAAGTAGAACATTAATTTGCCTTTTTCAAAATATCTTAAGACTTTGTTTTTCTTTTCAGATGACCGTTTTCTTGGATTTCATTTCACTGAGGAACCTACAAATACGGTAGCAAAAGCTGGACGGGTAGAATTGAACTGCCGATATGCCATATCAATGAAAAATATTGCGTCTCGCATTGAATGGCGGAAAGATGGTGCGGAGCTGGGATCATTACGATCTACGGGAAAAGTGTAAGTTATGTTGAATGATTGATACTTCATATGCATATCTAAATTTAATTTAGCCTTCTTCTTTGCATCGACTGAGATGGGATTCATAAAACTTGAATTAATGAGATTCTTAACTGGTGGCACTTCGTTGTTTATTTTTTAGAAAAAATTTGAAAAAAAAATGGATAACCTCCTAATTGCATGCTTGTTATTTATTGCTCATAATTTCGTGGTATTGCTACTCTTTAATGAGAGTCATTATTTTGCATTCTACAATTTACTTTTAAATTAATTTTTCTCGACATAGTAATATAAATTACTTTTTATTTTCAAAATTCCTTTATTCCTGAAATCAATTTTATCTTTTATCCTGAAAGATTCATTTTAAAAGATTTGGAATTACTATTCTATAGTCATGAGATGAAGAGGAAAAAAACTGTAAGAAAAGGTTAAATTAAGATAAAGGAAAATGAGATTTTGGGTAAATTTAGTGGTAATTTTTCGGATAAATATTGTTTAAGTCGAATGAGGTGGGACACATGATGCCAAAAGTGATAGTTTCTTATGATTTTCTAATTTGTATTGTTTTCTTCCGGAAATTTTTTCTAATTGATATTTTTGCATTCGAAAAATTTATTCAACGAATTCATCTTATCTCTGTTATTTTTTCTTTATAGGTGGAATATTTAGATTTGAAAATAATTTTATTTTGATTCAAATCTAAAATCTTGTTTTTCTATTATTTTTCAACTTTCAAGTCGTCCCTTTTTCTGGATAAATAAAAATTTCTATCGAATGGTCGAATCAAACAAAGCCACTTTGTATTGGATGGGTAGTGGAAATATAGTGGTAAGGACTTGATATGAAAATTTACTGGGATACTGTGAGTATGAATTAGAAATGAGACACACATTACTTGAATGTTGCTGAGATGGATGGGTCGCTGGGGATTTATGATGAATGGATAAATGTAGCTTAAAATGGACATTGACTTAAGTAGTCGGTCTGGTTTGTTGTCTAATTGATGTCATCTGACTTGAGGAATTATCTACAACGAGAGAATCTGTGACGGCGATTGATAGGGAAGGACTGGTCAAGAATGTAGGAGCTTGAAGACTTCGTTTCTATGCTCAAGTCATAGGCTGAAATGATTTAAGCAATAAATTGAGCTTTCTTGCTCAATCATATGTGAGGGGAAATGAACCAGAACAATTCAATTGCAATGAAAGTTGTATCATTCTTATAACGATTAACAATAGTGGTAATCTAGTCGAAACACTGGATTAAATATAATTTCTATGGAAAAATTGCATTCTGCTCCTCTTCCCTGCTCGATTCATCGAGTATTTATCAAATCTGTATCATAAAAATAATGCAAAGAAATTGAAAATTTTTCTGAAAATACCTATATTTCAAAAATTGTATATAAATATTATTTCAGAAAAAAAAGCTTCTGAAACAGTGTCTTCTTTGTTGTTTAAAAAACAGTTTCATGAAACGCTCACTTAAATATTGTTATTCTAGAGAGAATATTCAAAGTTTTGTTTTCTTCATTGTTGACAGATTTACAATATTTCAAGCATTCCTCTATCATTAGATCTTTTAATGTCTTTTATTTCATTCCAATTTAATAATGGTACACAGTAGATTTCTAATACTGTTTTTTTTTTTTTCGAAAATTGGAAAATATTAGTCTTTTTTTTTCTTAGGCGAAAGAGCCGTTTTTTTTTTTTAACCTTTGGTCAAATGAGAGAGAGTGTAACTGGGAAATAGTAAATACAAAAAGAAGGAAAGGGAATCGATGAATTTTAAAAACTTTTTCAAGTTGCAGTTCTGTAGCAAACTATACTGTATTCCTATTATTCAATATAATGCTTGAAAGTATAAGTTCTTAACTTTGATCATCAGTTAACGTTGAAACTTGATCGATAAAGCCTCAAGACTATTATCATTGAATGGACAGAAAAATTCCCAAATGAATTCTACTATTTTGTATCGATTTGTTTAATAGATATTAGTTGTTCTTCCATTTTATCAGCCTCTTAAATACTATTTCAAACCTAATGGTTAATTCATATGGATAAATTGCAGTGGAATCATACCAATACAATAATGCTTATGAATTATATCAAATGTTCACTATTTATTATAAATAGGAATAGATTGAATCTTGGAAAAATAAAATAAATCTAAATACTGTTATAAAGAAATTAACTCAAGTAATTCATACCTTTAAAAAACAATATCTACCTTGCTTTGTTATTCGATCATATTAACAAATTTTCTAGCAAATTGCAGAAGAAATTGTAGGGTAGTTGCGCTTTGAAATATATCTGGAACAAACTAACACGAACAAATAACCAAAAATTATGTTGTCCTTATCTTTAGAATGTCTAGTTTCATGATTTCAAATTGATTTCTATAGATTGGTAAATTATTATAATTACATGTGCATGTGTTGTTCTATTTACAGCTATGGGCATATCTGATTTATCTAAATTTGAATCTTAGGTTGAGTTATCTAGTAAAAATATCATGTAAAAAGGTGATATTTCATGGGAATGTCTTCTTTTTTTCCATCCTTGTCCAACCAATTTGCTCTGATTACGATGCTCATTAATGATAATGTGATTTCTTTTGCTCGTCGATACGATATCTCTCATTAATTGCTCAAATGTCCTTGCTTTGTTTGCATAAGATTTGGTAGATGGACCACCACCTCTGAAGCTTACAATTTCAACCAAACAACAGAAGCAATTTCAGATGTATAAAAGGAATAATACTACATCGCATGACAAATGTCATTAATTTTTCTGATTTAGATAGAAACAAATAAATTCGATAATTCATTGAATTAAAAATTCAAATTTCAGTTTTTCCGCCAAAATTCTATAGTTATCTAAAATTACTGCTAAACTAAATATTAAATTCAAAGTGCATCATGGAGCATTTTGAATGCTGTGGATTGGATAACGTGGGAAATTTATATCAATAAATCTTTTGAAAAAAATTGAGGACGGTTTATTTCATTTAATTCGCTAACTGTTGTTTGATTAGACCCAATCATCATATTAGAAATATGAAATTGCTGAAAAGAGCTATTCAGTTCCATTAAAACCGAGCGATCATTCGACAACAATTGCAATTTAATTTTAAAAAATTGTTGTTTCATGTAAATTAGGACATTATTTTTACATCTAATTAAAGCAGTCTGATAATCGCTGATCTTCGATCTTCGCATGATCATGTTTTCTACTTTTGCTATTATCATATTTCATCAAAAAAGACATAAATTTAAGTAATACTAGAAAATGCGAAACAATGTCTAAGTGTCCAGAGATCACATTTTTCAGTGAAAATTTTCGTGTAGAATGGAAAACTATTTGAAAATAAAATAATAAGCCGAAGATTTTTTTTTCTCAAGATTTTCAAGAAGACGGAAAATGATGGGAATTTCAAATTGTCCTGGGAGATTCATAACCTTCTTCCTTTCATTCACGAATATTAATATTCATATTTGCAATTGATTTATTTATTTCAGAAAGTTTTTTTAATAGGGTGTTTAGAAGGGGACTGAATATTACTTTGTGATCAAATGATATGTTTAAAAGTTGTTTAATTATTTGAAATTTTTTACCTTTGTTTTTATTAGTTTATTCCTATTTTGGTAAAATAAAAATTGAACAATAATTCAAACTAAAGAGAAAGCTCATTTTTTCTCAATATGCAAAATCATTTGCACTATTTTTGTATAGTTAATATTTATTTAGTTTTTATTTATTATTAACTTGAATTTTTAAGGTTTGTGGCATCTTCTGGTTCATTAATCATCGAAAATGTTGGTTCCCCCGATGAAGGTTTATATCAGTGCGCAGTTCATGTAACGGATAAAAATAATTTTGTTTGGACATACCTTTCTCGAAGAGCAACTGTTCGGCTACCTTTTCTTAGCAGGTTTTAATTTTTTTTTTTTTTCTTTTTGAATCAAATTTGCCCATTAACACTTTTTTTATGTGATCGATTCACGTATTTTACATTTGTGATAGCTTGTTCGTCATTGTTTATTCCCCATGTTAACAAACAGAATTTTCCTCGTAATATGTTAATTTTTGAAATTACTTAATGGATTTAATAATTACAGGTTCGAAATACAACCAGAAGATCGTGAAGTGCATGTCGGACAGAGTGTCGCTTTTGCATGCAAGCTAGTTAGTAAACTTTGTTCATCTTCCATTTTACCGCTCTTGATATTTAAAGTTCTGTTTTTTGAAATTATACTTTTACTTGAGAATTAGTTCCGGATGGTATAAAATTTTGTTAAGAACAGATTTAGATTTTAAATTATGCTAAGTAAATGAGTAATAAATGTTTGCAGGATTCTCAACCTTCAGCTCACATCGAATGGTTTTTCAATGGGAAACGGATTAATGATCGTGCGTTTTTTTTTTTTTTTTTTCCTATCCCTGTTTTGTTGTCTTAAGGGAATATTCGGAAAGGATATAGAACTGGCAAATAAAATCAAGTTGACTTATATGATCGCTTTGTAAATGAATGATGAATAGGACTTACAATTTTTACTCATGATTTAATTTGCAAATTGGAACATACAAAAATTGAAGTTAATTTCATTCATACAAATTCAGTGTTTCGTTTCAAATTAAAATGGCTTCTGAAATTAGTAGAAGACGATGAAACGTTCATATCGATGAGATATATTTCGATCTTTCTGATCGGAATTTTTGCAGTGATGTAAAAGAAAATTTATAACTGAATTCATGACTTCATTTGCAAAGAGAAGATTTCATTGATAAGTCGATGTTATTTTTTTAAAGATAAAATTAATGATTAGATTTTTGGTTACAGGAGATGATAGTTCTATAACAATATTTCCGATTACTTCGACGCTGGAGATAATTAGTGTCTTACCTAAGCATGGGGGTGCTTATCGCTGTGTTGCAACGAATGAGGGAAAAACTCGTTCAAGCCGTGATGCTCAACTTACGATAAAACCTGAAAATAGTGGTAATTTTAATTTTATTCTATCGAGTAAATTTCATAATTTAATTTCCGTCAGTTATCGCATTAACATATCATATGAGCATACTTTTTAGTATAATTTGCTCAAAGAGCTAATTTATTTAAGTCACTCATTGTTGAGATATATGGTATGTATATATATAAAGATGTTAAAAGACATCTTTATTTCAGAATCACTTTTTTTTCATTTTTTTTTTCTCCTTTTTGCACGTTGAAGATTTTTAAGAAATTCACGGAGTAATTTTGTAGTTGGCAATGAGTTTTCGGAGCCATATTTTGTTCTGGAACCGCGAGGTGATGTGATAAATGAAGGCGGATCGGTAGTATTAGAATGTCTTGTAAATGGATGGCCACGACCAGATGTTCGATGGTTGAAGGGTGCTGAGACTATTTCAATAACTGGAGACAGAGTAAATATTATTATTTTCGTTGTAGTTCTATGTAAATTTGGTTTCTTTCATAAAGTAAGGAAAACTATATTCTCTCTTTTCTCTGGTGCTTATGTATTTTTTCTATATTTGCTTTTATGGATCTTCTTTCAGATGCGTCAATTAGGTTCATCTTCGTTCATGATTCTAAATGCGAAAGCACAGGATACAGGTGTTTATACATGTAGAGCAAGTAACAGTCAGGAATCGTTAGATTCGTCAGCTACTGTGCAAGTTAAAGGCATGTAATATTTTTCCTTTAATTTTTTAAAAAAAATTTGAGAAATGAGGAAATTTACATTTCATTCCTCTCGTTTCCGAACACGAACATTGAAATTATTAGAGTTAGGACAAAAAACTTCAAGCCAGAACAAAGTCGATTATTTTCATTTATTTTCGAATTGAAATAAAAGATTAAGAAGAAAAAGAACAGCACTTCTTGAAGGCAGAGTCTGAGCCATATTTACTCCTTCATGATTGAGAAATTCTCTAATTTCTTATCCCGTCTTTCTGATGTCTTTAATTTTTCCTCGTTTCCTGTCGTTTTTAAGTTAAAAAAAAAAAATGTTTTCTTAAGCTATATCATTGTTATCTCAGTATTTTAACTTAAACTTTTAACAATTCTGCCCTTGAATTTAGTTAAATATAAAATTGGTGGATATTTTATGACTTTTTCTCTTTGCAGTTGCACCGGAAATTATTTCCGAGCCAAACAGCGTTGTGGCGCAAGAAACGATGGATGTTGAGGTTCCTTTTTATTTTACAGTTTATCTAGATAGTTCTTAATTCTTCAAGAATTGGTGGGGATGTCTGAAAGCTTTTAAAGAAATTGTAAGTACCAAATGTTAAATTCACTTAAATATCTCATTTTTAGTTTAATTGCGAAGCTTCGGGAGAACCCGGTCCTACTATTAGTTGGTATAAAAATGGTGAAACAATCATCGCAAGTGAATATTTCATGGTAAAATCCAATTGTTTTATTTTTAATGAATGGATATTGAATACTTTTTTTCAATCTGTTAATGTAGAATTTATTCTAATATCGACTTGATTAAAATGGAATGATAAAAGTTCTCTAAATTGCAAACCCGCGATTTTTTTTTTTTTTCAATGAGTAAAGTTATAAGAAAGATATTAAAATATCTTTTCTTATGAAATGAGTGAAATAAATCAAAGCTGAAATAATGGTCTTTATTCAAAATTAGTTTCAATAGTTTTGCTTTTTTTTCTTGGACAGATAGAAGCAACCCGTTTACGGGTTCTCGGATTGGTACGAAACGATCAAGGTGTATATCAGTGCATTGCTGAGAATGATGCTGGATCTGTACAGTCGAATGCTCAGTTAATTGTTGATAGCTCCGGTAACATTTAAAGCACTTAATTGATTTTTTTGAAGTCTTGATATAATGCTGCATGGCTGTATTTATTACGTAGTTAGACTTTAGTTGTTCTTTCTTTCAAACTATAGATTAAATGTGCATTATAGTTATTTTATATGTGATAATTCTTAAAATATAATAAAAGGTGGCCTCAGATTTTGAATGAGCCAATTTAAAAATGTGTATCAATTTGAAAATTTGTGATTTTGGATCCAAGCAGTCTTCAATTTTTAATATTTTAACTTTTCAACCTATTTAACATAATTTGAATCCATTTTCCTGATTACTCTATGCTTCTATTCTATCTGTTTTCATAGAATTTTAGCAATGATAGTATTACTTTATAGAGGAACTGCTACAACTTTATGCCCTAAAGTTTTACTCAATGAATGAAACGACATCTGTTTTGGAAGAAATGCTGAATTTTAATAACACGGGTGAGAGGAGTGTGCATGAGTGTGTATGCGATTGCCTCTTAATTAACTTGCTGCTCTTTACCATCTTTCATTTTGAGAAATATTTCAATCTCTTCTGGAGAATTGGTTCCAAATTTTTATGAGATTTTATCTAATTATTCTGAAGTTTAGAGCATGACAAATATTTTGGAATTTATTCAGCAACTGATAATCGTTTTTCTTAACGCTTTAATTTTTATCTATGCACGATTAATGGCACCTAACTATAAGTTCGAAGTGTATCCATATTCTTTTGATGCTTTTTTTGATGTAAGCCGCTGAGTTAACTTCAAAAATTTAATGTAATTTGAGAACTGTGTTAAAATTAGCCATTTATGCCCTGAAACTCTTCACTATAACCCTCATTTTGTCAGACTCATTTGTAAAAATTTCATTCACTATGAAATGTATCCTTGTTTTGAAAAACCTAATTTAGATTCATTTTCGATGGCTGCTTCAAGTGGACAGCCAAAACTGCCATCAGAACCGCTAGGTGTTCGTGCAAATGTTGTGGGAAGTCGTTTTGTGGTATTAACTTGGGACCCTCCTGTGCAGCGGCATGGTGCTGTTTTAGCATATCATATTTTTTACAAGGAACAGGATTCTTCAAGGTTATTACTTGTTTTTAATCAGTAACATAATTTTTATATGAACTGGGAAAGTTTTAGAAAATAACGAAGATTTTTTTCTTTGGTTTTAGAAATTGAATCGCTATTGAAATCGTTTCTGTTTTGTGTTGAAATTACTGAATCCTTCCTATAGTGCCTTACTTGTGCAAACTCAGCGTTTCGCATTATATACGTATACTAAAGGAATAAATTCAGGGAACGAATGCTGAACTCATCAGCGACATCGTTCACGGTAACTCCGCTGCAACCAAATACTACGTACGTTTTCCGATTAGTTGCCGAAAATGAAGCTGGTATGGGAAAGTCAAGTACACGTATTTTTGTTACGACGACGGAGGAAAAGGTTTCTTATTTATTGAATTACTAACTTTAGCAAAGAGAAACAAGTATCCTGTAAATGAAATTAGATTCTTTAGTTATCATTATAAGTATATAAATATATATAGTAAGTAAACTTATATTATATTAGCGCAAAGCTTTTTTTTTTTTGAAGTACGGAAAAGTTTTGAGTGTAATGTATCATAATTCTCAAATAAAGTAAGGAAATTGAAAATTTGTAGGCAGTTCCTGGTAAAGTGAAAAATTTACATGGCATAGCTTTGAGTCCGGAAACTGTTGAAGTACTCTGGGAACCGCCAGGTGGTAATGGACCTGAGCCAGTGCAATATAAATTGTTCTATATTCGGAAGGATCATGAACCGAATGAGAAGGAAACACAAATTGTGGTTTGTTTTTTCTGAATTTTTTATTTTTTATTTTTGAAAAATTTAACATTTATGATCCAAAAATTCAGTTCTTGATTTGTCAGTTATTCTCGGTATTGGAAGAAAATTCAGTAACGGATCTTATTTTCAGGTAAAAAAAACATCTTACACTCTTCATGGCATGGAAAAATATGTCGAGTATATTATTCGAGTTGAAGCGGAAGGTGTAAATGGTGCTGGTTTGAGCTCAGAACCAATTACTATAAGAACATTGTCCGATTTACCGTCATTGCCTCCTAGCGATGTTAGGTATATATGCTATTTTAAAATATTTGTCCATTTTTAGTTCCAGGCTGTGCATTTACCAAAATAATTCTCTTTTTTTTTGCAAACTATTTAGTATATCCAGACCGTTCTTAAATCACAATGAACATTATGATGTTCTTACAATTTTGCAGAGCTGAAGCAATTTCAACTACCTCCATCCATGTACAATGGATGCCATTACCAATAGAAGATAGGAACGGTATTTTGACGGGATATCGAATAAAATACAAGACAAAATTACGTGGTACGAAAGGCAATACTTTAGTGGTCGATGGAAATAATAGTTCATACACTATATCAGGTCTTGAACCTGGTACACAGTATATGCTTCGAGTTGCTGCTGTTAATCAGGTTTTTTATTGAATGTTATAAATGAAATTGTCAAGTGACGAAGATAGGAATACATTACATTCTCTGTTCCCAAATTTTCTGAAGAATCACCAGAATTGAAGCAAATAAATTTAAATTTTTCATAATCTGCAGTCTCAAATACGTTTATGATTGATTGATTTAAAAATAAAAAATGATGGTTACTAAGATTTCTAAGATTTCTGCATAATATTTAAGAATGGATCTGGTCCAAATTCGGATTGGTTTCATGTTGATACACCATTGGAAGATAAAGATGAAGGACAAGTAGCTGGACCACCACTCTCGCTTAAAGTTCAGCCATCTGTGGATTCAATTCAACTTTCATGGCTGCCGCCCAGAGATGATAGTGTTATGATCCGTGGTTATTTAGTAAGTTTCTGTTTGCCGCACATTTTTATTATTGATATTTCAATAAGAATCTGTTTTGTGGTATTTTTTGTTCAATAAGATAGAAACTCAATGAGTAGAAAATGTTATTTGAAAGTAGTAATCTTAAATATCTCATCATGCCCATATTTTACAATATAAACAAGATTCCAGCTCTTACAAGTATAATCTGAATTGACTTATGCTATGGCGAATTAGAATACAAATTTTTTAGATTGGTTGGGGAATCAATATCCCGGATGTGGATCAAGTAAAGGTGCCAGCAAGTTTACGGCTCTATACGATCAATGGTTTGAGACCAGGACGTGATTACGTAATTTCATTGCGTGCATACAACTTGATAGGAAATGGTTTTCCAATTTATGAAACAGTTCGAACCCTTTCTCCAGATTCTAAGTCTATCGCAGGTGGACAGCAAAATGGCAAAGATTCGGAGCGAAGTGAAACACCTATTGGTGTTAGGGCATTGACACTCTCTTCATCATCGATCCGAGTAACATGGACTGATGCTGAAATGGATATACCTTATTCAAGACAGTACACTGTACGATATAGTTCCAGGTTTGTGGATTTTTTAACAGCAAGTTTTCGAAATCATTTTTAAAGCATTTTTTTTTTCGAGCTTTTTTTTTGCTTTATCTTTTCGGATATATATGTGATAGTGTTTTTTCTATCCCACATCTTTTGCGATGTATAAATTGGTGGTTTTGTAATTAATACCTAATGAATTTTGGATTCAGTTTAAAGTTATGTAGTGCTGAGACTTGAAAGGAAATAAGTAATTAGATCTTTTAGTATTTGTTAAAATAAAAGTTGTCCACATTTTACCGTTCAGTTGAATAATAGCTGCTTTTAATTTAGCATTGAGAATGGTGGACAACGGCGTTATATCAATACATCTGAAATGGAAGTAGTGATCGAAGGCTTACGACCTAATACGCAATATGAATTTGCGGTGCGAGTTAATGCTGGAAAGTAAAAATTTCACATATTTTAATCAAAAAAATATATTTGAAAAAATTTTAATTATTTTCACGCCGGTTTTTCCCTATTTCGTCTTCTTGATATGATTGTTAGGAAAGTAGCGTTACTGAAGTCATATCAGTTTTGATTAGTTATTTACTGCGTTGCAGTAGTAGATTCACTATTTGGTTTAAACAATGACTTCTTTAGATCTAAAATATCATTAATTAAGGTTATTTGCTTTTTATGGCATACTTTTCATTCTCAGGATTCATTTACTGTTTCTGAAATTGAATCGTTATCTCAAATAAGTATTTTATTGGTAGTAATAATTCGAATATTGTATTTTTAGCTGTTACTAACAGTTCTTATAAGTCCGAAATATCATGTTCCACACTGGCATAACAAGTTTTTTTTTAGTCGGATTTCATAGGAATGAAACATTATTTTTAAAAAAATCGGTATTGAAAAAAAGATTGCACTGGGTAATGGAATAGTTTTCGATCCCATAAAGAGAATTATAAAAAAAAAAAATTCTGAAGTGACTGCGAACACAAATTGTTAATAATTAATGAATATCACAATAAATTTTAAGAGGTAATCCAAAATTTTATCGCTCTAATGAACAGTGGTGCAATGGGTATTAGTGCTATCTGGTAGTTTTGCATCATAAGTTCAGTTTGTTATCTCACAGTAGCAATCATCAGAGAAGCCAATGATGAGTGTGTCATGCTAATCATGAAGGAAATTCGGTTATTTCCATTAATCATGTTGTAAAACAATGTAACTGAGGTTTCTCTTTGGCATTGGTGCTGTTTATAATGTGGAAAAGTTTCGAATAGGATAAAAGTTTTGTTGAGAAAAAAATTCTTTTGAAGATCGTCATCCATGTGGTCGATGACTGCAGTAAATTCGACAGCTCCAGCGCCACCATCGAGTGCACCACGCGATCTAACGATTATGCAGCCAATCGATGGCGATCCACAAACATTAATACTGAACTGGCAGCCGCCAAAGTATGCTAATGGTGATATTGAAGGTATGAATTTGAGTTTATTTTGAGGAACTATTAAAATATACTTGTCAGCATTGTGTATTAAATTATTACCATAATATAAATATCTTATTTGCAAATTTTAGTTTTTGCTGAGTAATTCAGTACTTATGCGTCAAATGAGCGAGTTTTTAATGGTCTATTTAGTAATTATTAGATTAAATTTTAGGCAGAGTATTGAAATGTTTTGCAATTGGTTTTTTGTCATAAGGTTTTCCACAATTAACGTTTATTTCGAAAATTTGAAGTTGTGTCAGTCGAAAATGATGTGCGTAAGAAGTCATGTATTAAAGATATTTTTCTAGTTTAAAATTTTGAAAAAATTTTTTGTTTCAGAATACTTGGTGTATTATGCAGATCGGTCGGATGCACCGGATAAGGACTGGATTTTGGATGGAGTAAAGGGTGACCATTTATCAATCAAGCTAACTAATTTATTACCACGACAAACATATTTCTTCAAGGTTCAAGCTCGTAATATCAAAGGATATGGTCCATTGTCTCCAATATTACAGTTTGTTCCTGGTGCACCACCACCGCCGTTATTCCAGGTTTGCTTTGAAATCACTTTTTCATAAATCGTTTAGTTTATTTATGCGAATAACCATTTTAAGATTGCAATAAATTGGAAATTTTTTTTTATCCGATGATACTCACGTTTTTATTCTCGAAAAGTTATCATGCAACTTTGACTATGAATTCCTTAGATTATAGTTGCTAGTTTTGTTGAAACTCATATCTTTTTCTGTGGCTTTTAATCGTAGCTCTTTCACCACTCTAGATTCAAAAAAAATCTTGGAATTTTTTTATTTCAGAGTACGGATATTGATTTGGAAACTCCTCATCTGGTATTATTTTCGACGCCAGCTTATTTAGTATTTATGGTGGCAATCTTCATTCTGTTAATAATATTGCTGATCGCTGTGATTTGGTATATTAGATCAAAGAATATCAAGAAATCAACGGCTTCAGGCTATATGCGTGGAAAAAAACAATTTAAAAATGGCAAAGGACCGCCCGATTTATGGATTAATCATCACAGTGGAGGACACCAAATACATGAGCCGGGTACTTTTTGCACGATTTTCAAATTTAAATTAATTTTCGAACTACAAATTAGGCTTAATTTTGATTGACTTGAAATGTTTGTTGCTCTTTCAGCTATTTGATATCAGTAGTTTACATTGCCTTATTGTATTTGCTTCTTATTTGCTTATTTTGTCCGCTGTTCTAACTGCAAGTAAATTCGGCGGTAAAATTAGAGATGGATGGCACAAATGTCGCCATATGTTTTGATAAGAATGGGAAAAAATTGCCTTTGTTTTTTCTTGATGTTCATAATGGATTATATCAACGTAGGTTGCTTCTTCCCTTTCCTTCAGTTGCAAATCTCAGCCAAAGTATCTATTACCTTACGATTTAGTAGATCGTAATATAATACATAAAGTTGATCTCGCAATATCCAAACAATACCGCATGACAAAATTATTCACTTTTCCTCTTGCTTTTTGCTGTTTGTTATGAATTGGAACTAATAGATTGTAGTGTTTCTTCCTATTCTATCAAAATACATGGCAACATTGTCATCATCCTGTTCTGACGCACTATTAAGTCATTCCAGTCGCAAGTCGTGTCAGTTTTGAAGTTTTCTGTATTGAATACTTTAAAATTCGCATATTTGTAATTGGAAACGGGAATGTGCATCATTATAGAGAATCTGATTGAAGAAGCTCTTGCGGTACCATCAAATGATTTAAATCACTGCGGTGATGTAATTCAAATGGTCGATTCGCCACAGTCCCAATATCTTACTCTTCAAGGTGCTACTTCGCTTTCCTTTTACATAATTCGATTTTCCTCCACATCTCATTTTGCTTTCGATTTGCACTGTTTGTTTGTTATCACAGAAAATTTATAAAGAAAAAAAGAATTATGTGCCTTCAGTACATTTTGGCTTCATTTTGCTTCATGTGCATTTATGAAATGCAAAGATTCATGCATGCATACATTTTCAGATGTTTAGACCTTTGTGATCTCTCAGATAATTTATCAAATGATATTTCCTTTTTTGAGTAATATAAATAAACGAATAATACGCTAATTGATAGGATTTTTTGAGCGTTATTAATTAATACTGTTCCATTTTACTTTTTAGATGACTTTAGTTTTTTTACTTCTTTTGCTTCTTTTGCAACAAACTTAGGACATACATACATCAGTTAGTTTTTCTATCTTTTGTAATTCATATGTATTTTGTCTTAGTCCTGCAAAAATGTTAAGCGTTTGCAGCGAGTTGTAATTTCACTGCAAGTTAGAGGAGCAAGCGTTTTAGCATGTTGTGATTTGATTGTGAGATAGTTAAAGCCAATATAGTACTACGTTGTGATGTTTTTTTTTTTTTCAATGTAGTTGTGTTTCTCGGTGCAAGTATGATATTTTTCAATTAGTTGCATGCAAACCATATAACTTGCAAAATTTTGCAATGTAAGTTGCACAAAATTCATAACTTGCATTTTTCGGTGCATTATGCATTTTTCACGATGAGGTATCCCATGGAAGGTGACCGAATTTCAGCTCAGTTCACCGATCCCGAGTATGTTGAATCGAGAATGACTCAATCGGTTCATGATGGTATCATTCAACGACGGCGGCCTGTAGGAAAAGCAGAATTGATTTCCACTCATGCTGTCATATCACAGAATCCACTGCCCGCCACTGTAATTGGTGATTGTAAGTGTGGTTGTATTGGTAATAGTGCTACTGTATTGCTTGTTAAAACTCTGAATATTCACATTGCATTAATTTCGTCTTTATATACGATTCGTTGTTTTATGAGGGGAACAGTTTGATACTGTTTGTGATGTCAATACCTAGTTTGTGCTACAAGTTTTTAAAGCTAGGTTACTTCTCTTCCATATTTCTTTCCAATTTAAAAGCTTTTGAAAATTTGTTGAAAGCCATGATACACTTGCAAATTTCACTTAGATGGTACTAAAATCTTTGTTTCTTTTTAACATTCAAGGTTTTTAATACTTAAGGCGCTCATGCTGGAAGAAATTGGAATTTTTCATAGAACGAAATTGAATTTTAAATGCAAGTTGAGAAGTTTTAGACTTGACTCAACTTTTCAAGAATTTCCCAAGTTTTTGTTGAATTCCCTTCTAAGTATCAAGCTCTTATGCTATTCTATTCCATATTTAAACCTCTCTAAAAAGGAATTTTGCAATCGTATGTCACTTGTTTTAGATGAATAGTATGGGTATTTAGAAATGCCTAGAAATTATGTTATTCTCTTCCCAACCTAATTTCTAATCACTTTTCATCAGCTTATCACACTTTTTCATGAGCAGTATGAATTTTGGTAATTGATAGTTCGCTTTTGAATTTCTCACACTTCTTCCCAACATTTAACATTTAAGTAAGTACTAAATTCAGGTAATGGTACTTTATCACGAAGTTATCATCAATCATCCACTAGTCTTGAAGGACGACAAAGAACTCCTCAAATTGTTTACACAAATACAGGCCGACATCAGGTTTTTTTGTTGTTGTTGAAAATTAAGCAGTTATAAATCTACCTGCTTACATTTTGATTTTGTTCGTTTTAAGGAAAACAATATTTTAAATAAAAAGAATCAACAATAACAATTAGGAGTCGTTTGAGTTTGAATTTATACAGATATTAAAATTCATACATTTTTGCCTAGGGAAATCTGTAAAAATTCAAAAAATCAAATATCTCATGAAATCTGAAGACATCTGGAATGAAATCAAATCAAATTGACAGAAATCTTTGTAACATAAAACTAATGAAGTAATGAATAATTTAAAAATGACTATATTATCTTGTTATCAGTGTTGTATTGTACAAGACTGGTGTAATTAAATTAAAAAGTTTCATAGTATATTATCCAATCAAATTTGATGTGGAGCAAATATTAATTTTAATTCAAATGATAAAAATTCTGGAAAATTTATTTTCTCTAGGTAGCAAAAATCGATTTTTCGGACCATAGCTCGACATACAGTTCTTCCCAAGCGCTTCACATATCGACTCCACCTCCACCCCAGTTACCAAATCAAGGACCACCTGTTGCTCCACCCGCTCAGTTGGTCTGCACCGATGGTTATAAGACGTTACGCAGAAATTCCGTCAATTCAAATCCGTTGAAATCATTTACACAACTTGCTGGGGCTCCACCACCAATCACTCCCACATCAGGTATATTAACTTTTATATAAAGGAGAAAGCGAAAATTAGATTAATTGGTTTTGATTATTTATGTATTTGTTGCGAACACATTATGGTTTCTTTAGATCTTCATTAATTATTACTTAATCCCCGTTTCATAATTGATATTTTGGCTTTACTTATATTTATTTGAACATCAAAAGTACTTCTGTAAATGAACATTACACCAGGGTCAGGTGAACGAATGGCACATGTCGTTAGACCTCTAGTTATTGCATCGCCGAATACTAGAAACGGAAAACCTGCTGGCGTTGTTATTGGTCAGAAATCGTCTCATGTTCCTGTGGGACGTGCAGCTGCACAACCACGTGTTAATGTCAATAATATTTATGCACCGTATGCATCTTGTCCGGTGCCGGAAAAAGCTACACTACAACTTGAAAATGTTATTGAATCGCAACCATTGCAGGTTTCTTCTTTGTTTGTTTTTTACCAAAACTGTAAAATTGTGATTTGATGATCTGATCTGTATTTAGTGAATATTTGTTTGATTTTTGTATCTTGAGATGCAGTAGTATTGCTTCTAAGCGATTTCGGTCCCATTGATTAAATCCTGAGGAAGTTTAAGTTTAGAAACATCCTACTTTTTTTTTTTCGGTCCCATTGATTAAATCCTGAGGAAGTTTAAGTTTAGAAACATCCTACTTTTTTTTTTTACAGCATTTTCATATTTCAGGCTTCAGCTTCTACAGAGGAACTGAATGCCCAGATGGAAAATCTGGATACAATGATCGATGATCTGCAAGCGCTTCAACATGAGTTCAGTGCAGCTACCTAATTAATAGTATGTTGTCCGGTTGGTTATGATGTAACAGCTATCTTCAGCTTATCAATAATTTTTCAAAAATTCCTCAGCAAGCTGGTCGATGACGATCTCAGTTCTCGGTGTGTTTTATTAAATGAATACTATTAATCCAGATGTATAGCAGCACTTGATGAATGGTCGCTTTTTATTTTAGCTTTGTCATGATTCAATTTATATAATGCTGGATTACTGAAATAATTCTGAGCATCGACAAGTTGATTTAATGCAATTAGATAGTGGATGGTAGGGTAAATACTAGAATTATAATCAAGAAACCGTAGTTGTGTCCATGAAGGCTGGAAGCAATTTAAGATAGCTCTGTATCTTTTTTATAATAGCTTTACTATCATCCCCCTTTTTCATTGCAGATAAATTCTTGTTTTGGATGTCATCTAAAAAGTTGTCAAATTCTCTTTGTTACTTATTGATGCTATGTTCAAATGAAGGCACAAAATTGCGCCTTCGTGTTTTTTTTTTTTTTTTTTCATTTTTTACAATTTACTACTAGGATTCATGAAAATATGAATCGCTTCTTTTGATACACATAAATAACCTTTTTATTGAGATTTGTTGTTGTTATTTGCACATTATCAAATTAAATTGAAATATTTCATTATCAAGATATGTTACTAACTAGCCTCGTACTGATTCTGGAATTCAGATTAATTAGAAATAATTTCTGTGTTTCCTATTAATTTCTAAATCAAAATCTTCTGAAAACTAAGTGCTAAATTCAAATTTGAAAAGAATACAGAGATATGGAAAGTGTCCATATTTGTTTCTTATTCCGTCTTTTTCACTTTTGGAGAACAGCACTTTTTGTTCAGTTTTGTTATTTGGTTTGCATCAAGATCAAAAACTAATGATGTATTAAACAGTAAAAGCCAGTAGACAATGGAAATTTATTCGATGCCAAATTTTTCAACTGATTCAAGAATTGTGCAAATAAATGAAAAAGAATTAATTGATTTCTCCTATTTCTTGCCTAGAATTTAGCATATTTGAAACATTGTCTGCCATGTTGTTTTCACTTTTTTTTTTTCTCTTAAGTAATATTTCATCATATTCTTTCTACTCCTAAGCATTTGACTAATTTTCGCTAAATCTCGCTTAGGTTTATTGACTGGTCAACAATCAGATTTTGCTGCCTTATTTGGTTGAATGCTTACAATTTTCCAAATTTTTAGATTCCCGTTTTTTAATTGCTTTCTTTTACTTCTCTAAAATATTTTTAAAATATAGTTTTTTTTTTCATATATGAAAAGATAAGCAAAACGGTAATTTTTCCCTAGCTGTTCATAGTTATCTTTCCTAAGCTTTTCGAAATTTGCTATACAGAATTATTGAATTGCAATTCCTAAGTTTATGACCTCTACAGATTTGGATCTGTTATTCATTTATTGCAGTAAAATTTTAAAAAAAAAAAAAAGCACGCATGTAAGCGTAATAAATTGTTTGAAATGTTGAGCTATTGATTTTATGTTTTGTTAATGTGTTGATGATTGAAATTTCAAATTTATTACATAATATTTAACATGTTATTTCACATATATGTTTCTTCACAGTTTTATTTATTTTTTTTTCCAGATGTTTGCAAATTTAAGAGATTTGACAAATTTGTAGATTTATAAAATATTTATAAAGTTCTCTGGAATAGTTTCTCTTATGTATGAAATTTCTCTGGATTGATTGAAAATGCTTTATAAAGAAAAAAAAATTCATCCGAAATTCGATGAAAATTATGATTGTCTTATAACTTGTGCTTTCTTCTCGTCTTCCTTTTTCTCTTTATTCTTTCGAATGATGCAAATAATTGAACATTTCGCTTTCATATTGTTGGTCACCTTGTATTTTTGTGCATTAAAAGTTTGTATGTATGTACCATTGATTTTTTCGCATGTATTTCCAAAAAAAAAAAAAAAAACGAGAAATCAATAAAGACAAAATTATCGATAGTGTCTGAATCTTTTGGTGATTAATGCAAGTTTTAATTGTGAAGATATAAAAGCGGTTAATTCATTTCAAAATAATCATTTTCATTTTTTATATTTCCCATGTGGCCTTTTTTTTTAACATTTAGTATTTTATTTACTCATCCTATTCATGTGGAGTCATGGCAATGCTATGGTTTACTAAAACAATGCACTATTGTCACTCGTGCTTTTTCGGATATCAAATTGATAAATCCTGATAACATGAATCATTTCTGTGGAAACTATACATATTCAATTATACCATGTTTAGCATATAGTGTAAATTATACAGATTTTTTTATTACCAAAATTTTTATTGAATTTCAAGAATCAGTTTATACTGGTACTTTCTGTTAGTTCTTGATAGGGTTTTAAAATATCTATTGATATCAGTATTGCCAGTTGACATGAGTGCGATAATTATACATCTATTTTTTTTTTCTTTTTCTGAATATCTAACCAATTCTGAATTGGAACTGTTCTAAGTTTATTTATTCTTCTTGGAAAAATGAGACGTTTTTTTTCTTTTTTTTTTTTTTTTGTTAGGAATTGTGTCCAGTTCCAATTAACAAGACCAACAAATAAGTATAATAAATTGGAACAGAAATATAGTGAAAATGCAGCACGAAAAGTATGCGAATAAATTTCGAAATCAAGTCTTAACGACATTTTTCCAGATGAAACAGCAACCGGGTAATACCCCTCATGAAAGATTCCTCACTTTTCGTAAATGCATCCAAAATGATCAATTAAAACACAATAAATCGGTATGAAAATTTACAGTAAAAGATTTTATGGGATATATCGACATTTCAAGATGATACGAGGAATCATTGTTTTTTTCAGGAAAATACGATGAATATGATTAAAATTCTACGTTTATATTTATATGGTTGCATTTATAACTCTATGACTGATATGTTGCAAGACAGTTGCTTTAAGTAATGAATTTACGTTTTCATTTTCATTTATGAATGATTTTTCAAATAGCTTTTTGTTGATAATATTAAACCGAAAAATTTTGCATGAATTATGCAGTAATATGTTGCAAATTCTTCCCAAATTATAATCAGGCAGTTATCATAGAGATTATGATAATTGATAATCTAGATAATTATCATAAATTATAATTGCAATTTTAAATTCTAGTAAATTGGTCCAGAATTGTGTGGAAAAAACTCCAACAGTTCAGAAATGTTATTACTGGCAGTGTAAAAGTCATGATTTTCTAACGCTTAGAAAATCTAGTATTGATCTTGCAATAGAAGATGAAGAAAATGAAGACGACGAGAATATCAATAAAACTAGTAAGGAAAAACAGAAAGTTCGATTCAGAAAGAAAATTAGGAAGCATATTTTCTAAGAAATTTAGCTTTAATTGTACGATCAAAATTCATACTTCTACAATTTACATCAATGTTTCATTTTAAGAAAGTAATTATAACGGTGGAGAAAGAAGAAATAAAAAATAAATAGCTGTAGAATTAAATTTTGTTGCAGTTGTCAGTAAAATTAAAGGTTGGAAAACTTCGAAACTTTCCAATCTTGAGGAAACAAACACCTCTATCGTCCAAAATGGAAACTATCGAGCAGTGAATCTGAAATTTGCCATCTATTTGATCGTATATTTCAATTTCTGCTCCTTCTTTGTACATTTATTTGAAACTGCATTTTAATATCAAATCATTAAAGAGATGAAACAATAAAATATTAATTATTTCTTCCTTCATTCTCAAAAATATTCTATTTCTTTTTTGCTACAATTTGCAAATTTTCAACTCTGTCCAATTTAACAACTATATGATAAAAATTTCGAACAAGGCAATAATATAATAAGAAAAGCATATCATGATTGTACGAAATGATAATGCTGATCGTATGATAAGAAGTAATCAATCATAGAAGCCATCATCAGTTGGATTACTGTACTGGAAATTTGATCAAAATATATGCATTGAAGTGAATTTTATCGACAGATGCAAATTAAAATTTTTAAATTTTGATTCAAAAGTTTTTTTTTTGAAAAATATAATAATCAATTTGGGCAAGTTTTCTTCATTGTCAACATTTTTAGCTTAAGTCATCATCTTATATATTTAAAAGAGAAAAAGAAGTGAAATTAAAGAATTTTTTGAAAATATTGAAAATTACGAAATTCTATAAAGATTTCAATAATTAGTTTCAACTTAAGAAATTATCACTTTTAAATTTGTTGATAAATTGATGTTAACTATTTTGATCGACCATTTCATCGATTATTTATTGTTCCTTTGACCTTTTTTGTTTTCAATTTTGTTGATAAAAGATTTGTTTCCGAATCTGATAAGAGATGATAAAAGATATAAAGTGTAATAGAATGAGCAAAAATAGCTCATGCTTTTAGCTTATTAGATATTTATTGCATGATTGCTAAATTCTGCTTCAATCATACATATTTTATTTTCCAAATTGATATTGTGATTATGATTGAAGTTCTTTTGATAAGACTATCTTACAATATCATCAAAGAATATTTTAGATGATGATAAATGAGATTTGATAAGATTTTGATAATTAAGGTGAATTGATTGTAATGATGAATGTAGAAATATTGATTAGGGAAAGGGAAAAATGAGCAAGAAAGAGGAGAAAGAAAAGATAAACAGAATAAGTAAATCCAGTTTCTTTCTTTTTTTTAAATTTAGGTTTTTTTTTTTCCTTTTTTAAACATATTTTAACCAATAATGTACTACGGATAACTCAGCAGGATTGATAGCAGTAATATGATAAAGATCAATCGATTTTTAAGATAATAAATTTAGCTAATTTCGATTAGGTAAAATGAAATGAGTAAGTAAACTTGGAATTCTTTTTAAATGCAAAATTTCGAAATTTATCACTTTTGTCACTTAATTCATCATTCAATTTTTCATTACCTTTTAAAGTAATGAAGAATAATTCTAGAATTTAGGTAATTTTGTTTTTCTGTGAATAAGTCCCGGAAAAAAAAAACTCCGGATTATTTGAATTTCAATTTCTAATAGCATCAGCTGTAATGATTTTAAGTAATACAAATATAATAAATAAATTTTATACAAATCGGCTATGAGTATATGATTTGATTAATTTTAATCAATGACTACCAGATAATTAAAATTAAAATATTCTATTTCCGCCATGATATTATGATGATGTCTCATGTGAAAAGATTCTTTAGAGCAATTATCCTGAAAGTAAATTGATCCAATATGGACTGTCCTAAATTTAACCTGGCTATATAATCGGCTTGGAATTTACCAGAGACTTATTCTAATAATCAATATGTCGTCATCGTAATGAGTAAACATAAAATTGCAGTAAAATTTCGAAAATTTGAGATGGAAGAAAGAGAAGTTTCAACAATCTTGGAACAGAAACCTTTTATCCCTTCCTTCAGAATTGCATCAGAAATGATAAGCATGAATTATCATTAACCAAATATGATTTATCTTACTCAAGTAAAATTAATTAATTAACTATTGTAAGTTAAAGAAACGAAATAATTTAATAACTGATATTGCCAAGTTCTCTCTTCTTAAATCTACGAATTCCAATTTTCACTTAATCGGGCAATTCTAATTATAATTTGTTAGAATGATTCAAAACTTGTCCTCTTTCTGGATCTTTTTTTTTTTTTTTTTTTGATTGATTACCTGGGTACTAATTCAATTCAAAAAACAAATTTTGGTATTTCGAAAACTTGAAAATAAATTAAAACATTTTACAAAAATATGCAAAAGTATTTCTGTACTATCTCGAAAATTTTCAACTTCTTGTTAATTAACATCGAGAATTTTTCAACTTTATTCTCATAATGCAAATATAAATATTAATATTATTCCGTTCTGAAAAAAAAAATGTAGAATTTCAAAAAATTCAATATTTATTCGTGTATGATTGCATTTATCAATAACGTCTTTGATCTAATCAATACTCACCTATTTTAAGTAAACTTTTTGAAAATGTTGTCTTCTTTTAATCATTTTCGATGCTTGATTCGATAAAAAATTATAGCTTTTATAAAATGAAACGAATTGAATACGAAATTTGGAATTTGGAACTTTTTTTTTTTTTTTTTCTTTACGACGATTAATAAATTTTGCAAAAATTGAGGAAGAAAAGATTCGAAATTTTTGTTGATAATGAAAAAACTCTTATAAATGTGCATTGAAAGTTAAATACAATAATGACAAATATTCGCCAAATTGTTCTTACCATCTTCAACAATGAAAATAATGGAAAATACAACATGCTAAAGAAATATGATGATAGTAATGAAAATAAATTTGATAATGAAACTTCAAATTTATTGATTTTTAACTATTATCAAATTTCTACACTTTTTCATTTTTTTTTTTTTTTTTCATCAAGGAATTTCATTGCTATCAAATATCGACATGTGAAATATTCAATTATGAAGATTATATTCTGGATTCATTCAACTCGATGAATATAATTCGCTTTTGCCATTTTGTTGAATTATTCGTTGCACTTCATTATTACCGTAATACTTTCTATTATTGATTTTTAGTTCTTAACCTTCTGATAATTATAAAATGATTGGAGGACTTATCAATGATATTTTGATAGTAATTAATCTCCAATGATTAATCGAATACTACACTATAAATATTGTGAGTTTTATTATTATCCCGAAGTGCCGACAATTTAATGCAATATTACTTCATCTGACCGATCACAACCACCATCCACTCCAACACTATAGTTGTGGTTTGGAATTCCTGATAGCCTCTGGTCAATTTTTTGGACAATGCTCTCTGAAGTTCATTTTTTGGACAATTCTTTCGCAGCACCAGACGAATTCCCCCTACAATTCGTTACTAGAAGCGACAAAATATGTCTTTTTTTTTTTCGCAAAAACACTTCGCTTTTAAAAATTATCATTAGGACAAGAAATTCATTTCTCCTTTTCCTGGGCATGAAATAAATTTCGGGAATGAGATTAAAAATCGTAACTAAACAAAGAATCATGATATTGTTTTATCCGAAATTTTATTAGTATCAAAGTAAGATAGTGAAACGAACTACAAGTACAAAAGGAATACAATAGGATGTCCCAAA
The DNA here is from genome assembly GCA_000499405.2 of Onchocerca volvulus. Taxonomy (NCBI): domain Eukaryota; kingdom Metazoa; phylum Nematoda; class Chromadorea; order Rhabditida; family Onchocercidae; genus Onchocerca; species Onchocerca volvulus. The sequence goes on along the minus strand of HG738137.1, from coordinate 10,897,968 downwards.
ATATAAAATTAAATAATTCATCAAATAGATGCAAGAATTGATGAAGAAAATAAATTTACTAAATACAATATGCAAAACAAATATTTTACTACAATAACAGAAATTGCAGATTAAAATTTAAATTTAACTTCGAAAGACTCTTAACCTGCTAACTGGACATGGAACGCAAATACGGCAGTCTTACTGAAGATATTGAAGAGAAGATAAAAATCTAATAATCCAGCTGAATATAATACAGAGAATGAAAATGACAATCCATTAAACAGACACATAAGTAAAAATAATTTCATTTAAGCACATTTAGTATGCAAATCATCACATTAAACACACCACAGACAATTTCAGAAGTAATCAAAAACAAAAATTAGTATTAAAAAATCCTTTCCTTAGTTTCATGAAATAATAATATATAAAGCGAAAAAATCAAAAACTTTTCGAAAACTCAAATGAATTTCAACATACGTTTTCGATTACTTCACTTTAATTTCATATTAAAACTAAAATTAATTCCAGTCCTACATAAATTCGCGGAGAGCTAAATAAAACTGTATATCGAAAAATTCAAATAAATCTCAATGTCGCAATCGATCCACTCAAATAAACCCACATCACAATCGATTAACAAATTCATCAGATACACGTGAATGAATCACGCATCTTCTGAATTTCTCCCATGAAATACTATATCATGATAGCAAATGAAAAATCCCATCAAAGAACAAATATCACCTTAACTTCAGCAAAATCAGTAAGAATCAAAGCAACTCTTTCTAAAAAAAAATCCCATAATTTTAATTAATTCTTAAAATTACAGTTGCTCAGTCCTTTACTTCATTTAAGAAAAATTCTCCAACAGTAATCTAATACAAGAAAATCTCAACTCATTTTCTAAAATTATATAAATTAACTCCTTTAGTCGAATTAGAATTCAACTGAATCCAATTAATTTCAATTAATGACAAGTAAGAAGGATAAATTTTTAAAGAACAGAATCAAAACTACAAAATATCCACACCAGTTGTAAAATCGTACACAATTTTCTGGTAAAGACTACAGCATAAAACTTATGAACACCTTTCCTATGCTCTGAAGATTCTATGGATTTTAGGAAGTCATTAAGTCGAAGCAAAATATATTAGACTGTGTTAAAAACGTTTTCCCTGAACCAAATTAGCTTCAAAACATTTCAAACTTTTAAAAGATTTAGATAAAAACCATCCAACCATAATAACAAAAAAAGGGTGAAATGAAATCAGAAAACATAATCCTCGTCGGCCATATCAATTGCCCAACGAAATTTTTCACGCTGTGTTTTGTTGAAAATTTTTTCAACTGGTACTTGATACTTTTTACACCAGGCAACTGATATCCGCGGATCCAAATAATTCAGTTTTGATGTTGACAAAGCAATCTGCTTATTTTCATCCTGAAATTATAATATCATTTCCGTTTAATGACGATCTTATATCACTCAACAGGCAATTTTTTCCGAGAACTTACCTTATCTGTTCGCTGAATTTTTAATTTTCTTAACTGTTCTCTGATTCGATCAATACGCTTGGATGCACGTTGTTTGGCTGCATCACCGCGTGCTTTTTCTAATTCTTCCTAAAAATCCAACAAATATAAAAAATTCAACAACTGCAATGATACATTATGAGAATGAATTCAAAATTAAAAATTAAGAAAATTAACCTTGGCTTCTTTCAGTTCTGCTTTCTTCGTTTTTATTTTCGTCTCCAAATTTTCCATACTTTTTTCATGGCTTTTTGGCACAGCACGTTGGTGATTACATAAAATTGCAACCTGACGATTCGCTCTATTATAACAAAGTAGTAACTCAGGCGGTGTGGAATCATCTATAAATATAAGTTATTAAATAAAAACGACGTGAAGGAAGTTTTTTGAGTAAATAGTAAACGAACTTCATTAAATCATCTCCCACTACTCTATCTATTCAGAAAAAGAAAATCACATGAACTGCTTCGTGAGTTGATACTCACTTTAAAAAAAGACTGACCTTTGGTCAATTTCTCCAACTGCTGTTGTAGTGTAATCGATGCGTTATATGTACGAAAAACTTTAGCAGTTAATCCCGGCATCAAGCTTTGCAAATATTTATTTAGCGATGCTGTCTACAACACAAATTGGTAGAATACACAAATTAGATGAAATCGAAATGAATTATACAGTCATTACTCTTCTATTTAGGAGACTGATAGCTAATTAAAACAAGTCTTATAAGATTTAATATTAATAACAAGGGATTAATCCAGATGCACTATCAATTACAGTTTATAGCGGCACAGCTATGTGCGATCATAACTTAGGAAATAACTAATAAAACAAAAGTTCTAAAATTTTCGAAAATAATGCATGCATTGTCAATTCATAAGTGATAAATACTTGGCTTTATAAAAACAACTGTCAATGAAATTTCGGATTGTGTAAATAAAACGAAGAGCAAATATGTTCACTGCAATTAATTCAGTATGGATAAATGAATATTTTTGAGGAAACTTACATCAAGACGATCGAAAAGATCATCGTTACCGCTTTTATTTTCCATAAAAAGTTTCAAATTTTTAAAAACTCGCTTTTCCACCGGTACTTTGTTGTAATACCGAATGCTGTCTTTACCAAGAAAGTCAAATTCAACCACATAACTAAAAATTACACCATTCAGTTTCCTATAGATTTCAACTGATGGAAAAAATTCTACAGACACAGTAAGTCCACGATAATTCATATTCATACATTCAAAGTCTTCGTATTTCTTCTATAAGAATATGTAGAGGAAATAATTGATAAGATAACCTACTCGTTATCATCCAACTTTTCATGAAGTTCAATGTGCTCGCATCGCAGTGAGCAACAACCAACAGTATCTGCTGCTTCATCCACATCTTTTTCATTACCCGCACGAAGCGCTAACTAAAATTGCATTTACAAGTAAAAAATGAAAAAATAAAATAAAAAAATAAAATCCTATTAAACATAATTAATTGGAAGAATCCATGCCTTATCAATGAAATATAATGCCACTGCTCGCTGTCGTACCCGCATTTCTTTACTTTTTAAATCTTTTGTGTAATTTTCCCGGATACTCCCAACAATACCTTTCAATCGTCTTGCAGTTTCAAATTTTTCGTAATCCTTTTCACCCTGAAAATTGAATATTAATTCTTCTTGAAGTGTTCAACAAGAAAAATAAATCTTGCTGTCTCTAAAAAACTTGTTATCATTTCTTCCCTCTTCTTTAAGCTGCAAAACAAGTTTCTAACTAAATTTTCGGCAAAATCATCACACATTACCTTGATTTTCGAAGATGGGTTTAACATAATATATTTGATTGAACCTAAAATATTTTCTGTCCAAGAACACAGCCATGTCACTGTATTATCATGACGCACCTCCTTCCAGCGATGACCTTCAGGAGGTTTTGGTATTTCTGAATCCCTGTAACGTATCAAATATCCAAAAATTACAATAAGAATCCTAAAACGGAATAAATGATAAAATCTCTTAAAAATGTTTCTTACACTTTGTACAAGATTATAATACAGAGTAAATGAGCTTTAACGATTAATGCAGTTATATTTAATCTAACCAGTATATCTGGAAAGCATCTGAAATAAAGTTATTACCCTTCGAAATGAGATAACATTAGAAAGATTTTCTTATGTTTCGAGTCATAATGTGTAAAGCAGTGAACTGATGGATGGCGTGTGGCAAAAACTGAAGAGAAAAAAAGTTATACTAAGCCATTCACCGATAGATTAAGCAAAAATTTAGAAAAAAATTACTTTGAACAATTAATGATCACATCTTCTGGATTGATTCGTCTCTTTAAACGACCCATTTTAGGATGACCACCACGTCCTCGAAAGAGGTCCGGTGGTTCAATTCGAAAGTTTCCTATCTTTTGTTTATGTCCATCAATATATGCAACACCATATATTTTAGCTTCTTCTTGTTTAATCTAAAAATGAAAATCGGTGAAATATTCTTTTTCAAGTTAGAAATCATTCTTCTATAATAATAAGTTTGAAACTGCACCTCTTTCATTTTTTGCTTCTCCTCTTTACTTAAGGATCTTCGCTCTTCTCTTAATTTTACATAATATGCATGCATTTCTCGAAAGTCACACTTCGTCAAATCGGTAATTTTTTCACGCTCTGCAGGAGTCATCACCTAAAAATAGTAGTGAAAATTTTAAAAAATTCAAGATGCAAAAAACATTTGCAAAATTTGCACATCTTAAAAGCAAGAACGCAAACCTTCCTCCAATCCATAAAAAAATTTTTATTGAAGGTTTCTTTCGTTGTATATTCATGATCCAAAATTTTTGCATAGAAAGAAGCAACTTCTTCCGTTAATGGTGCCAATTTCATCACCTACAATAAGTATGTCTATATCGCAACTTTAGTCTGAAAACCACTGTTCAACAAAATAAGCAAAAAGTGAATGTATGTTACAACCCAATTTGAAAACTTGTAGAATTTTCATATTTCAGAAATCTTTGCTTACTTTTCCATCATATTTGAAGTGAACCGATTCAGGAAGTAGTACATAAGGTGGCGCAAAAATGGGTCCTTTGTGGGATAGACTGTACCATTTGATACCACTTGGTTTTTTTTCCTCTTCCCACCTGAAAAGAAAATAATATTAAAAGTGAATTTTCAATCGCGGCATTACTTTATTTTCATAAAATTGCAACAATCATAAAAAACCCAATAAATTTTAATTCAAATAATTGAAAAAAAAAACCATTTCCAAATTTCCTCCTCTTCTTCCTCTCGTTTTTTCCGCTTATTTGCTGTAATGCCATTGGCCTTTTCATTTTTTATGTGGACTTTCTCAGAACTTGAAGAAGTTGAGGCTTTCTTCCTTTCACTTGAATTTTTCCCTTTCTCCTTTTTTTTCTATAATTAACTACACAAACTAAACAATATCAGACAATCCAGAGTATCAAGTTTAAAATAAGCGTGAGAAAAGTTTTAAGAACTAAAAAAATTTTAAGATAATAGCTAACTTCGAGTTTGTAATCTTCATCGTCTGATTCATTTTTTCGCCTTTTTTTGGTTAATGTGGCAGCTCGCACGCTAAGCGGTACATCGTCATCGCTTTCCAATTCTGTTTTAACCACTTTTTTTGTCGATGAATGTGGCTTTTTAACTCGATTGCTCGATGAAGCAGCCAATGCCCCCTCGGATAATCCTTTCTGTAGCTAGAAACTGACAATTATTAACTGACAAGAAACATTTTTTTAGCAGAATTAACTATATTAAACGCGTTTTCAGAAAGAAATCATACTTCAGCAGAAATAGAATTATGCAACAAAATAAAAAGTAGCATTTAATGGATTCCCTCATCAAAAGAATGTACGATACAGTATTTGATTATAAAATGAAAAATAACTTTAGCCTTTTGTGATAGTGGCACATCATCATCGTCCTGTTGCATGGTTTTCAATTTCTTAGCAAGCGGTATATCGTCATCATCAATAATCATTCGTACTTTCCTCGACAATGGGACGTCGTCATCATTGGACATGTCCTCCTTTTTCACTTCATTCAGTTTTTCAACGCATGCTCTAAAAAAAAAAATTGGAAAATATTAAGTAATAACAAAAAGGACGTTTAAAAGAATCATAAAAGGATACAAAACAAAAATTAATTAGTCCTGTGTTCTTTCTGTAGTACCTACTCGATCTGTATTTGTTTACTTTTGGATTTATAATTGCCGGTTATCCACAAGATACAAAAAGTTTCATAAACTTCATGAATTTTATTTATCATAAATTTCATGAATTTTATTTAATCAGAGTTCATTTTTTCTTTCCATAACGTTTAATCACCTTTTCAAGATCATACGGTTAATTACATTATATCGAAAAGATATGCAACAAAAAAAAAAAAAAAAAGCATTAACCTTTCACCATTTGCATAAGAACTTGAATTCAGATTTTGTACTGCAGGTGCGATTGCGGCCATAGCTAAAACATATTTAAAAAAAACTATTCCACCAATTTTCAAAAAAAATCATCAATATGCAACGAGCTATAAACATGTTTTGACATAAAATCGCAATTTAATTCGCTTGAAACGCAAATGAACGAGCGATTTCCTGCGATACAATTTTACCGCAATTCCGATCGCTTCAAATATCATAATTGAGAGAATATTACTCCAAACACCAAAACTTTGTAAAGGGTTAAAGATTAAAATTTTTTTACAAAAAATTTGTGAAATTCCTTTGGATATTTCTATCTTTCCTGTCTTTTCTTTTTTCTTTTATGTCTTTTTTAAATATTCGATTGTTCTTTCAAACGAACAAAAAAATATAACGCACCTCCAGTAATTCAATTCTGGCTTCTCTTGCTAGCACAGCCATCGGCAAAAGTAAAAGTGTAATTAAATTTCATATTTACTTTAAAAAAAAAAAAAGGTATTAGAATATTTGCAAAAAGAAAAAAGAGAAAACTTTTCAGCAAATTAGAAAATTTTCAACAAAATCGAAAGTGATATTCCGACCACTTCACACGTTACTCTAATGATCTCTTCTCCCTATTCATTAACCATAACCCCTTCCCTATAAACTGCTTTCTATTTTCTCAGTTTCATTCATTTTCTTCATCAGTCAAAAGCGCCTTTGTCTCACTAACAGAAGCGCTTAGGCTGATTATTCCACGATTTTCCGCGTATTTTCCAAGTTTTTTTTTTTTTGCATCACTTAGTTTTGCTCATTCTTTTTGCAAACAGAAAAAAAAATAAAGCTATTCCTAATAGTTATCTCATAAAAGAATGTAAAATTTATCGTCGGTGCCATAAATTCAAGCTTAATTAAATCGAGCCGTTAATTTCCTTTCATTATTGATGGTATGTGAGAAATCGACAGTTTCCGAAAGATGAAACGAACGATTCATTAAAATTAATAAATTTTTAAATGTTTTTTGCAAATTTTTTGGCTTTCCAGTACAAATCGAAATTATTTATTAACATAACCTATACAAATCAAATATATCCTTTTCTCTTTTATTCCTTCTCTCTTTGCATTCTAAGTCTTCTTCTGATTATTGATCAGACTTTCTAGCAAAGCTAAAATAAAATTTCAATCACAAAATTTCCTATCAATTGCAGAAGAGGGAGAGAATGAAATGTAACAAATTTTCCACAATTTTTCCCGGAAAAAAGTAAAAAAAATCCCAAAATTTTTATAAAAAAAAATAATATTTTACGCAAAAACAAGCCATTCCTTACATATAATTCCGGTAAAAAATGTAATAAAGTCAATCAATAAATTGCCAACTGGTCAATAAAAATCGATAGATCCTCGGGAATCTTATACAACTCATCGAGGCATTAGTTGAACTCACGGAATTTACCGCGAGCCCACGGGAAAGTCGTATACATTCATATAAAACCGTGCACTCAGCTTACAGTCATCACAAAAACTAAGTCCATGCGTAAACTTGGAGATAGCCTCTGGAGATGTTGCCTGTTGCTCTGTCATTGATCGTCAGCAGCTGTTTATTGCAATAGATTACGGTAGTTGGCAATTTGCCAATGTTTTGAATTATGATAATTCAATTTATGAAATTGATTTATATAACTAAAAGTTATGTTTGTTTATTTCTATCGTCGATAGTATCACCAACTTATTAGAATAAAGGGGATGAATGTATTTAATACATATCGTACGTATCATTTGACACGTATAATACGTATCATTTGATACGTATAATACGTATCATTTGGTACATATCACACGTATCAAATGGTTCTAAACTCATCTGTCTAAAAACTAATCATCAAATTATTCTTCATGTTACAAGCAATTATTAGAGAATATCTAAGTAAATTGATCACTAGGTTATTTCTTCCTTTGTCACTGATAAGGAAGAATAGTGCTCAACTGAATTGTCGGATTATTGTTATTGTTGTGTCGTTTGAATTTCAAACAGTTGCTGTGTCGCGTCAATGTAAGAACTTCGAACTTGAACTGTTCCTATTGCTATATAGGTTTAAGAACTGACTTGAACTCCGAACTGAGCCAAGATCTACTCATTATTGAAAGATTGACATATCTATTTCAGTTAGCGAGATTGCACGGATGATCAGCTTATTTACATAACTTCTCATTGATTAATTGATTGTTTCAAAGATTTCGTATGGCTATAAGACGTCAAAAAAGAGTCATTACTGAAAGTTGAGGTAATATGTGATCTAATTAATTCAATAAGAAAGAACAGATGTGTAATTCAATGAAATATTATTTTTCTGACAAGCATTAAGTCATGCCATTACTCTTGTTATAATATCCTCAATAGATGTTGTCCAGAAACAATGTATCTAATTGAGTCATTCAGATGCAATGTTTCTAGAGGTATTTAGAAAGCCTGAAACTTAATATACCCCTCTGTTGCTTAGTTAACTACTTCCCATCGCAAGATGATTATTAGATTGGATCTCAGAAGGGAGAATATTCTGGAGGATCCTGATTTATTTTCTATTAAAATTCATGTATCACAGTTTCAGATTAGTGGTTAGAACATAGAAGCAAGGATATCTGAGATGGCAATATTTATGCTGGATGTAATACATTATATATCCTCAATCATCCAGAAGAAACCAATGAACAATGAAGTTTGACGAGCCACTTAAATTGGCTCTTTATTAGGTAAACTTTTTATTACCTTAGAAAATTAACCGTTTGTTAGATATACTTCTCATTACTTTTGAAATCAGTTGATGAATTACCATTGTTAGTATTGTTAGGTAATCCATTATCCCATTGTTAGCATTCCATTATACAAATCCACCAAGTGAATAAACTGTATTATAGTAAATTAGGTTTACAAGATTCCTGTGTCTTTATTTTTGCACTATTAATCATGTATATTTAATGTCTATACGTGTCAATATTCATTGTAGCTTCAATGTTAGTCTATTCTTGTTTCTAATATGAGTCATTGTTGATGTGTAAACTTAATATAGGAAACAATGAAATATCAGATTTTGATCTGCTGAATTATTTCGAAATATTTAGAAATTCACTAATTTTATTTAACAGTGGATTAGATACAAAATAAAATTCTAACTTATGTTTAATATGATGGAAACAAATCTAAGGTGAGCTATATGCATTCGTAGCAAAAAATATCTAACATATTATTCCATTATTAAATTTAGGAAAGGAAATTATTTTTTATTATTAAAGTAACTTATTGTGTTTATATATTCTATTATCAGGAAATATCAATATAGGGAATCAGAATTTTAAATATTATTTATTTACAGAAAAACGGAGATGCCGAAAATGAATGTATGTTCAGAACTAACAACATTAAACATACGACTAGCAGTACGTCAGGCAGTTGCTGACTTTTGTGCCAACCCAGAGCAAACTGTTGAAAGCATCGTAAATGCTCGATTTGAGTGAGTCGTTTACAAAACATTGACTGAATTTTCAATTTTTTTAATCTGATCATTCTAATTTATGCTAACGATAGATAACAATAGCTTTTCCCAACCTATCTTTGGTTTTTTGGGTTTTGAGTAATGATCACTGTTTGTCTTATTTGACTAAAAAGTTTTAGAAACTTGGTTGAACCAGTTCAGCGGCTCGTCGCAGCTCGTCTTGAACATGTATATGAACAACTGCAGGTGAATTAAGAGTATTTCGATTTTTTTGATTTCGATGGAATGCATTACAGATAGCTGTTTCAGGAAATATCTTTCCTAAGGATGGTACTTACATATGATTTATTCTAACATCATTGTAGGACTTAATTTAATAACTAAGCAATATCTTATTTGTGGATGAAGAAGTTACATGATTTTAAAAGATTTTCAGAAAGATTATGTTAATATTTTAAATAGTCATGAAGAGTATTATCGGTTTGCACTGTAGTCTTAATATCAATTTAATTTATATATTTCAGTATAGCATATTGTCACCCTCAAACGAACCACCCCCTTTTGAATCTGTATTGAGATTTTTGAGCGAACATATCGATGAATCGGAAAAACAAATAGTTCAACGTTTTGGTATATTTTATTTCTGCATATAAATTGAAAAAGCTAAACATCAAGTTATGTCATTTTCAATAATCAGAAAATGAAGCTTTTCAGTACATTAAAAAGTAATCGGAAATATTAAAAGCTAAATTCAAAGAATTCATGATTGAAAAAATAACAGTCACAGTTTCAGTGTTTGTTGTATTTCGCTCAAAAAAGTTTTCCTGATGTTCTATTTCACTAATCATCCTCATCTTGTAACATAGACTAGAATTTTATTTCTTGGTTAAAGATAAAACATTATCTCTTAATTCATATTGTAATTCAGTGTTAGTTCTTTTCTATATCTTTTCTACGTTTTTTAGCATATTTTTTATTCCCTAAACAATACTGTTTAAAAAATGTTGAATGTGAATCAATATTATGCTGGTTTATTTTCTTTTCTTTTCTAGAAAAAGATAATGTTTCATTACGAGGACATATGCATAAAAAGTGGCAGAAATTTAAGACTCCTCTTTTAATTCCAACTAATCCTGCATCTCCAGTTGTCGATATTCCGCGTTTAGAAAATCTCACTAGTGGTCATTCAAGGTTAGCAAATCATAATTAATGCAGAAATTTGTGTGTTTTACAGTGGATTTTTTTTCTTATAAATGATTTCTTTATTCTTAGGGACAGTGCAAGCGATAAACGTCAAAAGTCGACAAGAAAAGTGCATAATTCAAATTTTTTTTCTCTCTCAAAAAGTACTTCATCCACATCGACGTCAAGCGATTTTTCTTTATCATCTGATGATTCTTTGCTACAGCCAATTCATGAAAGCGAAAGCAATAGACAAGAACTGGATTTATCTGAAAGGAAGGTACATCTGCTTTTTTTCTCCTCTTTCGTAAGTGATTGACACTCTTGACGGAAGACTAATTGCTTTATTTCGGAAAGTAATTTTTCTTTTTTTTTTTTTTTTTTGTAGATTGTAGTCTTGAATTATATATTGGAGATTCTATGTGGAACGGAGACTAATTTAAAAGCATTATCAATGAAGCTTATCTAGTAGAAATTGTCATGATCTTTAACAATCTTTATAATCGGATTTTTAGGAGTTGTTCTAGTTTTTTTAGGCCAATAACATTTCATCATGCAGTCTTACTGAACGATCGTTTCAACATACGAGAAGTAATAGGAAAATAGATACAGATGATAAAGTTTTGACAGAAATTCCTGTTGTTTTGGAACAAGAATTCGTACCTACTGTTCCATCGATAGAAGAAGCAACAATATACCCGACGTCAGCAAATGTTAGCATCATATCATTTTCACTATTTTTTAAAGTAGAATTTATAATTAATGTTGTTTCTCATTCTCTGTCCTGCTTTAAATATAATTTTGTAACCATTAATTATGCCACATTTTGGGTTTTGTTCATAAATATGTAATATCAGTGTTCTTGCTATTCATGCGATAGTAAAATTGCTGTTTAGTACTTTTTATTACTATTTAGATCACAGAGTTGATCATCCGCTGAAGCCTTTCAGAATGTAAAATGAGTCTTCCTTAATTCTTCTCATTTATAATTTTCAGATAAAATCAAAAATGCCAGTCAGTTTAAATTCATCTCTACGTTCAGATGACGACAAAGTGACAGTACGTTACATTCCAAAAAAAGTTCCCGCAATAGATGCAGCAGTTTCCACTGATCCTGTATTTACGAATAATCAATCAATAGAAAAGATTGAAGTCGGTGTCAATACTGTTATAGAAATGGGTACCTACATGGCAGATGGTAGTTCGAGTTCAAATACTGCTTCTGATAGTAGTGTTGGACAGCTACCGAAACGGTTGTTTGATACAATTCTGCAGAGGTTGATTTATGTTAAAATAGAATTAAACTTTTTCCATATTGAACATTTTTTTATATTTTGAATGATTTCCGCATCTGATTTTTCAACTGAAAATTCTGTAAAAAAGTTAGTGGAGAATTAACACTAAAGCAATTTTTTGAGGCCTTCGTTGAGAATTGTATCGCTGAGACCGGACGGAAGTATTGTTCCCAAAGATGATTCGGTGTCGCGACATTTTCCTAGTGTCCGGGAATGGACGCCAGTAACCAGTGAAGAAAACACAGAGGAATCAGTTCTAGATTCAAAAGCAGAAGCTTGCGACATGACAAATAAATCAGACCTAAGTCATTCAGGATACAATGAAAAAGAAAGATTAGGTAGCAGATTTCCCTCATGTTAGGAATAATTCTTTGAGTTAATTTCGTTTTCAGAAATTTAGTTTCATATGTAGTCATTATTGATATATTAGTAAAACTTTTTCTAATTTGTACGATTATGAGACTCGTTTTCACATTATTAGTAGGATCAGAAGCCAGTGGTTGTCGTCAATAGTTTATTTGCTGTCCGTAATATTAAGAAAGGTAATTTTTTATTTTGCTCATCAAAATATCGAATGAAAGCAGTGTAATGTATATTTATTTTACTTAGAGGAAAAAAAAAATGTTTTTAGTGCTACTACTAATGCATTGTTTCAAGTCTATTTGCTAATGCTTTTTCTAAAAACTTTCTGGTCTTGCTAACATTTTTCTTGCTTTAGATAGTGTCTCAGCATCGGCATCACGACCTGACCCCTTTGAAGAAGATTTAAATACTTTGGCGAACATTTCACCGCTTCCACATTCTTAACATATCGAATATTTCTTGCAGATTTATAATTTTTTGCTACGAAATAAATAGCTTTGTCACTTTCATGCATTTATTTTTTGGTATTGCCGAGTTTTATTACCTTTGTTCTGTGATTTCTGTACTTCGCTTATGTTACTGATTCTGCAATTTTCATTTTTCAACTGGAAAGTCCGAAGAGAGCAAGATGAAATTTGAAAAAAGAAAATATTAGAACAGAAGAAAAGGAAGGGAACGGAAGAAAATGATTTGAGAAATAACACGAGAAATTGTGTTATCCATAACATTTGAAAATAACTTAAGAAATTGTTATGACTAGGAAATGATAAACAAACTGGCATAACACCTGTTCATCCATAGAAAAGGTTACGGCAGGGAATAAGGCTCAGAGAGAACTTAACCGTCCCAGTATTGCATTCATTAATGCTCCTTCCTATGCTGATCAACAATTGGCTTGAGAAACTTTGGATAAAAGAGGTTGTTACATTCGATACTTTTTTTTTTTGAAAGTTATAGAATCAAGTTTTCTTGATATAGCAATATTTTCTTGTATTCTGTCCCACCTCGAATTAGTTTTCCGGGACATTAAATATACAGGGAATGAAATTTTAAATATAAAATTCGAACTTTATTTTGCAAATATTGAGCTAAATATGCTTAATTACTAATTCTTTTCCTTTTTTCCATTACACTTTCCTCAGTTTGTTAAATGAAGAATTTATATACTGCATTCATGCATATTGTTTCTTATCAAAATAAATTCCATGAAATTTTATTGTATATTGCGATAATATAATTCATTAATTACAATATTTTATTATTGTAATTACAATTGTATTGCAGAACTGGTCATAAGAAATTTAATTTTAGGTAAGAATCTTTAAGCCTGGTGAGAGAATGTCAGTTATCTGGATTCTTGTCGTAAAAACACTACCTCCTTATTAATTAATACTGATGTCATTTAAATAAGAAGATCCGAAAACGATCATTTAATAAAAGTTCGGAAAGGAAAGGTAAGTCACTTGCAGAAATAATTATTGGGATTCAAGTTCATAAATTAGTGTGTCTTATTTTTGAGGTTAAGGGCTTTTAAATTTAGGAGATTCAAAGATTTAAGAGACTGAGTTTAGATTCTACTTTTGAATTCGAGACATAAGGTTTTTTGCTCAGACTTAAAAAAAGAGAAATTTTGAAGATTTGACTCTAAGATCGAAGTGCATTTTTCTTTTTGCTATCCCAGTGGGATTTAATTAAGAAGAATTGAATTATTCTAAGTAATTGGTTTCAAGAATAGAACAGGAATGATTGCATTCGTATATATATTTTATAATCTGAGATTGTATAATGATCATTTCAGGAAGGTTTACCTTTTCCAATCCTTTTCAAGTAAAGTCGGTTAGTACGCTATGAGCTCCTGTAATGTTTCCAGGTAATTTATCTTAATTGTATGATTTTTTTTTAGAAACTTTGACCAATTCACTTATAAATATCAGTTTCTAGGAGAATTGGTGAAGTCTCGGAAAAATCAATCAAATTTAAAAGGATTTGAATTTGATTGATTTTTTCCTTTATCCCATTGCGGATGTATGATATTGTGCTAACAGTGATGATGGCATTTTTCTTATCATTGAGCATGATGTCGAATAATATACTTTTGGTGGAATATTGTTGATATACAAACATAGATAAAAATGAGTCATGATAATTACATTTACATTAGTCCCAATATTTTATCGACTTTTTAGTCCAAGTGATAAATCATTGTTTTTCTTTTAATAGGTTTAAAAATTGAGATCCGAAAGACTGAATTTATTGATTGTTATGAGGATTGGAGTAAGCAGAATTTAGTGATTTAGTTCTAAAAATTCATTTGGTTGCAAAATTCGTTAAACTGTGCTTTTTTTAGTCCTTATATGAACAAAAGAGCTGCTCGGGGTGAAGCGTACGAACCGACGCGATATGAACATGTTGCAAATGTCCTCTCTCACGGAGTAAGTTAACTTTTCTGAATTTTAAGTTTAGCATGTAAATCTCATCTTTGATGCACATTACGCTGAAATATCCTGTTGTTATGTTTAATGTAGCTTAGCACTAATCTACTAGAAAAATCAGCCCGAATAGCTGAAATTTTAATTCTCTTCGCGCTTGCATTGTAACAGTAACTCCTAAGAATAACTAAAAAAGGAATAAGTCCTTGTTTTTATTTTTTTTTTCTTGTTTCGTATTTCTGAATTTTTATATTATTGGTTTCAAATTATGAGGTTTCTCAAAATCTCTGCCTTATTTTGATAAAATTTCTCAGAAATTTGACTATTCAGGTAGCAATACTTCCAAGTATATATGGAACATATTGGTTAGTTGCAGCGTCGCGTCATGAATCAGAACGAAATGTATCCATCATTTATTGTTTTTTCACTACGGTATACTTTTAACAGCTTGTTATTTATATTGAAATTTTTAAAATTCATTTATTTCAGCTCATTCCGATAGTATTGACTATCATTTGCTGAGAATTGATGTAATTGTGGTGGAATCTAATTCTCATTTCTATAAAAGTCATTTTTCCTAATTTCTGTAGAATTTTGAATTATTTTAGGTACTTTTTACAACATCAACAGCTTATCATATGTGTGAGCTTCTTTTTCATCCTAACAACAAGTACGTTGTGTCTTTTAAATCTATTTTATTAATGAAAGTGATGCTCATTTTCATTAAATCTTAATTCGATGTCTGTTTATTATCTTCAACTTTACTATTAAATTGATACAAATTAATCAATATTCGACTTATGATTTGAATTATTCCTTTTTCGCAAAGATCTGTGATTTCTTGATTCACTTTATATGAATAATTCCTGGGTTATTTTTTTTTCTTTTTTTGTTTTTTAAATCAGTTCTTTTTTTCCAGAAAATTTCGTTATTACCTCCATATAATCGATCGTGCCGCCATTTATTTTTTTATTGCTGCTTCATACATGCCATGGTTTACGCTAAGGCATTATGAATGTCCAGGAATTAATTTCAAATGGCTTCTTTGGTTATTTGCCCTTTTGGGTACTATCTATCAGTTTATATTTCACGAAAGGTAGATTCAAATCCTTTTACTACTACAAAGCATTTTCATCATTTCATTTTAAACATTCTCTTTCCATATTTTCGGATTTTTTTGTGTTTAACTTTCATTTGTGTCTTGGAAAAAATTTTTCAAAGTTTGTGGAAATTCACTAAACTGATATTATCAGAGTGGAAGTAACATTTGAAATTCTCATTTTTGACGATTAATTTCAGATTTAAAACGATGGAAACGTTGTTATATATTGTCTTTGCTGTCGTACCTTTTAGTGCTATATACAGTATGGTATGTTGTATTCCTGTTTAATACATGTAACTTAGACGAATATGTTTTAGAGTAGTTCATAAACTTTGTTAAATTTTAGAACAACTTAAGTGATCTAACTTTAATGCTAGCTGGTGGTATTGTTTATTCGATGGGTGTCATTTTTTTTAAATCAGATGGTATTATACCTTTTGCGCATACAGTTTGGCATCTTCATGTTGTTGTTGGTAAGTTCATCACGGATGATTTTTTAATATGCTAAACCTAATTGTACACTAATTTACAAAAAACCAAAGTTTTAAATGGAAGTTGCAATATTTATGTGAGATATCACTTCTGTTTTTGTTGGAGGACTGTAACAACAATGACAATATTCCAAACATTTATATAAATCTCATTAATGTGTGATATAATTGAGCTGAAACTATCGTTAGAACATTCGCTATTTGGATTGTTATTAATTATATGAAGAATAGCTTTCTAAGACATAAATATTTAATTCATTTTAGGTGCAACATTACATTGGTATGCCGTTTATAGCGCGCTTCTTGGGTCAAATCACCAACTTTTATTCAAAGAAAAATAAAAAAATTGAAAAATTATCAATACGCGTATTTCGAATGCAGTATTATTTGAAGTGGAGCGGGTAATTATTATTGGTGAAAACTTATCTATAGCATTTGATTACTGATGAATGATGTTGTTGCCATATGATCTGCTTAATAACTTCTGTATTTCTGATTCAGTATTTCTTTTTTTTTAACTAGTCGTCAAAATATAATGCACATATTTGCATAATGTATGTTTTTTTGTTTTTGTTTTTTTTCCTAAAATATTAAATGTGTTTGTAATTTTCAGTTTTTTTTGTGTTTTTTTCTTTTTTTTTTTCTTTAAACATTAAATGTGCTTGTAAATTAAGCCACTATATACTTCCTGTATATTGATAATCATATAATTTGCTATTATAGTGCCAAAAATTTGTTTATATATTTCAGTTTTAATATTTCAATACTTACTATGTTAATAGAATTTAATGGGTAGGAATTAGATGTATTTTTAGATTGTGATTTCTTTAGAAATCGGTTCTTTTTTATTGCTTTGCTTTAAATAAATTTTGCTGTTGTCTTGTCGAATAGTTTTCACAATTTTTAGCCATTATTAAAAACACACAAGATAAGCGAAATTAGAAAAAATTACGATGACAAGAAACTATGGTGTAGTTGGACACTGTTCTTTAACAATAGGAACATTTGCCTTCTTTAGATGTCTTTAATCAGAAAAGTTTTAAAAAGATATGATGATTGTACGGGATCTCCATATTAATGAACTTTATAGTTCTCACCTTAAGATTAAAGACAATATTTAGTGATTAATAACTTTTTTTTTTTTATCGAAATAATATGAAATTAGGAAAAACTTATTTGCTCTCTTTTGTTGTTATAATTCAGGACTAATTCAATCCACAGATGTCAGTACGATGCTCATTTAAATGAGGATATGATGTACTGTAAGAAGCACGGAAGAATGAATTTGGAACTGCGTAACTCCTGAAGTTTCTTGAAATGACCAGAAGTCATTGAAACCAACTCTATCGATCGTTTATAATTTGATTTGTTCCAAAATTTTCAGAAGTTTATGAATTTCTTCTCATCCTGATCTTGGATGAACTTTTTTTCCGGGATCATTTCATGAGAAAAAAAATCTTTTTCTTTGCGGAAAGAATTTTTCTTTGTTTTTTTTTTTTTTTTTTTGCGGGAAGAAAATAGTCCCATAACGATTGTAAAGTGTTTAAAAATTTGACCGGAAAATGACCTTGTAACTTGTGGATAGTTTTGTAACACATTTTATTCCGTTCCTATCCATAGTGTTGTTACATTTTCAATTGTTCCGAATTCATTATTTCGAATTTTGTTGAAATTCTTTGCATTTGTCTTATTTTTGATAATGAATTTTAAAATTTATCAAAAAATACGTAATTTCATAGAAATAGATGAAATTTAACAGTAATGGAAATGTGTATATGAATTAAATCTTCCTTAAAAAAAAACTATGTTTTTTTTTGATTAAATAAGAATTCTTAAACTTTTTAGCTTTCTAAGCGCTTGCAAAAATTTAGAACTTGATAGCAATTGCTTTAGCATATTCACAACTTACTTTTCCTATCCTTAACATCGTTGATAAGTACAATACGGATTAGGCTCATATCATTTAAAGCCAAAAGAAAAAAAAAACTTTTATTTGATATCTCATTTTTATCACATTTTGCTCTTTAATTTATTTACTTTTAAATAATTGATTGGAATTAAATGAAATTTAAATGCATTATTCTTTTTTACGGTATGATTATTTTTTTTCTTTACTTTTCTTTTTTTTTTTTTTTTTTTCTTAAAATTAGTTTAACTCAACCAAAATTCAGTACTGTTCTATCCATTAATAGTACCATACCATCATTGATTCAGTATAGATTGATACTGCTATAATTAAGTTAATGATGAAATTAAGGAGAAGAAATGAATTACTTATTTAAATGGTTCCAATTTTGCATACAAAAATCTTGTATTTTTACGATTATTAAATTAAACGTTCAAATAATTAAGTTCAAAAATGATAATAATAAATTTTGAAAAAATTTAAAAATGAAAAATGAAAATTAAATATTATTATATTTAAAAGTAGTTTTAATAATTTAAAGTATAAAAATGAAATCAAAAAAGGCCGTGAAAAAAAATTTGAAAGTATGGCAAAGCGAGAACGATGAAAAAAAGTTGAGGTACGTTCATACGTTATTGATAAGTAGTTGATATTTTAAATCAATTAATTAAATAGTGAATGATTTTATTAATGATATCAAAAAGATTCTATTTTTTTTTTCAACATTAAAGATGAAAATTGAACGAATTTTTTAAAATATTAAAAAACTCTTTGACAAATTCATTTATGGGCAAAATAATCTACGATTGATTGATTGATTGATAATTTCATTTCCTGCTCTTCATATTTTGAAAAAGTGATAAAGGAATGATAACTGCTTTCAGTGATAAATGATGTTAATGATAAATAATGACATTTGCCTAACTTCATTAAGATAATTCTAAAGTAGAAAAAATATAATTTTGAAGGCAAAATCAGATTTTAAATGAGATATTCTTATAATAACATTACTAGTAGATATGATAATTGATAAAGAATTATGAAAAATTAAAAGAAAATTTGTCATAAAAAAAAAATGGATCTTTCTGTTGCTAAATTAGATCAATTTTTGAAATTCAATCTCATTCTATTATTCGGTAAGCAATTTATAATGATTGACCTTGAAGTTAACGGATAATTTCTATCAATTTATTACTCGTATTCGGCCGCTTTTTCCACTTTTCAAAATTCTTTTGAGATTTGCAAAAAGAAAAAAAAAAAAAGAAGCAATTTATTTCTCACACATAAGGTTAAATAATATTTCTTTTATTCGCCTTTGTATAAATCGCAAAAGAAATTAGCTTTTTTCTTTTTTCTTTTTTTTTCAATCAATTTCAACAATGTTGAATAAGTAAGACGAATGCGTACTAATTTGATAGAATGTGAATATTGCCTCATCGAATTATTTATATTTTTAGGATTCAATTTATTTCCGTTTAAAACGAAAATCTTTGATTGAATTTTGGTTGAAAAAAAAACTTTTGATTTAAAAGAACTTCTGATTGAAAAAACTTTGGCTGGAAAAATTTTGATTGAATTGAAATTTGACATTTGAAATGTTTTTGATATTTTCATTCCAACATAAAATATTATGGTACAATGTTATTTTTTTCTTCTTAACATCAATTCCTTCTTCTTCTTCTTCCTGTTAATATCAAAAAGATTGAAAATCATTTGACTTTTTCTTGTTTTTACATTTTGTTCCTTTTTTTTTTTTTTTTTTTTTTTTTTTTTTTTTTTTTTTTTTTTTTTTTTTTTTTTTTTTTTTTTTTTTTTTTTTTTTTTGTGAGAAATGCAAAAATGGAACATTTGAAAATTTGTTGAATTTATTCCATTGGTGACAATGATGACAAGGAATATGTCAAATTTTTCAAAGCAATAATTAAAGAAACTTGTCAAAGAAAGAAGACAGATGATGATGCTTTTTATCTTAAATGTTAAATCCTAAGTGAGACTTTTAAAAGAATTTATTTCATTTCCTTTGATGCCCTTCATTTCCATCAATCAGATTGTTGTTAGCAATGAAATAAAAGATTTCTGGAAATGAACAATTTTATTTCAATTCTTTTTTTTTTTGGAAGAAGTGCTGAAACAGTATAGGAAAGAATTTGATTCATTGATTTGGTGATAATTAATAATTAATTTCAAATAGCAAATTCTCTTCTTGTTCATTGTTTAATTCATTGTTTATCGAAACTTCTCTCTTCTTGTTTTCCTCACATTTTGATTAAAATTCGAATAATTGACGTAAAAAAAAAAAAAATAGGCAAACTGGTTTCATCTCGCTACCACTTCGATGTAAACTTATTTTTGTAACTTCCTTATCACCAATTTGATCAATATATTTAAGACCAATTTAATGAATATAGAAGAGAGGAAAATATTATTTGTTATGATCATATTATATTCTTCAAAATGATGAAAGAAATGGTTTTAAAATTTTTCATATGATTGTGATTTTTTGTATCTTTTTTTTTTTTGCATCATTGATCGAAATGTATTAAAAACTAATCTTTAGTTTATATTTCATATATTGTAGTTAAATTTGATAAGAAATGCATTCTCGGAAAATACAGAAAATTGAGAATTTCGAAAATTTGAAAAAAAAAATTTTTTTAAATAACAGCTTGCAATCAGTGTAAAATAGCGTGTTGCCCTAAAAATAACTTTTGCTTTGTAAAAATATGTCAAATATTCTGTGTCAAGTTATATTAATTAGGTCTGCTAGGAAACTCTCATTCATCTTTAGTTTCATTTAATTTTCAATCATTATTCTTCATTTGCATGATGAATAAATGTTTGGAATACATTGAAAAGAGATATTATCAGCATTAATCAAACGGTTCAAAATTCAGTTTAACAAAAAAAAAAAAAAAAAAACTAATAATAGAATGGATTTGAAAAAGTTTGTCTAAAATTAATGAGCAAAAATTTTCTTCATCAATTTGGCTATTAATTTTGTAAATGTTCAAAAAGATAGCCGGATGTAATATAATAATAATGCAAAGTTTCCCTCAATTCTAAATTCTCGTCAATTTTTTTTTCGAAATTCTTTTTCATGCTAAAAAATCAGTAATATTTCAGAACTGTTTAATATCATCACATTTGATATTTATATTAATTATGCATTTATATCACTGAGAATCCTGAAAGATTGCTTTAATTTCATCATATTTGATATTTATATCAGTAAATATTTTATATCAGTGATGCTACAGAAGGATTTTTAAGAAATCAATAATGATCCAGAACTATTTAATACCATCACATTGATATTTATATCGATGATATATTGCAAAAGAATTTTAAATATCACCGATATTTGATAATAATTCAAAGCGATCATAAAGTGCGAGCAATCATAAAGTTTTTCTGCGTTTTCGAAAAAAAAAAAAAAAAAAAGAAAATTCATTCGGAAAGAATAAACGAAAAAAAAAACTTTTCGCTCAAAATGTTTTCCTTCTCTCGCAGACTTTTTTGTTTTTTTTTCCTTTCAACGATAAAATATGATCATTTCTTCTAAATTCGGTCATTGCTAACAACAATAAGTTAAGTAATACTTCTGAGATAAAAGAGATATACCGCGGATAGGTAAGAATAAGACAGGGGAAATGATGAGAATAAATACCAAAATGATCGATGATCATGATCTCCATCATTTATTATTAAATTTTTCTCTCTCTCTCTCTCTCTCTTTTTTCCTCCATCAAACCGTTTTTGTTCAATTCAGTTTGATGCTGCGCGCCTTCTCAATATCAATTTGAAAAACTTTTCCTTTTTCATTGATAATTAATAGCCTTCCGGGACAATTATTGAATATTTTTTTCGGTGTCTAGCATTAACGATGGAATGGCTTTGTTTCGATCGATAAACGTACGTGTAATTATGACATTTATTGAAATGTCTTTTCTTTATTTTACCTTTTTGCACGTTTTTCAGAGTAAAACAATATATGGATTTTACTGTTATGAATCAAGATGAAACAGGTCAAATTGAACTTTCCTTTTTTCTTTTGAAAATTCAGTCATTGTCGATTTTTCTCAATTTATGTTTTTATTTTCCTTTCTTTTTTTTTTTTTTTTCTTTCATCTTGTTGCAATGCGAAAATTTTCGAATAATACATGATCTTTTAAAATATTTTCGGTTTTATTCAGATTTTAATTTAATTCTAAATTCATCGAATTAAATTGAGAAAAGATTGCTCTTCTCTGAATTCAATTTTGAATATTTTTGAGCGCATTTTTCATAGATTTAATGGCTTGGGCAATTTTTCAATGTGATGCTCAAAATAGTACTTAACAATCAGAATACTGTGGTTACAAAACATGTCGATTAATATGGAAATAAAGCATATCGATTAATTTGTTAGTCCAAAAAAAAAAAAAAAAATGATTTTGAGATTTTACAAAAAGGAAAAGTCTCGCAATTTGAAAATTAAACTTCAGAAAGCGATGAAATCGGACAACAACAACAGTTTAGCTCGGCAACAATCGCTGTACGTGCTCAAAAAAAGATTCTTTCTAAAATAATTTCAAAAAATAATGTGAAATTATTTATGGATGATGTCACTCTTCGTTTGTTCGATTATCTTCATCAAATCCTGAAAACGATATATAATAAAATGATCGCTGAAAAGGTTCTTTTTTTTTTTCTTAACTGAATAAATTTCATAATTGTTTGAAATTTTCGATCCAGAAATTTCTTCACAATATTAGAATGAAAAATTTAAAATAGTATGGAAATTGGATAAGGCAGCTTTTCGCAATCATCGAATATATGAAGAAATACTTTCTACATATTGGTTGGTAAAATAGTTGATCTGAACTGCCGATAGCCAAGTCAAATGATTAATTCAATAGAATAGTTTGATGATTGGAAAAGAAAAATGTAGACTTGAATATCGAAATGCAGAATAGAAAGAAGTTTATAGTAATAATAGTGCATTTGAATAGTAAATATTGAAAAAATTAATTTATCTGCAGGTGGTGAAAAATATTATCAAACTTGTTATCAAATTGGGTGTAGTATTACGAAATGAAAAATTTACGGCAGAGCAATTAAATCAACTTGCAAAAATTCAGCAACAAATGCGCCAACTTTGTCTTACTGTCATTTCGTTCGGTAGAGTGGCATTCTCATATGATTGTACATATTTGAATGCACTACTCAAGGAAACTTATCATCACTTAGTACCATTGGTAGAACAGATCCTTAGTGGCAAATCCAAACAACGCTTAGATATGATTTTTGAACATCTATGTAAGGTAAATTGTTCCAGTCTTTATATGCCTTTGTATAGAAGAGATATATGCAGAAAATTGTATTTGTTAATTGTCATAAAATCACAGTTGTCAACAAGTTTATTAATAATGACAAAGTTATAATAAAATTGTTAAAGTTTAATTTATCGTTTCTACAGGATTCGGTGTTGAATTCACTCTTCCGAGCAGATGGTGAACACAGGAAGCTTCTTCCGAAAGTTATAATGGATCTCGAATTACTTATTGATAGGGAAGAATTGTAATTTGGAAATGGACAACTATAGGAATCACATTATGCAGATTTCACTTTATAATATATTTATATTTATATATTGGAATGTTAGTGTTCTGAAAAATATAGAGGCATATCTGGGATGTAACTTTCTGGTTTAAATTTCCAGGGTTTTCATTTTTTATTTTTGATAATTTTCCGGAAGACCTACAAGAAAAATGCATTTTCGTCCCAAATATGCCATCATCCTAATGCTTGTATGTAATTCTTCCATTAGTTTAAATAACATTCCTTAAACCATATGTGAAATCCGGAATTAATCCAGGATACAAGTAGCATAGGGAAATTTGGTTATGATTTCATCTCTGAAAATTCAAATAATAGACTCACATAATTACTCAATCGGTTCCCATTCTTAATGTCTTTTTTTGTATTTTTGTATATCTTTACTTTTGTTGCATCGTATTCGTGCTCAAATATTTCTTCATTAAAGATTTGAACTATTTTCCGTTGAATTATCGTTTTATTTCATTAGTCCAAAATGACCCATAAATTATTTAACAAAATTTTTAGTTGCAAACATGTGTCAAACTGTAGACTATATATTCTCGATCAAATTATATAATTAATAACGATAAAGTAACGCACTATAGAACAACTTAAAAAGGATCGTATACCATCCGTTAATGGGGCAACACTGTTCAAATTCTTTCTCTGTCCTATCATGAAAATTCCCATTAAGCCCACTAACCAAATGTAATTTCCAATTTCCGCTTCATGACGAGGAAAATCTTCTCTTGGAAATGTAGTAGAAATATAAGGGAACGTTCTTATTCAATTTCGAATAACTTCAAATTGCAACTTAAATTTCCCAGAAAAATGAACGATAAACGAAAATTCTTTCGTCTTTTTCTTAAGATAGCTGATAATGTTAAATCAAGATGTAGTTAAACAAGTTTTATTTTTTAACTAGCTGGACCTGGCCACCGGAGCGTGGCCGATTCAGCTAGTTTATGGGGGCCGGCCACTCTTCGCGTATCTAGCTCCTGCTAATCTGTATAAATAGAAATGTTAATGTTCGTTTGTTCAAAGTCTTAAACCCCCGAAAGTTCTTAAACAGGCGTCTTATCTATATTAATTCAAAATCTTAAATATCGGAAAGTCCTTACCTATTGCTTTGGAATTTTAACACAACGCTACATTCGAATATGCACATACACAAGCGTTGCTGTAGCTCAGTTTGGTTAAGTAGAAAAAAAAAGGAAAAAAAAAAAGAGAAGGCGCATGTATCTAGTGTTGAGAAAAATGATATTTTGTAATTTGGTTGGATTGGAGATTGATTCTTGCTTTTGTGATTAGACTAGGTCAGCAATAAGTGTGAAGAGGTTTTTTGTGTCTTGTGTGACAGAGATGAATACTGTTGAGAAATGTTTTAATGATTGATGAAAAGTGTTTCTTCGTAACAAACAATTATTAGAGAATATCCAGGCAAATTAATCACTGGGTTATTCTATCCTCTGTCGATAATAGAGAAGAATACTATTCAAGTGAATTGCCGGATTATTGCTACTGTTGTGTCGCTTTGAACTGTCGAACTGGAATCCTTGGAACTCCGAACTGTTGCTGTTGCTGCGTCGATTTTTGTCGTTTATCTGTGAATTGGAGCGTTTTGGTGGTAAACATATTTGCCGTCTCTTTGAAACTATGTCGTGCAACTTGATCTTTAGTATTTTTGTTTACAATTATTGTCATGGCGTTAGTTGACATCTTTTGGTTTTCAATCACATCTAATATGTTTAATTTCACAATACTTATGGGTGTACAATATTTTTGTTTATTTCTGTATAGATAATAGAGATTGTATGATTTGCCGACTCTAGAACACGCACCATATAATTGTCCATGTGAGAAGCAATTCGTCTCTAGATCTAAACCGCATAATTCTGAAAACTGACCCTGAGCTTTGTTGATAGTGGATGCAAATGCCAATCGAATTGGGAATCGCAATCTCTTAAACTGAAATGGCACATCCGTTGGAATCATAGAAATGCGGGGAATAAGGATATCTTCACCTCTCAAAGGTCCTATCAAGATTGTTGCCGCTGTTACGTTGCTCATTAATTTTTTTACTGCAAGCAGCATGCCGTTGCAAAGTTTGGCTGGTTAATATTTCGCAACACAATAATTGGCACACCGATTTTCAATTCAGCACATGGAGTGACATCCCTGGCAGATCGAGCGAATTCAAAAATTCTGTTGGATTAAACCTGAATCTAATGAATTTTTATTTTGATCAACAGAATGCTTATAATTTTATTCTATTTTTGTTGTTTATTTTTTGTTAATTTGATTCTTTTATGAAAAAACAAAACCTTAGCCGCTTCATCTGCTTCCACAACAGTTTCGACGGACTTATATGTGACTGTTTCGCTTTGAATGTTAGACTGTATAATATTCTTGAGTTCATCGACGTCTTTGTTCTTGGCCGCAAGAATAGCTCGTTCACTCAGCCAATCGTGATTCTTATAATTGGTTTGAATATCGGGAAATATTTCTTCAGCTAGCTCTTCTTTTGACATTACTAAATTGCAGAAGTTATGAGGCAATAAAATTCGTCTTATGGTCAGATCGACTGCCATCTTTCCGTTCCCAATTTCCAGCAATTGATATGAAAATATTCCAGCTAATCGATCGTTTTGCAACTGAACACGCATATTTGTAGTTAATTTTAACGTCTTTACGAGTCGCCACAAAGTACAGTATTTCCGGCAAGCACTTATTTCGTCCGCTGATGTCGATCGAAGAATGACCGGTAATGTTTGCTTGAAATCTTCTACAAACAATATTGATACCTTCCCAAATGGTCTGATATTTCCAAACAAATCTTGCAATGATCGAACAAGAGCATCGACCGATTTTTTGTGCGCCATTGTAAATTCATCCCAAACAATAAGTTTGCAATTTTGCAATACTTTTCTCATGCCGAATGTCTTGGAAATGTTGCATGTGGGAGTTTCAATGAACTGTATGTTTAATGGCAATTTCATTCAAAGCAAAATGACAATTCTTCGATCTGGCAGCAATGTTGCAGCTATTCCGGATGATGCAAGGAGCTAAAGCAAATTGCTGCTTAGGAACGTTTTACCAGTTCCTCCTGCCGCACCTAAAAAGATTTTTCCGACCCCTCACTGACAGTTTGCATTATTTGATTGTAAATACCTTTTTGCTCAAACACTGGCTTAATGTTTTTTAGCTTAGGAATATTTGATTGCACATATGACGAAAGATCAGTCGTGTGCAATTTTGTTCGCGACGCAATTCTACATCGAGCGAAGCAGCAGCAGGTCGATTCGGTGATGGCATTCTCAATTGATTGAGAGCTTTGTTCGCGATTTCTAAGCACAATTTTAGATTGATAGATAAAAATAAACAAATAAAGATGTAATAAGAATAAAATTTAAAAAAGAAAGAATTATTATCACTTATATTAAATTCTAAATCAACATTATTCATGATGGATTTGAATATTAAATCTATGGAAAAATGAAGAAAGATATGAGTTAATAATTTAACATTGAATTTACATCAAATTAAGTTAAATCAAAATCAAATCCGAGAAGATTAACTGAGCAAAAAGCTTGATCCTAAAAAATATTTAGAATTAATGTAATAAAAATTCTTTGGTTAAACTGATGCCTTTTTTCAAAAAAAATTAAGCTAATCTTTATTAAAGAGAAAAAATTTCGAATTCGAAATTTAACAGATATCTAAATTTTTTTGTTCGGACTTGTTACGAAAAAAATGAAAAAATTTTTATATTCATCTGCCACATCAGAAAGCATTTTTTCTTCCCTTGGATAAATCCACGTAACATAATAAAAATAGCAATAGAGAGAAATGGGAGGCAGAGGGAGAATGAGAGAAAAAAAGGAAGGCTTATTATTATTAGAGAGATGGGAGGAAGGAGAATGAGAGAAAAAAGAAGGCGGAGTCAATAAACACTCTCTCACTTACTTTCAGTTGTCACGCATGTGAACAAAAACGTATCTTCATATAAAAACACACGCTTATTCGAATGCAAGGTTGTGTCAAGACTTGAAAAGAATTGATGGAGAACTTGCGGAGATTATTGCGAAGTAACAAGTAGCATTTACATTTTTATTTAGATAAGGACAACAATATCCTTAATTTGAATGGCGATAACAGTAAGAAATATCAAACAGGGCTTTGAATTACGCTGAAGTTAAGCCACACTATAAAAAAACTGAATATGGTGGAGAAGAGGTAGCAGTAAAATAATCTTCAGTCTAACGCCAATAAAAAAAAAAAAAAAAAGGTTCTGAAATAAAAATTAAATCACTGCATTGTAGGAAAAATTTATAAAAAGATCGATACTGAAAAAAATCTAGAAACTAATATAATTACTTAAATTTGCAAAAAAAGAGTCATCGATAAAATTAAAGGACTAAGCATTTGCGACATTTATATAACAAACAATCACTTCTGATTATTTACATAACAGCAAATTTCATACAAAAGTATTTGGCCGATTAAACAAATATTCATTCTTAAAAACAAACATAATTTTCAGCCAAAATAATTGATAACTTGTAAGCAATGAGAACTTGATATTATAATTGAAATACATTCATAAGCAAGACAATATCTATGACGAGATATA
Source organism: Onchocerca volvulus (assembly GCA_000499405.2). Classification (NCBI taxonomy): domain Eukaryota; kingdom Metazoa; phylum Nematoda; class Chromadorea; order Rhabditida; family Onchocercidae; genus Onchocerca; species Onchocerca volvulus. The sequence continues at coordinate 10,869,565 of HG738137.1, read as the reverse complement.
TTTAACAATGCAAACTCCATCTTCATGAATTTTTAGTATTCGAATTCGGAACGAAAGGTGATCACACGAAACAGCACCCTTCAATTTTGTTACAATTCCGTCTTCGGCTTCCACATAATTCGGAAGAGTTGCTGCGACACATGAATTGAACAGCATGCAAGGAATCGCCATTCCTGGATAGGTGCAAGCGATATCAGGCTAAAATAGGCATAAATCAGCAACCATTTCTCTCTACCAGTAAAAAGTTTTAATATCACTGCACAGCAACTACCTATCATAATATTATTTCAAAGCCTAAATGCTAGTAGGACTACACATCGGAATGGTTCAACACTAATATCCCACAAGTAGCTAATAAAATTAGCCACTAAACCGTTCCATTAATTCCACTTTTTGATTGCTTACATATGCTAATAGTTTACAAATTAAATTGCTAAAAATATGTTTACCAAATTACTAATTGACTTTAGATCGTTCCTGTTCACTGTTTCATAATTGCCATAATCGACATAATAAACTTCAATGCCAGCATCTGATATTTTTGTTATGACTGCTCGAAACATTGATTCAAATGTATGACAAAATGACAAACATAAGGTACCCACTTGCTGAAAAATCAAGAACAAATAATTTCATACGGGGAAGAAATATCATATCTAACTCAGATTATTTCTTAACAACTTTTTATCTTCCTAATTCGATCATATACCGCCTGATGAGATTCAGTATACTAAGCAAAATAACATAATGGATCAAGTTATCGAAACAAATATTCAATCTTACATTCAACTATCACAGTCGTCATCCAAGTTTATGTCCTTAAATACAGATAAAATTGCATAAAAGTAAGCGTCACAATGCTACCATGATATAAAATCGCAAACAATTTATTATTTAAAGATACGACTCGTTACATGTTTCTGTTTCTGATCTATGCAAGTCATTAAAGACAAGGCATTAAAATCGTATTATCAGGAACAAAACAGCATTTATTGGAAGAGTTGCCAGCAACGGATGCAATAAAACTTAATCAAATTTCTGAAGTTAAACTTAGCTAAATTTTTTAAAGTTAAAGTACTATGAATCAATTACCAATTCTTCTTCACTAATTGAAATTGTTGGTTGCAATGAATCAAGTTCCTCCAATACATCAAGCAAATCGTCACGCTGAATCTGTACGAAGAATAATGGCCAATTTTTATTATTATGGTCATCGTCACTTCGTTTCACTAGTACTTCATCACCTTCATTTACTTTCACATGTTCAAAGAAAGCCTGGAATGAATGTTCCAATTACTTTCATATTTTATTTTACAAATGAAAATCGCGAAGAAAATGATAAAGAAGAAAAGTAGTACATCATTACCAAAATTCTTCAAGAACTATAAATAGAAAAGTTCGAAAGATCTAGCAAAACCTGATAAGCTGGAGCATATTTTCTTGACTGTACAAAAGGATCATCGATATCAAGAACAAGCTCCTTTTCCAATAAATTAGCAGCAATATCTATCTGTAAAACACTCCTAGAAACTTTATTATAAATAAATGACAAAACATTTAATACTTCCGAAATCTACAGATTCTCTACTGTTACAAATATAATTATGAACTAACTTTGTTTTCAACAACAGCATCATCATCATTGATAATAAACTGGCATTGTGCCTCACCGAGAGGAATTTCATCTGTTGATGATTCATCGGAAGTATACAACAATTTGCCTTCACGATTGCGGAGTCTCCGCACATAAAAGGTTCTCGAAATTTTCTAAAAATTTATTTATATAGCATAGAAATAAAGTGCAAAAATAATGCAAATAATAAATATGAATTGTTTCGACTGATGATAGAATTTTAGCAAGTGATCAGCGGTTTTGTTTGGAAAAAAATTTGCATAATTCTACTACTTTAATAAATTCATTCCACTGCTCTGTTCTAAGATCTCTCTCTTTTAATTATTTAGGAACTTACATTTGAAAAGAAATATGAAATGAAAATTACACCTTACTATAATGAAAACTATGTTTTTGATGGAATCAAGAAACCTTATTGGTGAATGGACGATCTTCACAATGTTTATCATGTTGCCATTTCTTAAGCACTTTGATATTGCTTTTCGGCTGCTTTCTGCGCATTTGTACATGAAAATTGGTTCTTTTTATTTTTAATTTATTACCATTTAACTGTCCGTATCCATGTTTGTCATATTGATATTGATTACGTCCATCACGTCCTAAGCAGAAAAACTAAAACAATCACTGATAATAACACTGTTTGAAGATAATTACTTCCAGGTATTGAAAGATGTATGATAAAGCCATTAATACTTTGCCCTTATTAGACTCAGTATTACTGAGAATTATCCAGAAAATCTGATTATTTCGGCTTTATAGTGAAGTTATTTCACGTACTTCTATTAAAAGTTTCGTAGCTTGAAGGACACTGTAGCGGAACAGCAACGGGTACCACAACTGGTATTATCGAAGGGATCATTTTTCTTGACTGTACATAATGCGACAGTTCTGAAAAAAAAATCGTATTTTATACTCCGCAAACTTCGCAAATAATGTCGTCTCTAAATAGCAGAGCAAAATAATTCTAATCACTTTTTGTAGAATGAAGTATAACAACTAGTTTCATTCACTAAAATTAAGAAGATGCGATTGTTAATTAAAAATGCATACTTGGAGGAAGTTGGACATTTTCCATGATATGGTGTGATCTACGCTTCGAACAATCGTTTAGATTTCTAACTATGTGAGTTGCATTCCGATTTATTTCCTTTAAAGTTGAACTGGTGAATGCCATTAATACTCCAGTTTTTGTGTCAAATCAACAATTATGACTACCCTCTTACATTTCGAAACATCAGAAAAAGTAAAACAATAAAGAGCGAGTGGTAAGTCGACGAGTTTATTTTCCATTAAAATAGAAATAATTTACTAAATCAATTTAGCAGTGAAGGAAGAATTTAATTATCTTAAGAAATGAAAATTACTATAAATGGCACATCTTGTATGACATACAATCGTTGAGCTATTATAACTCTATCACATTCGAATATTGAAACAATGAATAGGAAAGGATATTCGATGAGAGAACACTAAACGAGAAACTTATATTCCCACAACTGTCTTGAAACATGCAGTGGTTGATACATTTTTTATACTAAGAGAAGAAGCATTACCATCCTTTCATGCAACTTGTAGTTGGATTCTGAAATTCCTAAACCATTCGATAGCCTACCAGATCTGGAAAATCTTATTTTGTAATAGTTAAACTTGGTAGGATAATTAATTTTAAAAGTAAAAATCACTGGAATTGCTGCATATGAACGGATTCAATCATTGGCATTGAACGATTCTGACCACTGTGTTGACAAGATTGCTGAAATAAAGACATGTGTTCCATCCTTCCAAATAAGCATAACTTTCTATAGCTTAGCAGGTCTTAGCTACCTTGGATGTTTCTGTAATAGAGAATCAAATCTTCCAAATCACCTATTAGTAGAAAAATGTCACATATAAGATTACTGTATTTCAAAATAAAATTGCAAATGAAAAAGTTCGGATATGACATCATTTGTAGTTATTCATTTATATTCCGATGACTGGAAACATGTTTCATAACTGTGATCAGCGTTAACTGAGCCCAGTTAATCACTAGTAAATGATATTTATGCTAATTAAAAAAAAAAAAAAACCAGTAAAAAGTAGTAGAAAATCACTAACTAACCATATGTAAAGAAGCGAGTTTTGCATTAGTAATATTATCAATTTTTTCAGATATTTTCAAGACATCAAGTTGTATTGAAGTCAGCGTCACTTTGTTTCTGAAATGCAAATTAGGTTAAAATTATAAGAGACATGTCGTCTGACAAGTCAATAAAATAATTCAAATGAAAGTTAAAATAATTCAAATGAAAGTTAAAATAATTCAAATGAAAGTTAATAACTTAGCGGATTTGTTCCCTATATATAAGTTGTTTGATTGAGATTGAAACCATCGTTGATTATTCTGTTCCACATTAAATCTTTCATTGCTTACTGCTCTTGATGAAGAAGCTTCAGTGCTTATGCTTTCACTTGTTAAACTTTTAACATTTTCGTTTCTTATATCACTGTCGACTGAATCTGATTCAGATTCTTGTTTTACGCTTTGCATCTCAGATATTATGTTACATACGTAAAAATTGTTATGTAGGCATGAAAGTTGTAGAGTATAAAGTTCTTCCCGAAGTAGCTGAAAATGAATGCAAATTCTACCTGCACATGCTGTTAGCATACTATCTTGATACTGTTAAAAATTAGTATCCAAACGTTCCTAAATTTTCAAACAACAAAAAAACCATGCTGTCAAAGATTCCGTTAACTCTTTCAAAGTTCTAAATTGCTTATTGAATTTATCGGCTAAATTAACTATTTTAATTTTGAAATGCTTAAAAATTTGATTGATTTCAAATGGGAAATGTTAATGGTTTACTTTGGGCGTCTTACGCTCATCACCTCTCTGTTGCAAAACTTGACTGACATAACATCTGAATGCAGCGGATACAGTCTCACGTATCACCATAGGCTAAAAATATTTTGTTAAAAAAAAAAAAGAAAAAGAAAAAAGAAAACGACAGACAAATGTTTTGTGGCATATCTGCAAATATAATATCTGCGTAGTAAATCATGTGCTTTAATTTAAAATTGTCTTTTTCCTACCAATGAACAATAAATAAAAGAAACAGTAATAAAAACCAACCTGTTCTTTACAAGTATACAAATTTTTGGTGCTACACACAACTGATAGACCAAAATCAACAAGATATGCCAAACAAGTACCAGTTTTAGCACGAAAATCAGTAACAATTGCTCTATAATCAATATGCATCACTAAAGCACTGAATTTTCCAGAATCTATCACTAGAACTACTTTCTGTCATGATAATATGACATTATGAGTCGCAGTTCGTAAATACCTAAACCATGCAGTTGAATTTCGAAATAATTTTTACAAGCATGAACTTAAATTCGCAGAAATGAAAATAAAAAAAAGTATTGTAGTAATTCGAAGCAATTTATGAGCAGATCACTGATTCATGTCGCAACATTTTCTGGATAATGATAAACAATTCTTTAAAAATCTATGATAAAATTAATTTTATATTCAATACAATATTGAAAACTTCAAATTCTCAATAAAATCAAACCTTACCGGTACACGGGAAATCGAACATACGGACTATACTCTTGAAACGGTTCTGTCAGCCGTACTAAGCAGCATATTTCGTCATGAAACTCTACTAGATTAACGGATTTATATTTGGAATGTTTTCCCGGATCAACCAAATTCTGTTTAAAAAAATTTGATTAAACTGAATTTCAAAAATTTCATACATTTGCCATGATCGTGCATCTAAAACATTTTATTTGGGGGAAATTCGGCATAATTCATTCAGTCAGTCATGGACTAACCAAAATTTTAAAAGTGATTTAAAAGACACTTTTCGTAAATAAACAAAATATAACATTTTCTGAAATCAAAAAATTTTGAGCCCAAATTTTTCCATGGGGAAGTATCAGCTATGCAGAGAAGCATTCACAATAATAAAAATAGTGCGAAATAATTAAGAAATAAATTAAAAATAATTGACAACAAGTTACAATTTAGAAAAAAAAGAAGGATTGTGGTGGCTGTATTTCTTTCTCTGTTAAAACTATTATCTATAGCATTTCAATTTAAGTTTGTTTTTTTTAAATACATCCTTTGTATTCTTTGTATTAGAAAACCATCTTCTGTAAATAAATATACAATAATAAGTTCACTGACTAGCAATAAATTTCAAAAAACGTTGCCGATAAAATGATTGCTTCAGATATCGTAATGGCTAATCGTCCTCACCTCAAATAAAATGGATAAGATATCGGCATCTCGCATCCAATAAATATTTCGTCGGATTTCTGCTGTTACAATCGCTCTTACTTGAGATGGTAATTTGACATTGTAAGGTTTAAAAGTAAAACACTCTATTTCATTGCATTTACCATTATCGTCTGCTTCTACAAACTCCTACAAAATTAGATGAATCTTCGAACATAGTCAGTAGTGGAATCACAAAAATAAAAATTAAAAATTGGATTGGTTTTTCACTTAGAATAAGTAAATTCGGTAAATTAACAAAAATTCGTAGTAAAAATTGCGTTAAACTCATCTACATGATAATTTCAATGAACAATATACAGATTTCAAAATAAAATACAATTTAAAGACCTTGTCGGTGGTAAGTGAAGGGCTAGATGTCTAGATGAGTCGTTTCTGATGCATAGTAAGTTTAATTAAAACGTTCCTCAACAACAGTGATTGCAAGAACCGAAATCATACAAGTAAGGCATTACCGAATCTGGCTGATGAATGACTAATGTTATTTAGAAGAAATAATCACTCAAGTAGGTTCACCATATCTTAAAATCTTTCTAAATCCTGATAATGAGATTTTTTTGTGAGTACCAAAGCAAAGACAATTAGATAAATGATCAAAAAAATGTGAAAATAAAAAATAGAAATATTATCAATAGTTAAAAAAATAATAATAAAGCCCACCATCATAACAAATCAAAATGTTGAAAAATTTGTCATCATGAATCAAATTTCTATAAATTTACATCATAAGACTGTGAAGTTCTCTGGAAAATATTTACTGTCTTTTCAATGTTCTGATCGTTTCTCTTTTTTGTGACTAAACTCTCCGTGGAAACAACACACTGCGAACCAAAATATTCATTGTTGCTTATTATCGTCCTCGACTTCTGATAAAAAAGTTAATTTAAAGAAAAATCTATAAGACCGAATTATTAGGGAAGAAAAATAAATAAGCTTACCTGTTTAAAAATAACTTCGACATATTTGTTATGAAAACTGGTAAATTTGTACAGTTGGATGAACACAACCGGTGGATACATCATGGTAGGGTAGTTCGAAAAGTGTGGTGGGAGAACCTTGTCTGGAAAAAAAGTTGAAGCATAATGATAATTTAAATATCAATTGCAAAAGTGGATTAAACTTTTATTTTCCTTGCTTCACCAAATATTATCAAAATCAACCAGAAGCAATAAAAAAACTAGGTCTCAACTAGCAGCTACTTCTCTTATTGTTCAAACTTTTTTCAAATCGGACATCTTTTTATTATGTCGGCGAAGATATTTCTATCACTTACAAATTTTGCACAAACAAATGTTATTCTCATTTATTAATGAAAGATCCTCGTATTCAAGACTTGTTGCGCAACTAGGTAATAAGCCGCAGAAGCAAAGTGGCGGGATTAATTGAAGATCAGCAGGGAGCTGGCAGATGTTTTGTGCATTGATAAATTTCATATCACCAACGTCTATTCCATATAGCTGCAATAAAGACTGGAAACTTGATTGTTTTGAGGAAAGAGCTTATTGATGTACGTATTAAAGAGAGTCCTTTTTTGATTATCACTTATGAAGTTTTCAATTATTTAGTTTTTTCCGGAACATATTGAATCCTTGCATGAAATTATCAAATTTCTGCCACAGAATGTGTCCTTGCAAATTTAAATATTTCCTATTTATGGATATGATATTCAGCTTACGAGTGAATATCATTAAGAAATTGGAATTCTCTATGCAAAAATAAAATCATGCCTGATCAAACTGCAACTACCGTCTTTATTATTTAGACAAACCAAGTTCGAAGTTTAAAATTTACCAAACTTATCGCTGACGGTTGTCCGATAAGAGTTCCACGAAACACTTTACCATTGTTGGATGCCAAATATATTAAATCTAAAAATCTCAAAACCAATGTTGAATATTTTCATTTCATTTGTTTAATCTGATGAAGAATAAGTTGGGCAATATTACGAAAAACAATAACTTCTCAAAATGCTGTTTGTTTTAAAAAACGATCAATTATACCTTCATTTAAATTTTCTGCTCTTACATGTTCTGCTGACGAATGTTTCGTCAGTTTCTGTTGTAATTCCTGGTAACGATCGTCTTCCGCTAGAGGACGTACAAAAACAAATCCATTAGTATAATCAATACGTAAAATGCGCACATCGAAGCAACTATCAAGAGGCAAAAACAAGCTTACAGGTGGATCTTTCGTTTTTGCCATCAGGCAGACTACAATTTAACGAGTAATTCAAAGCATACATCAATTTAGAAGACATAAAAATATAAATGCAATGAAAGTTGGAGCTTAATTATTAAAAAAAGAAAGATTTTATCGGAAAAATTTTATACAAATATTTGGCTTACTTAAAATTCTATTTACTTCCCTTACTGTCTATATAATCAGTTGAAAATAAGGTGATTTTTAGACTATTACTTCGTATCATTAAATTTCTTTGACTAGCCAATCTGTATGAATTCTATCTTTTATGATGGCTTCTCAATTTTCGTTACTCATGTTATGAGTGGGAAAATCAGCTTTATCTCTCGCTAAGAGTATGAAAATATAGGTCCATAGCATCTAGACTACACATCCAATACTTAGGAAAACTTTTTCCTTTTACAACACGATAGCTAATACCACTATAGTGCCATAAAATCAAATTAGTCCATACATTCTTAAAGAGAAAAAATCTCTTTAAGAAAACTTGAGACATTAGCCATTCATACTTTGTGATATTTATTTCAATTTTTTATTATTGAGCCAGCGGCAAAAACCGCTAATATTATGTATGTTAAATCCAAATGGATTATTTTCGAAATTCACTTTTCCATTCATGTTTGCAGACAATTTACAAGAATTTGGAACATTCGCTTCAAATTTCCTTACTTTTGCTTACTTATGTCGAAATGGATTTAATTCTGAATTTTTCACAGTACTTTTCCAGGAAATTCATTCCGTTTAAGACAAACCTGAAAAGTTTAAAACAAACCTGAAAAGCCATCTCGACGCAACCACAATGCCTTCTTACATGAATCATTTTCAGCTATCCAATTCTGAATCGTGTATGGAGTGGTGCGCACTTTTTTCATCTTCAAAGTAATTTCAATTTTATTCACTTTCTGAATTTGTTCGTAGCAATGGGCGAGGAGAAAGCATCGAATATGTCAAGAGAATAACACATCTCTTTCTCAAAGTACTTAATAATATTCAAAGACTTGATAAATTGGATAATCAGATCTTACATCAATTCAAAGACAATCTGACTCAAAGAGAATAGAATGCTCGCAACACATAGAAAGCTGAAAAACATCTAAAATCCATCTTTACGTCAGGATCACGTACGTGAAAACAATGCACAGACCGCGTTACATACGTAACGTAACAACGACGCATAAACCATACCAGCCCATCGGAAGCTTCCCCCAGAATACTTAAGAATACGCGAAGATAATACCGTACCAATTACTTTATTCCTAAAAATTAGGATAGAAAGTCCATTCCAAAAAGTTATACATTCAAATGTACGTATAATGCAATGAAGCTTTTAAGGATAAGAATAGTTGTTGTCCCGCGTCTCCCCGGGTCGTCCGGAGTATTTACTGGTATTTCTCGGGTTCTCTTGGAATTTTTGAGCTATATGATACATCTTCGGCTTACTGTAGAATACATTTATTGCTAGCTGCGTCTTGTATCATAGCGTCTTCCTGCTCGTTCGGGATTACTAGAATATCTCTCGAACTTTTTCAAAAATTCTTAAAAAGTTTAAAAGTTTTTTTTAGGTCTATATAATACGTTTCTGGCTTGCTTTAGAATTTCATTCATCACTTCAACATACCTTCGTAATCGCTAGCATAATCCATCCTGAGTAATAATTAGTTCTAACTAATTCAATTGATTTAATTATTTAATAAAATATTTCCATTGGGATATCAAAAAAAGATTATTTTCTGATACCCAATATAAAAACAAATGAATGAGAAGATATGAGTTTTTCTTTTTTTTCCTTATTTTTTAAAGTTGAGGTAAGATTAGTATAAGTTTATTATTTTTGATTTTTTGATTTTCGATTAAGAAATTAGGTATAATGGGTTTTTGTTAATCTTCTAAAACTGATTCTGGATTTTTTCTCACTTGTTTTGTTATTTTCGGCTTTTTCTTGTTGTTATTTTTAGGTTTTATTAATTTTTGACATAATCATTTTCTGCCATCCATTAACGAATGAGTGGTTCGGAATATAATAGTACTTCTACTTCGTGGTCTCTGCAAATGCATTGCAATGGGAGGCGATATTTGAGAGATGTTCTTAAATTTCTTTCTTATTTTCCCTTTTTGTTGTTTGGTCGATTTTAAATAATCGACTTGATGAAGTTTTAAAACTTGTCGAATCAAATGAAAATTTCAAATTTTACTATGATTCGTCTATCCATGTTGCATACATTTGCTTACCCAAACAATAAAAGCCCTCACATTATTTGATTCGAACAATAAGAGCTCTCCTATTGTTTGATTGATTTGTTATATTGATTATTTAATTTAAAAAATTTTTGGTTTGGTTTTAATTGGTATTGTTGGAGAGAAATGGAGGTACATGGCAGTTATTATTATAAGTTTTATAAGATTGGTCTGCGAAGGAACCAAGAACTTAGGATGATGAAATGTTATCTGTCGAAATGACCAACTTATTCTAGACTTGTATTCATGTCCACGGATTCAGATGACTATGTCGCTCGGAATATTGATGTTAAATTGCAACAGGTAAGATTCTTCTTACTCACTTGTTTCTATATCGGACCTCAGAAAATAATCTTTTTTAGTATCATAATGAAATACTTTGTTAAATAATTAGATTAATTGAATTAGCTAGATTAATGTTGTCGATTATAATGTCTTCTTATGTAAATTAATTTAATTTGATTACCACATGAACTGAATTTTTCGCATTGTTTTTAGCAATATTTGCTGTACAATTAATTATCTGTAATCTCCAATTTACACTAATAAATTTTGAAATTCTCCGATTTAGGAAAGTGAATGGCTAAAGACTTTTGAAGAAAATCTAAAGAAGAGTAGAAATTTGAATAATGAGATCACAGCACTATTGGAAAGTTTTCAAGATCGGCTGGTACAATTGGATCAAAGCATTGTTCCACTGTATGAAAAAACCGCTCTTTTACGACAAAAGCAAGCAAGTGGGTACTGTACTAATTTTTTGAAACTTGATTTATGCATTTCACTCTGTCTTATTAAAAAAAAAAAAAAGAAAAGAAAAGAAAAAAAACTGTAAAACACTCAATGGAAAGAGAAAATGAGCTACTGCTTGTTTTAATATCACAAGAAACCAGTTTTAAGACAAGACTAGTAGATTTAATATTTGACTTTTTTCTTATTTAATTATTCGCAGATATTCGGAAAGTATTAAAAACCGTCGATGCGATGCAGCAGTTTTATGGTCGCGCTGCAGAATTAGAATGTTCAATACGTGAAGGCAATGCTTCCGTGGAAAGAGAACAGTTTATTGAAAGAATGGAACAGCTAGCTGGGGCTATTTCTTTTTTCTCTTCCCATCCAACATATCAAAATCAGCTCGATAGCATGGTTCTTTTTTTTTTCTATTTCATTTTTTTTCTGATTATAATTCAGTACAAAATGTTTTCAGTTCAATTTTTCATTTGTTAAGGGAATTCAGTTCTACATGTTTTTTTTCACTAATTATTGCGGAAAGGTCGGTTAGGTTCAGTATTAAATTGTTCTCGAACTAGCTTGGGTACTTGAAGGTTAAAAAGCCCCATGACATGTTTGTCTATTAAGATTTGGCAATCCTAGAGTTCGGCTGGCAAAGCAAAAGAAACAAGTAACTGACAGATGGCATTGTAAGCGTTATATATAGTGTCATTGGTTTGTACTAAGCTAGTACTGAGCCGAATATGCCGAGTAGTGATTGTGATCAAATTATTATGATTTACTCATGGATTCTTCCGGTTTCAGCGGAATTTTAAGGCATTAAATTGGACAGATTCTTATTTCAAAGCATAGTAACTTGTTATTCGTTCTAATTCGCTTAAAACTGCACCTTCTGATATTCCCATATATTTCTTTATATCTTTATTTCAGAAGCTGACTTTTGAGTCTGGTTGTTGTGCACTTGAGAAAGAGTTTCGGAATATGCTACTTGCAAATTCAGTAGTACTGGATGCAGCAATTATCAGCGAATCCTTAGATAATGAATACGGCTAGTAATAAATTTTCTTAAATTCGTATAGGCACTCCTCTCTAGTAAATATTCATTTAGAATTTATTTCATCTATTTGTTTAGGACTATTAGTAGTATTTAATAGTTTTTTAAAGGATTATTTTGTAAATCAGAATTCTAGACAGTTTTATTATAAACTGAGAGATCTTTATGAAACTTAGATTTTATTCTCATTAATACAAATTTTTAAAGATTATGTTCCTTAATTATATGTCATAAACAGTTATTTAATTAGTAATGAGAAATAACATAATTGCATACTTTCATAAATTGCGGAATATCATTAAAGAAGATTGGTAATATAAGCTATTCATCATTTATTTTAATTTATCCGCGGATTAGATGTTAATGATTAGAATTGTGACATGAAATTCGAGAAAAACATGAAAAAATGATGAACATTTAATTTGAGATTTGATTAAAGTTTAATTTAAGAAGTAATAAGTACTCGACTGCGTGGGCTGGTCACATTACGCAACATTGAACAATGTGCACAAATAGCTCGTTGGTTATTAACTTATAATCCAGAAGGTTCTGTGATCAAAACATATGCTAACATTCGATGTGATAATATGCTTCGAACTTTGACTGCTGCTGCTCAACAAGGATTGTCTTCAAATAGTAAAGTCAGTATTTCATTGTCTTCAAAATCAGCTGCGTCATTGAGACAGTAAGTTTACATTTGGTACTCTTACATTGATAGCTTTAATAATCTTTGGAAATTCTGAATTCATTAAGGAAATCATTTAAACTGCAATTTCTTTGACTTTAAAGCTCATAGAAAATGATGAATGAAGGGTTCCATGTAATACTTAAGTTCTTTATTTCAGAGCTTTACGAAAGGCAACTGGTCGTTCTTCTGAAAGATATGGTTCTTATTTCTGTTATTATTAATGCTATAAATAATAAAACACGAAAATTTTTATTGAGTGTTTCTTAGAATTTAAAAATCAAAATTTCCTCATATATAACATAGCGATATTTTCATTTTCCCCTGTTATTAAATGAAAAATAGAAGTACTAATCAGATTCAGCTTGGGAATGGCGTGCGTCAGACGATGCTATCGAAAATATTTTGGTTTTGTTTGGAACGCTGCTTGCACTTATAGAGGTTTTTTTCTTTTAATTGAATCATTAATTGTAAATTCAGATTTTATGGTAGACATAGTTGAGTAATACTTTCGACTTCAAGTAACAAAAAATTTCTGTTTTGATTCATGATACTGCAGATTGAAGCAGAACTGATAAAAAAAGTGATAGCAGATGTAAGTGCCGAAGCTAAAGTGCAGCAGTTATTGTTTGGTCGTCCATTATTGTATGTTTTGGAACATGGAAGCAATCTATTGGATGGAATCAATTGTTCTCTAATTCCATTTTTACCTCTTCTCAAGCATATTAATGCGCATTATTTGCAATTGCTATCTCTTGGAAATGTATGTTTCTTGTTCAGTTGATTTGTATGTGTAACTTGACTCAGTTTTCTAATCTAATTACCTAGCGATTTTGGTTCATGTATTTTATTGCAAAACGCAATGGCTTTCTTGGAATCGAAGTTTTAATAGATTTTAAGATAGAATTTAATTTCCCAAAAATTCCTCTATATTAAGTATCTGTTTCTCATAGTGTTCACTGTACTAGCATAGTTGAGAGTAAGAACGTGTCTGAATCACATCATATGATGTCGCGATAGTCTACCTCACTGGGAAACCGTGAGTGTTTGGTCAAAGTGTTATGAAATCTTTTAAAATAACTCCGCTTCAAGATTACCCAAATATAGAAACCGGAAACTAGAATAATACAATTTTTCAAGGAACTAGTCTTGATTGTGAGGATTTTCTTCCCTGAAGCATATTAGTAACAAGTTTAGTAGGATGCGGATGAATTAAATAGCTCATAATGTTTGCAGAATGCTGTTGAAGATGTGCCGTATGAGAGTTTTGTAAAAAAGATTAATGATAAGATAAAGGAAGCTCTTGATGGCTTTTTCGATCATTTAACAAATGATTCCAACAAATTTGTGCCCATGGATGGTAATGTACATCAAATTACTTCGAATGTGAGTAGATTTATATGAACTGAAATCAAATTCCGCAGACTTAGCGAAGAAACTTTCATGAAAAATTCCTGTTTTTCAGACACTGAATTTTCTAAACAGTTTAATGGATTATCGACAAACAGTAACAAATTTGTTGATCGCGACAGGAGCGAAAGGGAATTCGACGACTCATTTTCCGCGGCTTTTTGGTTAGTATTTTTCTTTTGTTCATAATAGCCATTGAGAAGGCGTCTTTTTGCCTACTGATTAAGAATAACATCCATATTACAATAAAGGAGCGAAACATTTCTGGTTCAAGAGATAAGAATAATCTAGAGAGCAGTTCTAGAAAGGACTATCATTGATAATAAATCGAAATAAATGCCAGTTTTTGTAGAATTGAAAGGAATATCAATCCAGCAATATTGTTCATTTTGATAGCTTGAATTACCACTTTTATTAATAATTTTTTTGTTAATCATCTGAATTAAATTAAAATGAATGAGATGCTGTTTGTATTTACCTCACTTATGCAGTCACTGTATTGTTTGAATCAAAGTATTTCCAGCACGCGCACTGTCTGCATTGGGTTTGAATTTGAAAAACAAAGCAGCAGTATATGGCGACGAAACATTAGCTGCTGTTTTTCTGTTAAATAATAATAATTATATCCACAATGCCCTTCAAACTAATGGGATGTTCGCGGTGGTTGGTGAGCATAACTCTCAAGTGCGCTCTTTCTATCGCTCTGAGATCAATACATACAGCAAAAAATATCTTCAAAGGTATCTTAGTTCGAGAAAAAAGTTCTTCGGTTAATTTTTTTTTATTTTATCGCCTTTATACTTTGTATAATTATACTTTATATGCTATTTTACCTACTCGTGACCACGATAAAGATTTCCCGCAAATAAAAGTTAATTGTGCCACGATGAACATAGGGTTGGATGTTTTTAAATAACTCCAATTAACAAAATCAAATCCGTACGGTAGTCTTACGATATCTAATTGATTTAAATTACTGTTTACATTTTGATATTTCAGTTGGAATCGTGTAGTTTCAATCATTACTGTAGATTTGTCTACTTTTGATGACAGAACGACGCTGAAGAATGCACTCGTGGTTTGTTTCATTGTTTAATATTTATCTCTTCTATTTCAAATATTATTACGAAGAGTAAATACTGTTTGAATGAAAGATCTAATCATTCTAAAAAATTAGATTCAATTTTTTGTATTTTATTTAGAGAGAAAAATTAGCCTATTTCATTCTAGCACCACATCGTTTCATATTTCATTTTCAATCACTGTTTTAAATCTTTCTTGATTACATGTATAATTCTATTTGTTTTTTATCCTTATGGCTGCGATTCACAACATTTATATGTTGTTGCAAGTCTTTATGTCCTGGAAATCAATTACATTATTTTATATGGTGATGTAATTGGCATTATATAATTCGTACTTAATTGCAGTTAATTAGTTTCTAAGAAAATGATTATTTGTTTGATGCTTTTAACGAAAAGCATGTTATCAGAATGATTGCAGGCATTTAATGCTGAGCTGGGAAGATTGATTAATGTACAGCAGGATTACTGCTTTTCTGATGTCAAATTGGCACATGATATCAAGGCAGAAATAAAATCATTAATTTGTGAGCCGTATGCAGAAGTTTATGCGCGGTAAATTTTCCATAGTTTTACCATTTAACTTTCAGCGAAAATCTTGTGTCGAACCTTCCAAGAATTTTTTCATTCTTGACCCTTATTTTTTCTATGGCACTAATAATACAGTGCATAAAATTCATCTGTGTACCTTATCAGCTGGGATAAAGATCGAGTAGTGTTTGGCATAAAGCGAGCCAGCTTTTGTAAGCCTTAGATAACTAGATAACAGGCATGACTTAGCTTGATTTTACTGTCTGATGCAGAAGGATTGAAGGTCTTACTTATCTTTTCATGAAGGCTGTAATCAGAACTTTACTTTATTGAGTAGATTTCCCTCTGCCATAAAATCTCAAAGTTCAATCATAACTAATGGATGAGGCAACTTATTGCAGGTTATTTTATTGAATGTTCATTGAAAAGATTACCAAACAGCTAAAAATGTGTTATTTCAGAGTGATGCGTTCCACAATATCAAAAAATACCGAAAAGCACTTGAAATATACACCCGAATCGCTTGACATGGTTATTGATAGACTTTTTGATGTCACAGCATAATATGCCCATATGGATGCAATCTTTTAAATGCTAGTTTATAGAATTTTATTCTGGAGATTATAACATATTTAAACGTAGAACGTAACGATTATTTAATTGTGAGCACAAGTGAATATTAGTGTTCGATTGGTCATAGAACTTTTTGCTAATATTTAAAAGTAACCGAAAAAACACGACACTATAGAGTAAGATGAATTGAACAAAATCCAAATGACTTGACTTTCTTAAGTTTTTATATTTTTTTTCGGCTGCTAGTTTGATAATTTTGTTTTTGAAATCCGGAGGTTATGCATACATATGTCTATATTTCCTAGGCAATCACTTAAATTTGATGAAATATGCGGTTTTGATGAATTTAACTTATCTGCAGTGCATTTCAGCATTCTACTTACTTCTTTTCCTTTTATTTAATAAAAGAAATAGATCTGATTGATGTTTGCAATACCTTACATATCATAAAACATTCAGCGTTAAATTCCCTTCCCCTCCTCTCTCTTCGACTCATTATTACTGAATGATCCTAAAAAGAAACTTGCTTTGAATTTGAACTGCAGATGTTACATGCGGTTCAATTCACCAAGTTACTGGAGAAATCTGGAAGTACCATTTCGGTCCCTGATTATTCGATTTATACGATGAAATTTGCTCGTTACTCGCTGTGAATAGAACAAATTTGTAGTGTTTTGAAATGTACAGAACAAGTGAAATGTAGATTGAAATTGTTGGCATTACGAATTACATTAGTATCCATCAAACACAAATAGTATTGCTGATAGGATTCACTTTTGTGGCATCTCAAATAATTCAGTACAAATTAAGACTTCCCAGTTTTCAATTATAAATTTAACAAATTTGCGGTTATTCTTGTGCACATTCCTTTATTTTCAAAAAATTTTAAAGTTCTGTCATTGTTTCCAAGTACAACTACAACTACTCATGTCTCTTCAATTAAATTGTCTTAGTACTACAAAGGCAAGATTCAAGCCGAAAACACACATGTGCACAAATTGTACACCACAAGTAAAGCTCATTTGCTCATATTACAATAATGTTCCGATGTTTAAAGTTCATATATATACCCATAGTTATTGAGAAGTCCTTTCAATGACTGACTTCCGCCTGATTTCTTTCATAATTGACCAACTGAGTTCCTACCAAATATCTGCAACAATGATGATTGCGTCAAGAATTATTTGCAAAGACTATATTCATTTTTCAGCAAGACGAAGTCTTCTGAAGTCAGTGAACTACTCACAATAAATAGATTTTACCATCTTAGATGGCAATATTAAGAAGTAAGATATCGATAACTTCGACATCAGCAAAGAATGCCTCCTGAAAATTTCTCTAATCAAGCTCCTAATTTTAATCAAGATAAGAAAATTTCTCCTAGAAATTTGGAAGCATACTTGTCATTTCGGATTTTTTCCGCCAAAGCCTTAAGTTTGGTGCATTGCCAATAAACGAAATAAACGCAAAATACACACAGCAGCATGGCTGGATATGAATAACGCAAAAAGATAATTTGTTCTTCACTTGAAACATCTATCATCATAGAAATTAATGAACAGATGACACGTGGTGTGGATAGATAAATTGCTAAGCAAGCGAGAATTGGCGCAACTAGCTGCTTGTACAAATAACGAACCCTCAAACCACGAATGCCATCAGCATATAACTAAAAGAAATAACTAAAAAGAAATAATAAACAAAAGACATAAGTTTGAACAGAAAGTAATTTCTTGAGCGTCCCACAAGAAGTCCTCAACCTTGAATTAAAAATTTTAATTAAGAAGTTTCGGAAAAACCTCAAATAATCGAATTTAAAAGCAAAGATTAAATTGCTTTCAATCGAAAAGGAAAAAAGTTTCACCTGTTCAAAAACATGCTTCATCCACCAATTGGGTCCCATCATGACAGCTGCGCAAAATATTTTACAATGCAAAACACCCATTGCCCAATGTTGCCATGGAAAAAGAAGTGATGTCTGATGCAGTGCAATACGTATTGGACTGATCACAGCTAGGTGAAAAGATATTCCAGCGAGAAGTGGTATTACTACCAAAATCGGAATGGATATAGCACAAAGTTTAACAATTGTAAGTGCCATATTACGAACAGCTGAGAGCAAGAAAAATGTCCCCTGAGGAGCATATTCGAGAACCAAGAAAAATAATTTCAGCAGGATCCAGCAACCGTATAATCCAGCCGCTATTGTATATAAATCATGGATATTCTTATGACCTGATATTCTATGCACTAAGAAACGTCCAAATGTTACTGAAATTAGTTTAACTTGTAATATCGGAACTGCAAAAATTTCGAATTGGATTTTCTACTTTTTAGATTTATTATTAAATAAATAGTTTTACAAAACTGAATTGTTTAATTAACCGCCTGCATTTCGATAAAAGAAGTGGGAAATTAATGTTGCGTAGGTTTTTCTGGCAACAATTTAACTGAACTTGATCTTCTGCACATTTTGATCATCCAGTGTGTTTTCAAAAAATGCCTACGGTAATATACGGATTTTCTAAAACAACATGGGTAATGGCAGGCGTATAAAATCAACCAATTATCCATCCTGTTTCATATGCAAGTTGTAATGCCTAGAAACGTTGAGTTTTAGCACATTTATAAATGGTGCTGCCTTAACAGTTTGTTTTACGTCTTCAGTTCTGCAATACCATCCAGTTAACTACAATTTAAAACCAACCTGGTATTACACAAAACATGGTACTGATGAACATTGATGTAAATGAAAGAGCTACGAGCAAAGCAATAACTCGAAGCGAAAAATGTGACGGTTTATTATAGGCTTGAAATCCTTGCGGTTCTCGAACAAGAAGCAAAGCTTGATGCTGAGCAGCCAAGCCTAAACCAGCAACTGGTTGAACTGGTGGTGGTTCTCGTTGCTGACGTTCGTTCTCGTTATCCTCCATAGGTAACAGATAATGCTCTAACTGAAGCAATCGCCCAAAAATACAGCACCAAGTGCGAACAACTGTTTTCAAGATCGTTCGGGCATGAGTCTGCTCAAGTAGAGCTGGAAGTACCACCTATAATAAATGCAGTTAATAGATTCATTTTACAATTCATTACAGAAAAATAAGCCAAACGATCGGTTGAATATGAAACATAAATTGCGTCACCTGCAAAACAAGTAGTTCCAAGGAGAGTTCGCTAAGAGGAGTTTCGGCGGCCAAACTCAGATTGAATGGTAGTATAGATGGTATGTAGCGCGTTATGAAACAAAGTGGAACATAAACAAGAAGCAGAATTGTTGTAAAGAAGATTGATGTTGATGCAATAAGTCGCCTTAGGTGTCGTAAGACCGGAAGTTCAATCATCTAAATATTCATCTGACATTTAGGAAAAATAGGAATGTACTGATGCAGATTGAATAAATGAATTTCCTTAAATTCTAAAGCTCGAAATACACTTCTATGTTCCCAAGTATGAAAAATAAATTCCCATGATGCAAACCATCATATACCTCTTGTATTGGATTGAATTCTGGATCATTCAGATTTCTTAAAAACCAAAGAACGCCTGGACGAAGCACTTCGCGCAAAACCAGAACGAAAGAAGCCGAGTAGAAAACATAAACCATACCAATAAGCCAATGCATGAAAAGAGATGATGTCGGGGACACCATAAACGAAGCAACTCGTCGCGACAAATTTGAAGCAAATAACGGCTGAAATAAAAGATAAAACAAAAATAACAGGAATATTGCTTCATATAAAAATCAAACACGCCATTGTCATTTGATTAATTATATATTTTATATAATATATAACTATTATATATTTTTTGTTGTTATGGAAGTAAATAAAATGTAGTTTTGTAACGATGAATGGACCTAAAAAGAAAAATAAAAAACAGTGTATAACTTACCAGCGAACAGATGTCTAACCACCAGCCACATATTATTGGAAAGAAACCAATTTCGGTAAGTACAAGGAGAAAAACTTTAAGAACAAGATAACACATTCCTAATGTTCGGTACATCCTGAAAAATAAGGAGCTGAATTCAAAAAATCCTTCCAGAATCTACTCGAAAAAAGAAAATTCTATAAACTTACGGCGCTAATCTGGAGATTTTCGCTGTAATATGAAGACAGCGAACAATTATGCTAAGAATAAAATATCCAAGGAGCACAGATGTAAGCGTCGGAAAATAAGCGATTCGGGATGCCAATCCAATAGTTTTTAGAAAGAAATGACCAAGTTGATAAGGCAAGAATGCTGAAAATGTGTCAAAAAATAAAAAAATAGAAACATATTGAAATTCTTCTCGCTATTTATAAACATGCTGCAATTATCCTCACTATTTCCGACTCTTCTATTCATCCCTTTGATGGTTTAAATAAAGATTCTAATATACTTTTGAAAAAAGAAAAAAAAAAACGCAAATTTAGAAAGATATACCGAACAATACAGTAAATAAGGTATTCAATGAGATGACCCAAAAAACATGTTCAAG
Organism: Onchocerca volvulus; assembly: GCA_000499405.2. Taxonomy (NCBI): domain Eukaryota; kingdom Metazoa; phylum Nematoda; class Chromadorea; order Rhabditida; family Onchocercidae; genus Onchocerca; species Onchocerca volvulus. The sequence continues at coordinate 10,848,660 of HG738137.1, read as the reverse complement.
AAACAAGAATGATCCATCCAAGCCAAGAAGCCTCTGCCAAGTTAATTCATCCGCTACTCTTTCCCATTCTCTCCAGTTGTCATTATCTGCTTGATCCTGAACAGCTCCATCTTCCTGGCCTTGCTCTACTTCATCATCTTGTTCTTCCACTTCTAATTCTTCCATACCGTTATCATCATCAATTTCAGCTCTTTCTTCAGCAACCTAAAAGCTTTTTAAAATATCATTATCGAAATATCAAAACCAGAATTTCTAGCAATTGTATTTTTAATAAAATTTAGTTAATTCTTTGGTCAACCAATTCTTATCCATCAAAAAATCACAAATTCAAGCAATGAAAATGAAACATTAGATTCAGTAAAAAATCATTTAACTAACCACGGCCTCAATATTATCATTCTGCGCATTTTCTGCATTTGCACCTCTAGCAGCATCTTCTAAGTTAAGCCATTCCTGTGGGCCACCATGAATAATTTGTTCGCGCAACCAAACAAGCGAGATAAAAGCACAGAGAAAAATTGAAACAATAAAGCAACCCTAGAGAAAGAATTTGTAAATGTATCGGTTAATGAAAATGCAAAACGAACTAGACTGTATATATATAATTTTTGTCAAGACTGGTCCATAAATGATGACCAATATACTAATACTTCAGAATGGTTCCAAATCGAACACTTATCAGCTACGACAAATATTCTGTTTGGGTAAATCTTTTGTCTATTATATCCATAATTTTTTATTATGAAACATTAAATATAATAGATAAACGTTCTCAGTTGAATATAATAGATAAAGGTTCCAGTTGCAAAAATTCCATCGTAAAAGGAAAGGTTTGTTATTTCAATCATGAAACTATTCTATCGGATGTGATTTAGAAATCTAAATTTAACTGAAACTTAAACTTGTTTAGTATAATCGATTTCTCACATTACGATATTAGCAACAGTTTTTATAATCACAGTAACTGCATAAAATACTTTTCTCAGATCGTCTTTTATGTGAAAAAATCATATTTTTGTGATAACTTACTTTAAGACAATCGACGACCAAATTATCTAATGAGAACAGTTGAAAGGGTAATGAAAGCACATTAGACAAAGAAGCGGAAAAAACTATTCTATAAATGCGACAAGCTGTTATTGGTACAATACCTAACCAAGCAACCAATACAAGCGTATAAATTGCCCAAGAGCGTAATATACGACCCATATTAAGCAAAATTCCTAAAATAGTGTTACAGATGTTGACAAACTGAAATAGATAAGAGCGGATAATAGTGTTAGATGATATACACTACAATAAAAAAATATTTTCTTTCGGGTGAAACACTTTGTTTGAGATTATGTGAATGCTTAATGGCATTAATTGTGCAACAACTATAGTGATGTCTATTAAACCATTTCTCATTTATGAGAATAAATTATGTCAATCAGAATTAGCTTCAAATTTCAAAAAATATATTATGAATCAAATAAAGAAAATCTCTCATGAGGTTCGATATTTTAAGAAATTCAAAATATAAGTACGAACCTCGTATGATTTCCGAAAGTGGTAATGTTTGAGGCATATCTGATCGATAAACAGGTTGAAATGAATATTTATGACTACACAATTCGCAAACTTCCTTTTTGCTATACTTCAGCCACTCTAGAAGACAATCCTGATGAACATATTTGATACTTCCCGTGCAGAGACACGGATAATATAACGCACTATCACCAGCACTTCTGCATACTCGACATATGTCTAAAATTAACAAGCATAATCTTTGGATTTCCTATTACTTTCTTACTTATCATCACTAATATTATTATTCATCCATTCATTATTTTGCATGACCCTTCTAATGATTCTAATAAATCAGTAAGTAGTATTTTTCAAGCAAAACATGTTATTCAATCCAAATTTTTTCCAGAATATATCTGAAACGAAATTATTAGGTAACATATTCTGATTACAAAAAGCATTGCAAATTCGAACAACACTATCAATTATTTCATATGATAATCAGTGTTTCCGAGAAAATCAACATCGATTACTATGCATTTTATTTTTTATTTATCAATTTCCGATCTTTTAAACAAATTTTGGAAGGAAAACTTATTTTGAAAAATAACCTGTAGTTTCACCATCATCTACTATTTCCGAAGTGCCAGCAACGACATGTAACGTGTTATTATCCGAACTATTGTCAACGCCTTCCATAGATTTTTCTCGAGTCGAATATACAAAATCTGAGAATCATTTAAATGTTTTAAAGCAATAATGCTTATTTAGCTTATCTCTTTCTCTCATTACAGTTAGTGCTCCATTATTTATTCCGTTGAGGAAATCTACGCATCATATCTCAAAAGAGGCCCAATATCTAACTCGTAGTTGAATGGGATTAATAACCAGAATGGTTAATACTCGAATGTGAGAAGGGAAGGAAAAAACGAACAAGTTTTCCTATTATTGAGATAAACGAAATAAAAATAGTACTAAAGACGTCCAACTAATTGCTTTCAATTTATACTTCTCTTCACGAATCACGAATTACGAATTATGCTTAAACAAATGCTTAATAAATAAAAATTGAACTATTCTTCAATCAAATAGTTTTTGATTCAATTCAACAGCTATCATTAGGGCAGTAAAATAATATAGTAAGAAAAAATGAATGCGAATGAAATATGTTATATTCAAAAACACCGACGAAAAAATCTGTCGCTGTTGTTTCCCTTCTATTATTTACAGTAGACAAAATATGCTTTAATACAACAAACCGTTACCTATGTAAATCACAAACTACTATTAAAGAAATGAACTGAAGTGAATTATGAGAATAAATATATCTGAGTCAGAAAAAATTTATTCAAATTAACAGAATATAAACAAGACGAATGACGCCATTAATTTTGGTTGGAGCATTGCCAACTGCTAGGAATTTGTTGTAAAACCCCACCTGAGAACTTGGTGTAAATTTTCGTTACGTACCCTATTTAAACGGGATTTAAAAATTGAATTTTTACTTGGATTCGGGAAACCGGTTTCCCTATTTCCGACACTAATTAGGTCATAAATTAAACACCGCCCTGCACGAAGTCACCACCTAGATGATTATCGCATTCGTTTGTGTATTATTTTGATGAAGGAACACTGTGAAAACTCTCGAATCGTATGTTTCTCGAGATTAGATAAGTTTAAGTGATAAGGAAGAAATCGGCCGGTACTGATAGATCTGAAACTGAAATTATATTTCTCTTATATCGGAAGAATTAATGAACATGATATATATATATATCATAACTACCGGAAGAGAAAACCCGTTCTTAGGCGTTCATCATTTCGTCTAATCTTTTCTCTTTTAACGACATACAACCGAAGAATATTTCACATCTCGCGATATTGCCTACTGATAACCTTTCCTCTATCATTCGTGTTATATCTAACTGATAACCTCTTCTAAATCAACTACGTTATATTTATTCCTTAAATAGATCGAACCTTCCGAGTAAATTAAACCTATCAGAGATTATCAGTTAGATTACGCTTTTCTAAATCTCTAAATTTCTTATTTCCTCTCTTTTGCATAGTATTTGAAATTGTTATTATACAGATTACGTGTACGCATTTAACATCTATTGTTTACATTGACAGTTCGTTTTCAGTAAACAATTAGTTTAAATCGAAGAATAATGTAATTTGATGTAGATGTGCAGTTCTATAAACATGTAGATATATATACATATATCGTATGAACAAATACATACATGTATACATACGCAAACAAATCTATTTCACAGCATAAATTAGCGAAGATTCGATTGAATCATCAGATGTGACAGTATTAAACTGTTGTTGAAGTTTGAATTTCAGTATAAAAATTTATTTTATTTCAGATGTAACGAATGAGAGGTGAGGATAGAGGAAGATAAGAAGCAATTTATGGAGAATTTCGGTAAAATACTGGAAGATGGCGAACTCTCTTTACCTCTTCTACAACAAATTGATAACATTGTTATTCAGGTAAATTAGGCTATATTTTTTCATGCGTGTTTATCATTTGAAAACGGAAGAAGTGATGAGAATGACAAGAGATAGACTATTTTATAATTTCCGTTACTCGAAAAGATTGATTAGAAAGGAGTATTCAGTTTCAAGAATAATCTATTACTCATTTATTTCTATTTGTAAAATGAATATATAAAATCAATAATTTAAACTGTCTGCTAGCTAAAACTGTCAGTGGTTCGATATCTTAAGATCATTGTGTTATTTTACTAATGTGTTGCAGTTCTTTGTCATTTTTGAATTTTTCGTTGGGATAAAAATTTGTAATTAACTTAAAGTCATTTATGTGTAGAATTTGGAATATCCATGGAAATGTGTGGAAGACATGAAACCGACAGATTTAGAGTACGAACTCTTCTGTGGTGCTTTGGAATCATTTTGGTCCAAACCACTCACTGAGCTTGTGTAAGTCATTCCCATTTAATTTGATCTGATTATGAAATTTGTTTTATTCAGCACTCTATCTTTGTCTTATATATCACGATGTTATAATTCTTGTTTTTGATTATTTTCTTTGTCAGTAAGATAAACACTCTTAGTTTCCAGTGACGACTGGATAATTTCTATGGAAACTATCTTACCAACTATACGAAGCAGTATACGAATTTATACCAAAGCTGCATCCTCTGAAGGTATATGCTTAAAGTGAATTTCATCTATAAATTAATATTGAATTTAAAATTTGGAGACTTTCAAACAGAAATGAACTTGTTTAGTTTTTGATAGAATTTGCTTCTTTGCAATAGTCACATGTCTTGTTATCTTGATAATCACTAATTTTTATCATTTGATTGAAATAAATTACAGAAAAAATACATGAAATGGATGTTGAATTGGCAAGATGGGTTGAATTTGGACTTAGCTCTAGTCATTCCATATCATATGCGGGAAACAGTCAGATGGTTATGATCGGATGCAGTCTAATGAAGCAACTATCAGCTATGCATGAAAAAGATCTGAGCATGACATTTTGTGTATGCTTATTAAATTGCATTGGATTGTTTGATCGGTCCAATTAATTCATTTCATTTAATTTAATTCCTTGAATTAGTTGTCGAAACTGATTGTAAAATTGATTAGAGACATTTTTTAATTTTATAACACTTCGAAGCTGAGAAAAATAATAATAAACAGAGATCCGTCTTCAGACTCCCCAGTATCTGCATTATATTATGGATATCATATCTTCTAAACAATATTGTTCATCACTTAGATGCGAGGCTGCGCAAGCATTGCTAGATATTCTTTTTCATCCGTTGGTATCATGGAAATTCATGGTAGTAGAAATTGAAGAAGATAAATACACACCATACGAGCAAGTAGTACGTCTTTTCATGAAATCAGAGGTTTGCATTTGTCACTTCGTAATCGATTTTTTTTTTTTGATTTTAAACAGATTTAATGAAGTATACTTAAAGCGCCTTTTTTAGTTTTAAAAACAACTGTTTCATTGTAATAGTTTTCATTGTAGTTCTCTCAAAATGATTTTTTTTTTTTTTTTTTAAGAAACAAGAAAACAAGATTTTGGATAGAAAAAAAGGGATTCTTTGCGTAAAATTATATACAAATAAATCATCATCACTTTTTTCCTTATATTTGGATGTTTTGAGGATGTTCCGTTGGATTTGTTAGCGGTGCTTCAAAAAGTCACAAGTTATTTTGCATTTAAATACAACACTGATATTATAATCAATTACGCACAAAAGTTTTTTGTGGAAGATTGTGACATTGATGATGATACTTCTCAGTTGTTTTCATCCTTCAACATTCTGAACAACTTCTTTTCAAAAATACGAAATGATTTCAGTTATATGTCATGTGCTGTCCATCGAACCGTTGTGGAAAAGTAAGATTTGCGAAAATTAGTGCTACTAGTTTAGTGCAATCATTGTTTATTTAAAAATTCTTTAGAATCCAGCAAAGTTCGTAATCTTAAAAATATTTCCAATGAGCTGTAGATATACATCAGTAATGTTGACAGTTGTTTGAAGATGAGCATGTAAGAGAGCTTATTTCACATTCTGATATGCTACGTTTCCATGTTCAAAGATACTAACGGATTTCTTCTTTCATAGTTTAGATGATGGGTATATCAATAAAATATTTCTGTCACGAAAATTGTAAAATTAGTTATTTTGCATTCAAATCAAAATCGCCTTGAAAAAATTAGTCGTTAACATATGGATAATTTCAGATTTTGGCCTTTTAATTTTGTATTTTAGTTTATGCTTCGATCTGGTCCATTTTTTTTTTTTTTTTTGTCTCACTTCCTAAAATAATGTTCTTTTTTCAGCTGTATAATTCCACATATTTGCGTGCATGCTACATCACCTAGTCAGGATGGAAGAATAAGGTATTTAGCAATTCGTTGTCTCCGATTGTTATGCGATTTCGATGGCAGTGATATCACCGGAACGATTTTTCTTTCACATATGGCCCCACAAATAATATCATTAGTTGGACGATTATTACAACAAGTTTCGGTAGTTTTGATTTTTTCTCTTTCTACATAAACTGTTTTACTCAGTTTAAAGAATTATTCTTTTTTTGCATTGATTTTTGAGGATAGATTGTAAAAAACAATTTCCTTATCAAATAATTTACTCTTACTTGATGCATAGTCTTAGAAAATATCCTTGACATTTACATTGCGGATTTTTCGAATTTTCAAATTCTTTAACACATGATTATAAAATAAAATTTTCAAAAAGTGAAATTAATGATTTTTGCAAATCTGTTGTTATTAGTACAATAGGAAATCGCATTGTTATCTTAGAAATTTTTGTAAAAGGCAATTTTATTTATATTCTCAGTACCATCTTAACATTTATACATCAGTTCTTTAAGGAAGATAATAAAGAAACGTCGCTATTACCTTACGCATTACGAGCAATCGTATTAATTGATCAGCTCGCTACTATTAATGAGAATTAAGTTTTAATTTTTTCTTATTTAAATTTATTTTTAATTTGATTAAATCCGACTTAAATATTCGAATGTTTCTTTGGTCCATGAATTTCAGAATTTTGATTTATCTGAATTGAAATTCGTCTTTATCCAGATTCAGTCTGAAAAATGGCACCTCATTTTAGTAATTTCAGATGTATTTCTCTGATCGATACACCTGAGCGAATAACTGTTTTGCAAAATATGTTGCATATGTTGTTAGCCGAGGAAGGACGTCTTGCGTTGATTTCTGCATTATCATTTGGAGAGAATTTGAAACATTTGTTATTTATGTATGATGTCCAAAAATCAATATTACCCGAAGGCCACACCGATGATGACATCAAAACACGCTTTAGGCAGACTGCTACTTATGGATATTTGTGTGAAATTTTGTTCGCATTAGCACGAAATCAGTCTAGTGGAACATTCTGGAAAAGGCATGGCCCGGAAATTAATAAATTAATCGATTGTAACCTCATCTCAGCTGCGACTTCACTGAAACAATGGCTGGAACCACTTCGAGAGGAATTAGCGCTTGGAAATGATATATGCACGTTAAATTTTCTAACGATGAGGTTTAAAATCTTTAAAATTCATGTAAAGTTCGCTTATCAGAGTAAGTGAAACTGATATTAAATTAATTGTTTTGCTGGAAGCCAAAATTAGAGCAACATAGAGAATTGGTCTTAAATCAGATTGGTAAAAAAAGAATTAAAAAATATAGGATGTAAATGACGAAAATAGATGGAACAGATTTTTATACAATATATATAAATTTTTTCATAAATTTGAAAAACCGTACAATAAAGAAAAAATATTGAAGATGTACTCGTTTCTAGACGACAAATACTCAACGTACAAGAAGTACGAGAAGTACTCGTTTTGACTAGCATGGTGGCCAAAAAGTCATCTATACAGTAAAGTAAAGATTTGAAGTGAAGCAAATAATACTGAATTGAGTGTCAATATCAACTGGTCAATCATTGTGTCCTACGGTGTTGCATGCAAAGTACCACATAGTAACTTTCCGTCATCATGATAGTCATAAGTTGCTCATTTTAGTCTAAAGACAAGTATTTTAATATTTCTTCTTCATTGTACGATTTTTTAAAACTTTAAATTTACATAAAATTGTTTTTTTACAAGTCATCCAAAAATTTTGTGGAGATTTTGATTCCATCAAATTTTATTCTCGCAAAATATTGATATATTTTGCGATGAAAGTTACAGTTATTATTTTAGGTTAATTTATCACAGTGAGAAATATGTGGAAGGTGACCCACCGCTAGCATTGGTAACAGTATTACGTCTAATTGATGCAATCTTGGATGAGCCAGAAAATGCAACATTTTTTGGTGTTTCATCCGATGAAATTCATTTCGATCATTACACAAAATTTTATGAAGATGGTGGATTAGAAAAAATTGCAAATGTATTAGATGTAAGTTTTCAGATAATACTGGATATTTTTTATTTAACATTCGAGGATAAAAGTTGTGGAATTCCTTTTAAAAAATCATTTAAATTTGAAAAAACTCCCGTGATTTGTAGGTGGCAAATGTTCAGCAGAGTAAAAGAGTACGTTATCGGTGTACCGCACTTACCGGTGATTCATACATATATTGCCAATTTGTTCGTTCAGCAACAAGTATTATATATAAATTATTATCGTCCTTGCAAGCGATCAATCAGGATCCTGATAAGCTGATCGTAGATACGTTATTGACGACATATACATTATGTTGCATGGATGAAATATCTAGCGATAGTACAGTCAGAGAAATCATTCTGAATTCATTTGTATTATTTATTTTCCCAACTTTATCTGATCGACAGATTTCACGTAAACCTGGTCAGCAGTCATTTTTGAAGCTTTTTTTGAATTCTGGATTTGAGAAACCTTCAAATTTCTTCGCTATATTGGATATTTTCCTGCAATTATTTCCGCTTCCATCGGGTTTAATGGCAAATGTTGTTGGCATCAATATGCAAGAGATAACTTCAATGGAAAAATTATGGAGCGATTGTATTTTAGAGAATGGAAAACAATTGCAGTTTGCTGTTATGGTTATTATTTAATTTTAATATATTAAATGCATGAAATTTTTTATGCGAAAGCCTTTTCTAATTTAATGAAATACTAATATTGTACTTATTATACAAACAATGAAGTTTGGAATATTCTTTTGTTTCCCACTCTAACTTTTGCTTGATCTGATTCAGGCGTGTCATTTATTTTTCTATTTTTCTAGCTGGGTATCTCGTCCTCGCGACGATTGAAGCAACGTTTATTTGATTTGTTTAAACATTTGGCGTATTGTTCCGAGAGTAATGCATTGCGCTTAACTGAGTGAGTAAATTTCTTTCAAGCACAAATACTAATAAATGAATTGTTGTGCTTTTTTAATCTGTAAGAAATTTCTTCAAGTTAATTATCATTAAAGATACATATTTTTTGAAATAATAGATCTAAATTTAGGTCATAATTTTTCTTTAGGAAATTTTTGACTTATTAAATTGTATGATTTTTTCTCTTAAACTCTTCAATTTTAAATCTTTGAAATACATTCTATGTTTGAAATCCATTAGTTTATTCTGTCTCTTATTTCATTTATTATTTATGTATAATTTTATTATTTTGCATGCATCATCTACTGGCTTCAATTAATTATAAAAAAATCAATTTTTTGTTATAGTATTCTTATAAAGCAGAGCTTACGAATGTTAACCTCTTCGGCACATACGGCCGTTATTGATGCTTTCGAGGATGATATTGTCGAGGAGGAATCAAATGTTCGTTTTGGCAATGCCGTTGATCTTGTTACGGCTTCATTTTATGCATTCTTAGCCTCCTGTTCCGAAGAATTTGTGATTCGAAATTCAATGGTTATCATAATTTCGCAACGCAAAAATTACATTCCTACATTACTCAAGTTTTTCAACCTAGCCAGTCCGAAAACTTTACCTCACGTCTCGTTTCAAACTCATGTCATTGTGAGTTTACAAATATCTGTTATTGTTAACATCTCTGTAATTTCTATTTATCTACTGATGAGCAATATGCTTAGTTGGTTAATTATGGCTTTTGTTCAGCACTCGCCGTTATGAATGCATCATCAATTTCTTCTGTAAACCTAATCCCTTAATTTTTTTATATCATATAAACAACTCCTTTTAGATAAATACAGATCGTTTTCTCACTTTTTTTAATGCTATTTACCAATTTTTTAATTTCTTTTTAGAAAATTTTTCGTAATCTTTGCGTTGCTGACAATAACATTGATGGAAAAATAGATTATTTGCCTCGTGATGTCTATATTAGAATATGTGACAGTCTTGCGGAACATTTTGGAAATGTGCAGCATAATATAGAAACGGCTATGTTGGCAATGGAAAGTATTTGTAGAATAGGGCGTTCCTCTGGATTTGGTCGTGCTGTAGTAAGATTTTTAAATTTTCTAAAATGTCTGAAATTTTTTTAATTTTTCATGTTTTATGAAGATTCGAATAGTACCAATGAACAAAACGATAATTAATAAGCAATTATTGGAATTTTTATGTCTTTTTCTAAAGTAAGGAACATAATTGCAGCTACTCTTTTTTGCAGGATTTTTTTTCTCAGATCTGTAGATTTCAAATAAAAATAAATTAACTAAAGGTATCAAGCAGGATTCTTTCTTTAGATTTCTGTGATTGTTTTCTAACTGGTTAGAAAATTCATCTAATTTTATAAATTTTTTTATCTAGATTAGCAATGCTATGATTAATAACGAAGGCGCTCTGTTGCATTTTATGGATCGTTTTTTAATAGGAGATCCGATTAATAGTCTACTTTTTGAAATGTCAACTCAGCTTATGGATCTTTTCGAAAATATTTTAAAAAAAGTAAGTGAACAGTAGGTTATCAGAAGATCTCGAATCTATTTTGTTAAAATGTATTTTTTGTTTTTTAAGTTCCAATTCACGTGAGAATTTCCATGGTGTAAAATGCTGTTTAAATGTACTGTTATAAGATGTCAATTCCTATAGGTAAAAATCAAGTGAATTGAAAAGCGGTCATTGCTGTTTTCGTCAACCGAGGTTGCTTCATATTTTTGTTTCGCCCTTTTTAAATGCAAATTCTTGATTATATAATCATTCTATGAAATTCATAATGCGGTTTTGATTTTTATATTTTTCAGGATTCAGTTAAATTTGTTGTGCTGAAATTCCAGTCTTTTACCAAACAGCATCCTTTAGTGCGGCTGAAAAATCAGTTAGCAGAATTGGATTGTTCAGAAGACATCCTATTGAGTTTACAAAAAGCGCTAGACGTCTCGACCCACGAGTTTGTGAAGGGTTAATTTCGACCTCTATGTTTACTATTTATTCGACGTAGTGTTCGTCATAATTTATTATACTGCGAGGATTTTTCATATCGATCACTTAATTTCAAAAAGTTTTGAATGCCAGAAAAAACTCTTCTAAATTTGTCAGAGAATGAGTGATTTATTGTTTTAGTAATACCAGAAGATTTGGAGGCTTACGAATGGCCTGAAAATGTGACTACCGTGCAGCAAGTTGATAGCCAACAAATAACAAATCATCGTGTAAAAGATTTTTTGAGTTCGTAAGTTATTGATTCTTTTATATTTATTTCATTATTGGCATTAATCAATAATAAAAGATTTAAAAAAAGAATTTCTGACTCTTAATATTTCATTTTATTGAATCTCTTTAAATCAAGAAAAACTGTCCATTTTAGAGCAGTCGGCATCTCATGATTTTAAACAGATTACTGATTCAAACTTTGATAATTCAGCATTTTCTGATTAGAAATTAAAAGCCCATTTTGAATTCTATGATTTGCACTAAAAAATTTGAAATATTGCAATAATCTCTTTACTATGTTGACTTTCCATTCTAGAATTTTCAGAAATAACGGAGATTTTCATAATTCTGTTACACTATCCACCGTCGATTTAAATATGCTCAGTGAAGAATTTTTCCCGGAGACAACATTACTTTCTGCGCAAAAGTTAGTGTTTAGAATATTCTTCAAAAGCACGATAACGTAAAGATTTAATATAACAAGTCATTCACTTAGTAAATGATTATGATAGAAATAGCTGTTCGACATAAAAATTTTACAATAAAACGACTAATCATCTAAATATCATTTTCTTTATTCGTAACCGAAAAGTTTTGCGGATAGAGAGATCATAGATCTATTATTAATCGATGAGTATCCATGCCTTATGATTTCTTTAAATCTTAATGAAACGGAATTATCTTTCTGTTTCAGGTCGGAATCTCCAGTACAGCTACAAAGTATAAATTCAGTAAGTTTTCAGTCGTATGCATATTTTCTAGTTCAATTAAGGAATATTGAATTTTTCTTTCTTTGGTTAAATTAGTTCGAAAGTATTTTTGATTGAAAATTTATTTCTGAAGAGCATTGTTTGTCGTGAAAATATTTGTTGCGACTGTGTCAATTCCTTTTAGAAAAAGGTATTTATTAAATAGGGAGCAACTATGAAACAACAATTATTGGATTGTATCCAAATAGTTAATCACTGTGTTCCTTTCCTTGGTTACTCGTAAAACAGAAGATTTCTTGTCCCTTTTGCTGATTGTTTTGTTGACTGGAATCGAATTGCTGGGGTCGTTGTATGATAATGCTGGTAGAAAACCCTTTTTGAAGATTGTTGTAGTAACGCAGGCGCTCGTTAGCTGATCGTAGAATAAGAATGTCCTTTTGCTCCAAATCCGATCCTTATATATCCTTTCGGAATCCCTCCTTCTTTCTTGATCTCCCATTTGGCGCCTCATGATCTCGCTTTGATGTTTACCCTAATATTATCGGCCTGTTGGTACATTTGAAATTAGCGCTTCATGACTTTTAACACCCCTTGTTTATATCAATTTTCGGATTTTTCCAACATTATTAACACATAAATTAAGTAGCAAATTAATTATTATTTTTAATTTGATTGAAGCAGTTAACTCGAGTAGTGTTTCATTTTAGATCATCGATCACAAGAAAATTATGCATTTTCAACTTCTTCAAGATAAATTATAATAAATTTCAGATTCAAAAACGGAAGACATTTAATTTCGAAGGCCCGAAAAGGTTAGTGTTTATATAGAACGCTCTCGAATTTTGTATTGATTTTTGAAATTTCAAAAAAAAAATAAATTGCAGGAAACGTCCTTATATTGCCAAGAAAATCCTGGTGAAACCAAAAACACATATTCGCCATTAAATATATAAAGAAGCGGCTTGTTAATTTTTGAAAAGAAGATTTCAAAAGGAATGAGGTTGAGGTCAGCTGAAAGAATATTTATTTATACCCAATTATGCAAAAACCGGATAAAGAAAATGAAATTTTTTGATAAGAACTTTTCTTATGTGAATAGTTTTCATAATGAACATATTATGCGAGTCTTTATTATATGAAATTTGTTGCATTTCAAACAACTTGAGTAATGAATGAAAAACGAATATCTTGTGAAGATATTCATAAGATATGTAATGAATGGTTGAAATGAAAAAAAAAAAAAAGAAGAAAATAAAATACAGGCGCTTTTCTCTTTAAGCATTATTAATTTGCATTTATGTTGCAGAAAAGAATGACAGTAAAGTTTCGTAGAAATAAAAGGTTACATTTATTTGCAAAATCAAAAATAATTCATCTTGAAAATCATAGCAATTGCATAGTGATGAAACTTATTGTCGTTTTATAAAAAAAAAAAGAAGGAAGACATTTTAAATCATTTTTCGGTTCTTAAAATTATCACGAGATCGCTCGTTTCCTTTTTTTCATGTTGTTGAGATATTCAAAGATAACAAGGATTTTATAAAATTTCAAACATTCACTCCAGATGAACAATTGAAAAAGTAACAAATCATACATCTGATTCCCCTATCATTTGCTGAAATGTTACTACTACGTAATGACTTTTGCCACTGCCTCGATTTATTGTTAAAAATTATACGTAATTTAATTTTTTTATCCTTCAAATACAAATTCCAATATTTTTTAATAATTTTATCATTAATCCGACTATTTCAGTAATTTTATCAATGAATACTTCCTTTACATCTCAAAATATTTGTCAAATTGCTATTTAAGTTTTTTTATTAATGCTTAACAGCTAGTGGAAAAAGTATTGCTGAGCAAATATCACAGCAGTTTCAATTGATTTCAATTTATTTCAGATTTTTCTGTAGTATTCATATTTATTTTAATTCGTTATAAGTGGTTCAAAATGGCAGCAAAGACAATAGTAGTGAATAATGATTTAGCAGCAGTTTTTCCGGAAATCGTTACAGACAAATTTGCTTTTCTTCTATTTAACAATTCAGTATTTGTATTGAGATTAATCCGGCTAATAAAATGGTAATCTTTTTCGGAGAATAAATTTTCAGTGTCAGTTTCATTCATTTTGATCTCAGTTTGACTTTCCAACTTATTTTAATGCTCCATGGCATCAGGCTGATAAAGTTCATTTTAGTCAATAGTTGGTAGACATAAACATCTTAATTTCGGATTGAGCTATTTGAAATTTGGATACTAATTTGTACATGAGATATATCAATGTGATTAGTAAAGTTGATTATCAAGTGCAATCTACTAATTTTCAGAACATCAAGCCTGAAATACTTGCACTGATTGGTCAGAATTCAGCTTTCTGGAAGCTTCCAGTAAATTAATATAAATTCGAATTATTAAAAATTTATCCGAAAATTTACGAAAAATTTTAAGCAAATTACAAGTTATGGAAAAGTAGGTATATCTATATAAAATATGCACATATTTGAATGCAACGTTGTTTCAAAATTTCGAATCAGTCAGTGAAAAACTTGAAAGACTGTGTCAAAAGCCGCAATGAACATTTACATTTTTTTTTACAGAGATTAGCTGTATAAATAAAAATGTAAACGTTCGTTTGTTTAAAATCTTAAATTTCCGAAATTTCTTAAACACTCGCCTTATTTATATTCAAAATTTAAGATCTTCGGAAGTTCTTATCTATTGCTTTGAAAATTTGACACAATGTTGCATTCGAATACTCGCGTGTTTTTATATCCTTTTATAAACACACGTTGTTGTAGCTCAGTCTGATTAAGTGGAAAAAGAAAAGAGAAAGCGCATGTTTCTATTGTAGGGAAAATTAATTTCACAATGGGTATACAATATTTTTTGTTGTTTCATTGTCGATGTAGATATAGAAATTGTATGGTTTGTCGATTCTAGATTACGCAACATATAATTGTCCATGCGAGAAGCAAGTGTCTCTGGTCTAAACCACACATTTCTTTCGTTTCTCCATTAAATTTCAGAGCCTTACACATGGATATACTTCCGTCATAGTGCGGATGAGAACATGCAGGCTCAAACTATGATGATCAACTGGGTTGTATCAGAATATAAGGCGATTGAAATCGCATGATTGCCGAATACCGAGTCGTATTTAACGCTCATCCCCTGTTTCTTGTTGATGTCTCTCAGCTACTCTCAGTTTGTCGCAATCATTCTGTTCAAAACGAAGCACATCTGAAGCTGCAGAACAAACTCGAATTGTCGTTGAACTTGAATTGATTCTGCTCCAAAATCCGAACTTTTTAAATTCCTTCGGGGAGGAGCCCATCCTCCTTGTCCGATCTACAACATGTTGCTTATATGATTGGTTAATCTCACTTTGTTCATCTGTTAATCGAGGTGTTTTAGCGGGAAACATGTTTATAATCGGTGGAGAACTCGAAACGTTATGTGAAAATGAACAACGCAGAAAGCTGGCTTGGCCAGTAAATTCTGTCCGCTCATTTACTTTTACCTATATAGACATATCTACTTTCACAGGGTGTGACATGTAAAAAAAAGTGGGTGTGTCTATATAAAAAAACGTGTCTATTCGAATGCAATGTTGGGTCAAAAACCAAACAAACATTTACATTTTTATTTATATAGATTGGAAATTAAGGAAGACAAAAAAAATCATTCAAAAAAAAAAAAAAAAAAAGAAGAACGGAACAATATAGTTAATATCACGGATAATCAATTTTAAATAAACTCTTGAGATTATTTTCCGAAAAATCATGATTTACCCTCATATTCATATTTTATCTTTTGTTCACTTAATTTTTATAATGATTGAACTAACCAGACAATAATAGTTTCTAATTTCTTATATTTCTATATCACTTTTATTTTTGCAAAATATCATCCATACAGTATTCTGTATGACATCTGTTTGATTTCATTAATGAATTTCTATTGTTATTTTAAGTATATAGGATATTCCTATAGATTACGAATAAAATAAATTGATTTTTGTAAATGAAATTGAATTATTATTGTATCATTTTAATATTCTTCTTTCATCGGAGCAATTTTGACGTGCAAATCGATCGTCTGACTTTGATATAGGAGCGAAAGACTAATAGGACTGTCTAATAGCTGGTTATTCCAGAAGTTTCGCTCAGAATAGCTTGAGTGCGCAATGAAGCTGTTATATTCAGTAAAGTAAATGATTAGAGGAATTGTAGGACGAAACGTCTTCAATCTATTCTCAAACTTTCAATGATTATAATGTCTCGTTTGCTTGAGTGACACGTTGACATTGAATGTGGGCTTCAAGTGGGCCATTTTTGGTAAGCAGAATTGGCGCTGTGGGATGAATCAAATGTTGGATATAAGTCTTCGTTTTTTTTAGTATTTATCATTTGCAAATTATCTTTGAAAGACATTTCGACTTTTGATTTTTTAAGTCAAAGAAAAAAATTTCTAAATTGTCTCAAAACAGGTCAAGATACAAACCATTTTACTGCAACCCATTTGTATGTATATCAAATTGGTGTTGCCATGGAAATGGAAGTTACATGGTTAGTTGCATACTTCTTTGAAAATGTAAGTTGTAATAATGAAGTCAAAATTAATGAATTTACTCATTCATTAAACTTACTAATCAGGAGACTACAACAGCGATCTATAATACTACCGTTGAAGAATTTTCTAATTCAACAGTTACTAGCATTTAATGAAGAATTAGTATAAATTTGAGGGCTAAATTAGATTCCAAGTTTTCCAGATATTTGAGGCTTCTTAAGTCCCAAATGATGATGTCAATTTCCTGATTCCGCTTAAAGAAAATGGAGTTGTTATGCGATTTGCCACTTTTGGGCACTTTCGAATATAAGATCTCCCTGATTGCTTATATATATATAGTATTTGATCACACTAATGCTCTTGATAATTCCATATTCAAAAAATGATAATTCTGGTCTTAGAAAAAAAATGATCTTTAAAAAATGATCTAGAAAGCCTGGATGATGAATGAACAAATAAGTATGAATAAAATTTATTAAATAACTCGTTCTTTAGTGAAAAAGTTAACACAAAAGTAACAATGCAAATTTAATAACTGACTATGTTCATGTCAAAACTTTGAAAATCTTAGTTTCGTTATTCATCTGAAATTTATATCACAGCATATCTTATCGCTATGATGGCTTTTATATCGAATTACGGACACTCTTCTCTTGTTTAAAAAAAAAAAAAGGGAAAAAAAAAGAAAAAAGAAAGCGAGAAAAAAATTGAAATATTATAAATGAAAAGATACTTTTTCATGCACACGTTAAGAAACTGCTTACTAAACAAGTGATAAAAGTAGCATTTTAGTATTACTTCACCTGATAATATTGAATTTGAAGAAAAAGATGTGTCACATCATTCCCGCCTAATGCCTTCATCACTTTTTTTTTTTGAATATGAAATTATCATTTTGGCATTTTGATAAATGATTTAATATGAAACACGTTTCATTCATCATTTATGGATAGCATGGTTGCTCTTAAATAGACTTCTTTTTCTTCCATTTTTTTTTTTTTGGTGAAAAATTGATTGCGAAAGGAACTGGTTCGATAAGGACTGTTAAAATGAAATGAATTTAATCTTCAGAAATTGCAATGAAGAAGAAATCTTTTATTTGTGGGGGGTTTCATAACACACGAGATCTATAAGAAAATTGCAAAGTTTTTAATACTTTTTTCTTTTACTATTATATAATTAATTACTGCCAAATTTTCATTTTTTTTTTTTTTGATTAATATTTTATTTGTGAGTGTCATGCTCATTTGTTTACTTATTTCCCATAAAAAATAGATGAGTTAAAGTTCGGGATGAACTAAAGTTCATCCATGTTATCCTATCAACTGGAGATTTTTTATACTTCAAAAAAATTCTCTCAGTGTAAAAATTCTATCGTTCATTTTCGCCCGCTTTTATCTTTCTTCTTTTGTCTACAAATCTCATTCTCTCTTTTCTTTTTGTCTGGTTACTTCTTTTCTTTTTGTCAAACTTTCTTTTTCTATTATAGCTGTTGAAAAAATATTTGATTGGTTTCTGGTGTTTTGAATTAAAATCAAACAAGTGTTCTCGTAATTTCAGCTCGGAATTTCTGGACAGGTACGATCAATCTTATCACAATAACGAAAGGCAGTAACAAATTAGAAAAATTTTTGGAATAGGAAAAATGAAACAAAAAAATAAACTCAACTGAAGTTTATTTTTTACAAATTTAACAAAGGCGTGTTATAACTTTGAAAGATAGGACAGATTGGAGAAAAATTTATTTTTTTTTTTTTTTTACGAATTTTAGTGGACAATTCATGATATTGTCGAAAGTAGGAAAAGATAGTTGTAGTTGATTTTACTGAAAAAAAAAAAAAAAAAAAAAAAAAAGCCATTTTTTCTCCTCATTCATCACTACGTAATAAAATGCATATTATAGACCGTAATTTTCGTCAATTTTTTTTTTGCCTTCATGGAAATAGCCAACAACAACTTAATTCTCACGTCTGTTTTCAAATCATTTTGAAAAGTTGTCAATTGTGCGTAAGTTGACAACTAATTTCTTCCCGATCTTTCCATACCTCTTTTGCTTTCTTTGTTAACAAAGCATTGTTTCAAGTTCATCAACAATTTTTGTAATATGTAAATCTGGAATTCGAGCATCAAATTGGCCTTCTATCAATTTTAAATCATTCATTTTGAAATATTATAATTTGAAGTTTTAATTTGAAATATTATAATTTAAAGTTTTAAAACAGCTCATTAATAGATTTCCAATAGTTGCAGTAGTAATTAAGAATGCAACAATTCTGTCTCCGAATGACATTCAAACGAGACGGATTGATGTCATCTGAATCCTTAGGGAACTTCAATCCATCCGTCTATCCGTTGGTCCATCTATGTCCGTCCATCCGTCCGTCCATCCGTCCGTCCGTCTATTCATCCATCAATGCACAAGTCGTGCAAAATGTCCATAGTAAAGTGCAGGCAGAAAGTTACATTACAACAAAATAAAACTACGAGATACATTTATTTATAAGCAATCAATACACAAACACACACACACACTGCATGCATGCACGTCTGCATGTACTTTAACAGATTTTGTTCGCATTTGTCTGTTTGTCTAAAAGTATTGCTTATGTATAAAAATATATTGTAGGATGGTGTGTAGTTAGTGCAAAAATGCGTGAAATGCAAAAAAAAAAAAAAAAAAAAAAAGGCGTTTAGGAAGGAAAGGAGGCAATTGCAGCTCTCGCTTAGAGCTCACAGACGAATATGTGATGCACATGGAAGTCGAAATGAGCGTGCAGCTGCATGCCACATCAACTTTCGATGAAAATCGGTTCATTATCCGGATTTGGCCAATTACTGAGATCTAATCCGAAAGGATGATTGTGCATGCATGCCTAATAAATATGCAGCATGCATGCACTCCTAAATTATATTTCGTATATAGCATGCATCCTATCGCAATTTTTTCTTCTTTCCTAACTTTTCAATTTTCCCAGATGGAATAAATGTGTAACGTAACTCGCAGACAGACATACGCCCACGCAGACAAAGATATTGCATGCGTGCATATCGATGCATGTCTTGCATTGTGGGTAACAGATAATGGATGAATATCTGAAGAAAGAATTCATGGATATAGCGCCATCATTTGATTGGAATGGCTTAGGGCAAATGAGAAAGGATTTTATAACTTATTGCCTCTCATATATTGTTCCTACTTATTATTACTATCAAAATTGTACGTGTTACTTACTTGACCCACTAGACAGAATTTGACCTTACTTGACCTTGCTTGACCCACTGGATAGAATTTGACCTTACTTGACCCATTAGTCCTAGAATCTTTGTGTTCAGTCCCTTGACATGTCATATTTAGCATGCCATTTTTTTGCGTGCCTAATTTTACACTTTTCCGTTCTTCTATCTTTTAATTATACGGTTAATCTTCTTTCTGGCCACAATGATATGTAAGGCATTTTATGGCATAAACGCTGTAACATATTGTTTTCATTTTATGCCGTTATTTTTTTTTTGTCTTACAATCATCGGTATTTCTATATTTGTGATAAAGATTTCAGTAAATCAGGACAATAATTTGGATATATTGGTTAAAATGCGCCTTGCTATAATCACTGATAAAATCGTCGATGTTTCTGTCATATTGATGAAATAATCTGGACACGTTGATTGGCATAATTTATGCGTCGTATCTCGTCCGTCATATCCGTGAAATAATCCGAACACGTTGATCTGGTATAATTTGTGAATCCTGCATTACTGATATTACTTCTTCATCTCTGGTCACATTCCTATTTATAATTAATCATTTAGTAAAGTTTGCTTCCAGACATGCCAAATCGATGATTTCATGTGTAATAATCTTCCAATATTCATCTGAAGTATGGCCCAACGATATTTTTTCTACCATTCTCTTCCGTATGCCATCAATTCTTGAATAATACAGAATTTTTGGGATTCTTTACGCAAAGTTAATTTGGGAAGTTTTTTTCGGTTGCTTTCAGTTTTAAATTTTATGATTGTAATTCGATATATTTTTATTATTCAAAATAAGAATGAATGACAGTTAACAGATTTTTTGTATTAAAGAATAAGTTTTTTTATTTATGTAACATTGAAATTCTCATCTTGCTTCGGGATCCTTTGCTTCAGAATTGTTTTAGGATTTTTGAGAAATATTTTCTGAATCTTTTGGTTGTGAAAGTTTTGCAGAGAATTGAGGTAATCAAATAATTGAAGATAATCAAAGAAGTATTGGTTGGTACTGAGAGGTCAGGTAAAAATAAGGCAAAACTTCATAGCTCGATTTGTTCAACTTTTGAAATATTGATTGTCGAAATAATCATAAGCACTTTATCTATTGACCAATGCGGCTGAGAATGCTATGATGCATATCATCGATCTGCTGAATATGTTTTCTTAGATGTAATGACTTCTCCCGGGAAAAATTAGCAAACAAGTAAGCAATTTTGATGTTTTAGTTCAATTATTGAGTTAATTACCATATATGACTTAGTTTGTGTCGTAGATGATATCTGTCAAGAAAAATTGCATAAAACAAAAGAAATGAGATGTCCATTTTTATCATTTCAATTTTACTTCAAATGATGAATTATCATAGAACGACTGACGTTGAATCCTTCAACAAACTTTTTGTATAATAAATTAGAGAACAGGCTTAGATGACTGATCTCAATTGATCATTAGCAACTTTCGATGACCCCGGTCATTACATTTCTCATCTTAAATGCTTTCGATTTCTTTTTGAAAACTTTTTGAATCATAGTTATATTGTGCATTCGTCAATCAACATTCTAAATATTGCAAGTTGCCTCACAAAATCATTTTAAATTCAAATAAGAAAATCACTCTATCTATTTTTTTTCTGTCTAGCATTTTTAAGTAGCAAATAAATAATTTATTAGCAAAAAAAAGAAAGAAAAAAAAACATAAAATGCGAAGTGTTCATTAAAAATAATATAAAAGCATATTTATTTAATAATGTATCTAAGTATCAAATATCGAATTTTCATTCTTGCATCAGTATTTATTGCACAATGACATTACTTTGTATTTAGTTTTGAATTTCAATTCTTTTTTAAGTATTTCGCATATTCTTCCTTTCATTTGCATTCAATTATTGAGATGTTATTGTTCTAAAGAGTTCTATGAGATACAACATTTTTTGTAATCCATTCCTCTACTAGTAAATGTTATTTTGTTGTTTAATCTTATCAGAGTGCATTGTTTTATCTTTTTTAATTGATATTATTGCATATTTTTCCAACTTTCATTCCCATTGATACATTACTTTAAACACTTTAACATATCTTTTAATGACCACTTTTTCTTTTTCTTTCAATTTTCGATATGTGGTGATACTGTAGTCAAGATAATAATCCTCTTTCAGATATTCCGTGTATGCTCTGAAAGATCCCAGAAATTAGACAATATTATCAGAGGTAATTTTGAGGAACTTGTTTCTTATTGAACAGGAAAGAAATTGTCTTAGATCTAAATGAACAAAAAACAAACCCATTGGCGGCATAAATAGATAATTATAAGAAAGCATAGATTCCTTATCACATGCATGGATTCAGAAGATGTTAGAATTTTGCTCGGAATCTCGAGCAATATAAGGAGATTTCTTTTGTAGACATAAAGAAATGAAATGCAATTTTAACTTTAATGCACTGAATTTGGAAAAATCGTTATCCTTCACATTTCAGGTTGTCCTTCCACTTCATTTGCTATCTGATCATCTATAAAGATTCTCTACAGCAAAATGTTATACTAATTCTATCGTTCTAAATTAAAAATTAATGTGATTATTGAACTAAAATTCATCCATTTCATCTCGTCCTTGGATTAGCAACTGTTTAACTTTTTTAATCTTTTCTTTCACGTCACCCGAAAGTAATTTGCCAAATCTTTTTTGACTTTTTAATTGAAGCATTCGTATTTTCTTATCACTAAGATTATTGTTACTCTATATTCAAGGTAGGATAAAAACTAATGGAAAAATTATTCAATATCGTTCAAATTTGAAAATGTGAAATTCTAAGCGGTCTAAAAAAAAAAAAAAATAATTACTTGTAAATATTAATATATCAAATATTCGGAAATCATTTGTTACAGATAGTTTTGAAAATTTTTTTTAATCATAAATAATGCTTGTATATGTTAATATCATCTTATAAATGAAATCAAGGTAGGAAAGTAAAAATTAGATGCTAAAAAATGCTTACTTGAATCAAAGTTTGGAAAGTTTAGTGAAAGTAGCACAATTTTAAAAACTTGTTTTCCTCCTCTCATCCAGCTTTTTGTTCAAAAAATTTTCCAATTCCATTCTCTTCTATTTCTACATTTAATTACATCTTGTCTCATGTAACCTTTAGTTGGGAAGAATAAGTACATTTAAAATAATGCTTAATAATTGCTTATTGAGATATTTATCAGCTAAATGATGCTTATTAAGTAAATTCCATTCTACAGTAAGAGAGAATTCATTCTATATTTCTTGTCAAAGAGTTAAAATTTTTCTCATTTTATTCATTCATTATCAATTCTGAAATAGATGAAAGTAGGCCTTTGATTGTATCAATGAAAAGAAACAAACTGAATAAAAAATGTTCCTTTCTGAATAAGCATCTATAAATCAAATTTTCAGCTTCGAGCATTCTACTGCAAAAATATTTCTTCTGTAATAATCAACAACTTATCATGCTATCAGTTGCATTGTATGAATAGCAATAAAAATAATTAGTTATTTTTTTCATTATTATTTCTCCCAAATAATGTGCATATAAATTTACAAATTGTTGCAATCAGCAATAGATAATATTTCCATCTCGTATATCAAACTAGCATTCTCGACTTTTTTTGATTTTCATATGAATTTTTTTTGAAATAATCAATAGAGAAGAAAGATGTCATCGGAAGTAATTATAATAATTAGTAAGGAAAGTTAAATAGAAACTGTAAAAAACATCAGTAACATAAATTTAAATAATTGAACGAGTGAAAAATGGTCTTTGATGTTTTGAAATGTCTGTCTGCTGTCGCACGGATATAATTTCAGACAAGAAAGCATTGAAAAAGTCCAAAAAAAAAAAGTTGCACTAGCATTTTACATTTACGGATCGATATAATCGAACAAAAAAAAAAAAAAAAAAAAGAAGGAACTATTGACTAATTGAAGATTGTTAAGGCTAAAATTTTTCCTAAATGTAAAAATTCTAACATCAAATTTACAATAATTTGATGTTAGAATTTTTCATAGATCAATCAATTTATTATAATTCGCATGACTTGTAATAAATTTATTACAAAATTTGATGATGCAAAAAAGAAATAATTTAATAGAGAGAGAGAGAAAAGAGAGAAGAGAAAAAAAAATTTTTTTTTTTTTTTTTTGAATCACTTAATGTATGTGTTACTTGTTTAAAAATCTTAAAAAGTTAGCGTCATTTCAATAAAGAATTTTTCGACAACAAAAAAAAAATTTCCATTCATTTCATTCATTCAGTCTCAGTTAAAGTGCTGTCTGAAGAGGAAAGGAAAAAAAAAGGACGAAGTGTTAAATGGATTATTAAGAGTACATTTACCTGACTATTAAGTCTCGAAAAGAGTCTTATTTCAATATCATATGAATTGCATGAAGGCATTTAAAAGTTAAAAAGAGACAGAATATTTGCAATATAACATAATAGATAAAATTAGTTTTAAATTTAACAACTATTGTTAACATCAATCTCAAAATGTCTGCTTAGATTTTTTTACTTTTCTTTTTTTTATTATTCATTTTTGAGATATGAGAAGGCGCATTTGTATTCTTTCGTTTTGCAAAAAAAAAGTTTCTTTTATAAGGAAAAGTCTTTTATCCTCTCCCTTTCAATACCATCAATCATAGCATTTTTTTTTTTTTTTTTTTTTTTATAATCACAATTAGAAATTATTTTCTTGAATCTAAGGCAGTACTGTAGGTGATTTTTCAATCCCGCAGTGCAAAACAGAACTTTTTTCATCAATTTCAATAATAAAACAATTTTTTTCCTCATTCATCTTGATTAGCAAAATTAAAAACATTAATTTTTGATATTGCAAAATACATTCCACAATTTTCATTTTCATCCAACTATAAAGTAATTACAACATATCATTGCAGATATCTTTTGTAAATTCGACACTCTTAAGTAGCAAAAACTAACTATTACTGAATGTTGAGAAGCATTCTATGAATGTAACTTCATATATACAAGCCGACATAGACATATTATTTAGTCATAAATTGTATGCATCATTAGCAATTAGAACATATGCTGTAACTCATTAACATTATCACTAATTACTTGTAAATGATATGAATGTTTATTTGTTTTTTGTAGATATTTTAGTAATGATTATATCGATGTTAAATATAATTTATAGCGATAAATTAATTATAGTGAAGGAGCATTGCAATGAAATAAGCTAATGTGGCTGCGTTTTTTTATGCTGTCTAATACCATCAGTTATTCTTATAGTAATTAAAGTAATTTTGAATAAACAAAACTATTTACTATAGTTTTTTTTTTATCTATTTAGTAAATATAATTAAAATAAGCAATATAAGTATTGAAATAAAACAAGGAAATATTGCATGCTTACTGGGATATTTAATCTGTGATAAGTTAACGATTTTGAAATTAATTGCAGGGATAAAAAAATTCAAAATTTGGTACTAATTTTACAAATGATAGATTAGTAGCAAGTGATGATACATCAATTACGATAGTGCTCGGACATCCATGAGAGCAATGTAACTGCACAAATCAGTAAATTTTTGGATTTAGTTCATTCATTGTAATGATCATTAAAATAAAATGATTTTTAGAAAAGTGATAATCAATCGAAATGGAATATTCGTAATAAGCTGAGCTCTCTATGTGAAAGATTATTAAAGGATTTTCTAGACTTCTATGTAGCATTTTGCCAAATGCATGGATCATAAGCTTATTTATTACCTTTGAGATTTATTGACCTTTCGGTGGTCATCAATAACTTTCATTTTTTTTTTTTTGTAAAATAATGTTATTCTGTGTTTGAAAAATAAGCCATTTAAAATAGTGAACTATATATGAGCGGAATGAAGCCTGGGGAAACTCTGATAAAGGTCCGAAGCAAATTCTGACATGCAAATCGATCATCTCACCTTGATATATATAGGGGCGAATGAAAAATCTCCTCTAAATCAAGATACCTATTCTAAATTATGCTAAATTAAGTGTAACTGATTTTAACTTATTCTCACTTTCAGAAAAACAGTAATTAGAATACAAAGGAAAGAATATTATAGACATTCTTCTGTTTTCTCTCATATTAATGAGGAAAGAAAAAAAAAATTTTTTTTGCTTTTATGAAATGTAATTCATTTTCTATGAAATACTCTCATTCCAACATCAAAAGTGATATTAGATCGATTGTGCATATGCTACAAATGCATTACATGAATGCTTTGAGATCAATCTGATAAGAAGATAATCACATGCGTGCTACTTCGACACAATATCTATCTGTAAAATCTCGTAGCTTCCAAAGGTTATGGCTGTTTGATTAGCTTGTCTGCTGTATAAAATTGGATTATCAACCATTTCAAATTTCATTTCTAGTTATTACTCTTGTATTATCTATGCAACTTTTTACCTGCTTATCGTATTCTCATTAAACAGAGAGAGATGAATATCAGTTGGAACATTCAATTTCATTTTTTCCTTTTTCGCAAATGACTAATTTCCAAGACTGATTGACTAATTAATCGCAAATGACTAATTCGCGACTAATTGACTAATTGAGTATTCCCGTTGATTATATCGAGTAGGAGAGGGAAAATGGTACTTCGCGATGATTATTTATAGCAAGTAATGATTGCAATCATTCGTTGCAATCACATAAAAAATTTTGTGTCTGTTAGAAAAGAAAAAAAAAAATAATTGAAACTTTTTTTGTTAAATGTATGAATTTTCTTTTTTTTTCTTTTTTTAATTTCATTTTGAAGCATTTCCTATGCCTCATATACAAATAACAGTGGCCATTCTTTTCTGCAAGCATGTGTTACATAGTACAGGTGCACTACACGAAAAATGAATACCACCATGATCGCTCATTGTAAAAAAAAACTTTCTTCATTTTCTTTTTCTTTTTTTTTTTTTTTTTTTTTCGAAATCCTAGACGTCCATTATAAAGTTACACCTAATTTTTACACTTCAACTTATTTCCTTTAGCAATTTCGTTACAAATATTTTGCAAGTAATGCTTTTCATCATTTGCACTACTATATTTTCTTTTAAAATCTAGTTAATATTATCTTCTTTTTTTTTTTTTTTTTTTCATTTCATTTCAGTACTTTTTAATGTTTCCATTCAAAGTTGCTACAACAGATGCTACAATTTTTTTCTTTCAATGATGTAATTTTAAAATTTTAATAATATGTATGCATGATGATGAATTTAAGTTTATCTTTGTTTTTATTTCAAAATTTTTTATGCATTTTTTTTTTCAGTGACCTTCTTTTTCAAAATGATCAACGTCTTTCCAATATTCAATGATGATCCTTCAATAAGAAATTTGGAATATGCTAAAGGGTAAAATAATATGCCCACCTGAAGATTTGTTGATGAATATCGAAATAAACTATCCTTGTATCTGAAAATTTGTTAATGAAAATATCGAGGTAAACTATTCTTGAAATATGAGATTTAGTGATAAATATAGTAATGAATATCAAGATGAATTATCCTTGATATCTAAGATTTATTGATAAGCATCGATGTTAATTGTTTTTATTATCAGAGATTTGTTGATGAGTATCAGTATGAACTATTCGTGATATTTGAAATTTATTGATGAGCATCGAGATGAACTTTCCTTACCATTTTTCCTGATATCTTATCTGATATCCTTACTTAGGTTCCTTTTATTGCGAACCATGCCGTTTAATCTTCAAATCCAAAATCATGGCACGTTCATAAGGATAGTTCTCGATATTCAATCCCAAACTTCAGAAAATGATTATCTGTAGGAATGTTTTGCACAGGGCAAAAAATAGGTCACATTAAGATCATCTTATTATCTGTGGCTTACAAAGCTTTGGGAGAAGAAATTAATTCTTCACAATAAATACGAAAACCAGTAGTAAAACGAAAAAATGGTAAAACTTTTTTGTATATCATTTTCCTACTAATTAATTTTAATTCCCACGGAATCAGTATGTGACTTTTTTTTTTTAGTATTTCGAACTTTTTATCTCATTTTTACGTTTTTAAAATATCGTAGAAGGAGTAACTGAATCAGCCAATGTACAGTTTACAATTTTCGTCTCGGCCTCGTATACGTTCCACTTATATTCGAAATTTTGCATAGCAACTAACATAAAAATTTCTTTGCTTTAGAATGTTTCAATTCTCTAATTTTTTTTTCTTTTTTTTTTTTTCCTTTTACTCCAAAGTACTAGAATTCTTTGAAGTAATAATATCAAACTAATACAATTAATATCCATATGATCTGTCAACTAGAAATATAATATTTCGCGTATGAATAAACATGGAATATATGTATAGAAAATATTTCTTTATAATTGTATCTAATTGAAATATTTTTTATAAATATGATATAATTACTAAATTAATGAAAGCATAAAGATTTATTGATGGATATTGTTTTGAACTTTTTTTTTTTTTAAAAATCTGTATACAATTTCATCTAGTATATATACACATTACACCTTGATTGAAGATAGTCTATACTTTTTTGATTGTAAAGAATTATAGAATGTATTACTGTAGAATTGTTATATATTACATAAGCATTTTTCCGTTTGGGAATGATATGAATGATTGGAAGTAACTTTCGATGGATAAATACGATTCGTACTCGTTAACTTATTATATTTTTTCGTGATAATTGGTAATTTGTATTTTATCCATAATATAGCTATTAATTTATATTCCATCCGTAATAGCTAATATAATTTGTAATATTATCCTAATAGCTAATAATTTGAAATTTTATTCGTAATAGCTACTAAATTCTTTGCGAAAAGCACTCATATCTATGATATAATTTTTCGATCAATTTTTTGCTTTTTTATGTTCTTAATTTCTTTGTTGATTTAAAAAATTTAAATCAACTAGTCCTGAAAATGGATGGTACTTGAGCGGAAGACTTATACTTTAACTTAATGTTTGATTTGTTAAAAATGACTTAACAAATCTCTAGCTTTGTTAAGCCATTTTTACGACCTGTTCAGCACAATTTATAAGTGAGATTAAATTAAAAAAGCGATGAAGAAGCAATCTGTCTGCAAAAAAAAAAAGAAAAAGACAAAAGTGATTAGATCTTGTAAATTTCTGTGAAAAATAATTAGTGATTAAAATTGAAAAATAATAGGTATGCCACCATCGTTACAATCTAGTGAGTAACCCAGCAATTGCAATTTATTCTTCGAAATTGGTCAAATTTTGAATTTAAAGATTAAGGATGAATTTGAAACTTGACTTTAGAGAGAGGGAGAGAGAGAGAGAGAGGAAGAGAAGAAACCAACTTGGCAAGTAAGCAATTTTGATTTTACATCGACCACGTAATGGAAGGCTAGCATCATCGATTAGAGTTACATTACTTCTTTCCGCACATTCAAGTTATTATTAATTTCATATTAAAAACCACTACTAGAACTCTACTATACTAAGCAAGAAGATAAATATGATTACTAGTACCTCTTACTTCAAATTAATTTCAATGTATTCCTTCTCGTTTTTTTGAATAGAAAGTCGTAATTTTCACGTATCACGGAATTCACGTGAACTTAGTAAAATATGAACACAATTTTTCATTGTATATGAATTTTTATGTACGCATGATGTGTAAATATGTACACACCATCTCATCTACTTACCGTTCAACAGCAAAGCGACCTCTCTCTGCATGACAGATGACAATCCTGAATCTGTCACCAACAAAAAGATCAAATTTCTATTGCTCCAACCAGCCGTGTTGTAAAGTAACGGTTCGGCCTTTTTGTTTATATTTCAGTTGATTGGATGGGTTGAATTTTTCTCTGATTGCACTACAAGATTTGTAATATTTTGTTGTATATCTTGGATTTTTGTGGAGAAAAGGAAAGAAAAAGTGATCATTTTTTTTTTTGATTCCATAAAAGATCAAATTAGAAGATTACTTATATTCTCATTATTCAAGTCTTCTGATAAATTTTTAAGCTAAAAAATGCCATTTACAAAAACTTCCGCGAAAAACTTTTTCTTTCATGCTTAATTCTATTAAATAAGTTTAATTTCCAATGATTCATATTAGCAGATTTGATTGAGTCAAGAAAGATTAGATCAGATAAGAATGTGACTATCATGTTTTTTTTTTTTTCTTTTTGGAATTTTTTTTTTATTAGCATTATAATGATATATGTAAATCGAAATTGTATTATTGACTGATTAACATACGATTAATACTTT
The DNA here is from genome assembly GCA_000499405.2 of Onchocerca volvulus. Classification (NCBI taxonomy): domain Eukaryota; kingdom Metazoa; phylum Nematoda; class Chromadorea; order Rhabditida; family Onchocercidae; genus Onchocerca; species Onchocerca volvulus. The sequence continues at coordinate 10,818,287 of HG738137.1, read as the reverse complement.
TGTTTATCCTAACGTTCGCGTTTATTTTATTTTTTTTTTTCATCTATTTTGCATGAATCGTTAATCGTTGCATAAAATTACGATTGCGACAATTGTATTTTAATCAAATTTATGTTTGTACAGGATTCTAGTGGAAATAATAGCTGAAAGGAAAAGTGGGCAAAACGTAATATAATATTGGGGCCAAAACAATAGTTGTGTGATCGTTTCTATGCAATTTCTATGAATGGTGCGCCAGGGGGTTCACGGCAGTCGCAAAAAGCACCACCGGAAGGCGGTCATATCCGCCAACCTACAACTATTCGTCCCCCTACACAACAACAACAACAACAACAACAACAGCCTACTGTCTCTGTGGCTATTTTTTCACAATCGGATGAACCTGGCTCTAGTTGTCAGGTCTTTTTTTTTTTATGTTCATTTCTTCTAGTATAAACGAATCATTTTCACTTCTTTCTTTTTTTTTTTTCACTTTTTTCATACAAATTTTATGATTTCAGGCCAGCACTGTTTCGCCATCGCAAGCATTTCCTAGTGTTGTGCAACAAACAGCCACGTTGAGAGAACCGTTCCCGATGTTACATTCGCCCGCTATCCAGCATCCGATAAGTTGGCCACCACAGTTTGAAATGCAGGTTGGATTAATTGCTATGTATGAAATTAATTATTTAATGAATATAAGAATGAGATGTGTTCGGTGGTTTTTAAATTCAAAACCTTATATTACAACAAATAGTAGATGCTTATATATTCTTACATACTTCGTATGTATTATTTTCAATGACATGTTCTTCAAAATATTAATATAACTTGAAATTTTATTGCTAATATTGCCTGTTCTCTGATAAAATATGGGACAAAATGATTAAGATGAAAAGCTTCACTTCATATTTCTGTATTCTTTAATTACCTTCTTGTGTTATTAGATAGTTTTTTCTTGAAATACCTAAAGTGATTTTGAATAGAGTTGTCATTTCGATCATATTGCATGAAATTTGAGTTTTTAGGATATTCCAGAAAATCATCTTGTAGTTTTTTCATTTTTTTTACTTTCGCTCTTCCTCTTGTTTCAGTTTCTAGAAGAATCATCGCATCTGCGATTCTTCTATCGAATGGCTGTTTGATCATAGCATTTAGCTTATATTGTCCATATTTATTTCATTCGAAATCTATCCTAAAATTTGAATTCTTGATATACTTAATTTCTAGCATTCATTCAAATATACGTTATAGCTACTGCAGTCCGCTTCCTCACAAATTGCTACTGCCGGGTTGCGCTACTCTCAACCGTCAACGAGCCAACAGCCGCCATCTGGAACAGATATATCAGTGGGCGTATCACCACTTTCCTCTCTACCTTCTCCTTCCATTTCCAGTGCCTCATTATTAACGGGTATTGGTTTAAGCCCAGGTTCCGGTTCTGGTCCTGATCCTGGCTCATCTGGGCAATCACCACTTCAAATGTTGGGCGCAATGAATCCAGCTCTTTTGGCACAATATCAGGTTATTCTAGCTGCCGCTGCGCAACAGCATCAAGCTGCTGCTGCAGCAGCTGCGACATTAGCTGCTGTATCCGGTGGACGTTCACCGCAAATTGGTAAGTTTTATTATCGCTATCAAGCAATGAATTTGTCGTATATCATTTCTCGAATATATTGCTTCCGCTCGTTCGTATAGATTACTATCGTCTCACTGTTTTGAACTATCACTGCCGTAGTACGAAACATTGAGTATTTAAAGTATTTAAAATTATATTTCCAAATATAAAATCCTTACTTCAGATATTTCTTATTTGCATTACTGATTGTCGTACATTGCTTCTTCGTAAAACTTGCTCACTTTACTGCCCATAAGCTTACTTAACTCGATTTTCACATAATTAGAAAAGTGACTCAGTTTGCCCACATATTGTTAAAGATATGACTTTTTTAATTGGATCATTCAGTTCAGTATTTCAGGTTTTACAAAATAGTCATACTTTAAAATTCGTCTTGCATATATTTCGAACTTAATGAAAATGTAATTTCGAGTTAACATGTTATGGCTATCGATCTTCTATTAATTTTCAGGATCGCGTGTAGGACCACCTTCGACTCCTGCATTAACTCTTGAGCAGAATTTACAGCGACATTTATTACAGTTACAACAGCAGCAGCAACTTGCAGCTTCGGGTACTGCCATCCATTTACTGCCGTCATCACCACTACATGGTACAACTTTAATGACGCAAATGCATGCTGCATTAGCAGCTGTTGGAGTACTGCCACAGCCTCCGCAGGCTCTTCCGACTCATACGACTGCTCAATCTACACATCCACGTGTAACATCAGCTGCCGTAACTCAGTCAATGCCATCGTTAAGTGCCGAAACAAGTTCACGTCCATCACGGGTTGAATTCATACAGCCTCAGCCACATCTTTCGCGCGCTGCTGTTGCAACTGCGCGGCAAGCTTTATTATTTGCTTCTACTTCTCATGCTGCTGCTGCTCCTACTACTACTACTACTACTACTATCACTACGATCCCTACATCTCCTGCATCTTCATTGCAATTCTCCACATCACAGCCATATCCTCAAGGTTTTTTTGTTACATTTTCTACGCATTTTTAAAAATTTATTTAATAATTTGTCTATAATAAAAGCAAACTGAAACTATAAAATCAAATGCTACATAGAGAAGCCTATAGTTAGTGAAAAGTTAGTAGATTAAGGCAAAAATTTATTTTTGAATAATAAAATCTGCCATAACTATGAATTTATGGACATTTAAATGCAGTGATAAATAATGACAGATAAAATATGCAAGTGCAAAAACATATTTTTTGAATGTCTATTTATAAAGCAATTATAAAATACCGAATAACAAGAAGTGTTAATTATACGATCATTCTTTGGTCGTTATAAAGCCGAGTTCATTGCAAATATTATCTCAGAAATGATACTCATTCGATATACTGCGGACGGGCTACAGCTACCGATGCTGTTGCGTTTTGTTTTGGGATTCATCCTGGTACGATCTTCGGTCCCAGAATACTATCTATTTCATTTGTTTATGAGATAATGAGTTAAATCTGCAAATTTACTTTGATTTGAGCTTACTTTCATTCTATTATATTGTCTCTTAATTTCAATTTTGGTATTTGACAAGAAAAAAGTCAAGCAAAAATACCGTTTATTATATAATGTATTTATAGCTCTTGGTCGTGTTGTAATGATGCCGCCGCCTCCACTGCCTCGTGTTCGTCATGTCTTAACTCAGGAACGCCGCAGGTAATTGCATTGTATTAATCGATAAGAACTTGTTTGTTTAACAAATAGGAGCAAGTGATTTAAACGAAGTTTAAAGCTACTGATTAGGGAAATTAAAATTTTTTTGACTTCAGTGACTAATAAGATAAAGAACGGCATTAAATCAAGTATTTCATTAATTGATCAATTTGCTCGCGATTATTTTATCTTATTTGCTGGTCTCTTTAAAATCATTAAGCTCCACTTTTTTTTCTTATTATTGCACCTTCATAATCGCGAAATATGTTGAAATGTTTTTTCTCTTTTCCACCATCTCTTTTCTAGTCGTTTCTTTTTATTTCGCATTCTCCGAACAGATAGATTCGTGCTAATTCATTTGGAATTGTGAAATATTTACGTCAAAATGTGTGTAATGGAAAGAAAACACTTTTTTTGAAATTTAGTACTTTTTTAAATTAATTATAATATTATTTTATAGATATGCTCCTTATCAACGTCCCACGCCCGCTATTCCGTTGGCCAGTGCTCCATCAACTGCTGCTCCTGCTACTTCTACCGGTGCTCCAGAATTATCGTCTTTCCAAGTGGGAACACTGCCGTCACAACCGTGTTATCCTTCTCACTTTATGCGCGGTTTGCTTGAATTCTTTTTCGTTTCAGAGTTGTTTTCAGAATTCATAATCGACACATTGCTTTTAAAGGGGATAGTTGATGATATCAGCCACTAATTGTAAATAATGCAGTAACATTTTAAATACAAATATTTTTCTATCTAAGACTTCAACTTTGATTGTCTAGAATAGCTCTAGATCGGTAACTAAATTAATATTATCGTTTTACGCTTATGTTTTTAATTGTTATAGAGAATGTATTTATAAGATCCGACTTATGTCGCTATAATTTAGATTTAAATCGTGTACTATTTGATAATACTTACATCATAGCAGACAGAATTCGATTTTAGTTTTTGTGATTTTTGAAAGCACACTGCTAGAGCCATCTCATTTATTTTTTTTCATACGAATAGTGCACTACTCTAGACTTCTCTGCACTCATTTTGTACTTTCGAAAATTATTAGCTTAGCTGGTCTAATGATGTTCTGATTCACTTCTTTTTCTCTTTTACTCATTCATATTAGTTGTTTATTTCTTTTCCATAAAACTTGATACAGATAATTCTGTATGAAAAGTTAAATGATGGAGATTGGGTACTGTTATCTCTCCGCAAATGATATAAATTATCCATGATAGATTCATAGGAGGAATATTGTGTTATGATAAAAAATACGAGGGGATAATAGATTATTTTGCAGTTCAGTTTAAAATTCCTTTTAAAAGAAAAGGGAATTGGACTTCCATTAAATTAATACCGTTGCTGGGTTTTGAGATCTCTCTTTGCGAAAATAATTTTATAAGAATTTCAAACTCCATATGTATTATATTTATTTTTATCCATCTGACCGTAACAAATATTTTAAGTTAAATTTTGTTTTATAGTGTTCAATTTTTTTCTGATTCGACTGTAGAATTTTCTCTGGAATTTAGCCGAATAACTTATTGTCATTGTAGGTACAGTGATACGGCTGCAATCGGGTCAGTTGAAAAGGGTTGAAGAAATGAGCACAGAAGACTTTGTTTTATCTGCGGCAATGAAAACGGATCTCGTACTTTGCAACAGTAGGGTCATCCGAATTCAGGAAACTGAAAAAGATCGTCAGGTTCTTGTTACTTTTGCTGTTGGCGAGCAAAGAATTCTGGTGAGATTTTTTAAAAATTTATGGTAATGTATTAAAAAACAGGTTTGTCTTAGCATTAGTTTCTATAAGAATGACTGATAACACAATCAGTGAGTGATTGGCAATTTGAGCTGCTTTTAGAAAGATGTATAATAATTTACTTTGTATGAAATTATCTCATTGCTGGGATATGCAGTTTCAGTGAATGACCGAGTAGTCTCAATGATTTCACTTATTTTGGGTTATTAAATTAGTCATTTGAAGTGAAAAAGTTATCTGCAGAAAAAATGATTTTTCTCACCTTTAGATATCGTAATTATTGCTTCATAAATCAAAATAGTTTACTTGTCATATTTTTGAAAATATATTTTCTTTAAAATTCATTGAATTAATAAAAATAGGTTTAGTTTTTATGGAAATGCATCTTATGGCGCACTGCAACATTAAAGCTTCTTTTTCCTAAAAATAATTTGAAAAAATTTGAGAAAATATGTTTCTTTAATTTGCTGAAGAGCCGTTTTAATTGATAAAGATGGTATTATTTTTTTTAATTGTTTGTTATAACCCTATTTCTCTTATTTCTTTCCTTAACATGAATTTTTTTCCGTAGCTTTCAGATCTATTAACGAATATTTTGAAATTATTAAAAGTCGTTAATAGTTTTCTTTCCACACATGCCGTTAAAAACCGAGTTCTTAATATTATGATTTTTTTTTTGAAGATCCAATCTTGAATGGAATATACGTGACTTCCAAAGTATTTCTGAGATATATTTAAAAATTAGTTTTTTAAAAAAAAAGAACTTAAGATCTTTTACATAATGAATTGGTTTTTTATGATGGCATCTTAGTTTTGGAAAATAGCAAGCAAATATTTATAGACTTTGTATCTGTTGCATTTCACTACTATTCGAAAAGCAACTTTTCCATTCTCAAATAATAATTCTATGTGCATATCTTATGAAAATAAGATGCTTTTTTTTTATTTTTAGGTAACAATAGAAGCTGGGATCGAATATCCCTACTTTGTGGTTGACCAAGGTTGGGCATCATGTAGCCCGGAAAGAACGCGTGCCACATATGGATTAATTTGCAGACAGTTAAATGTAAGTTTTATATAATGAAAAATTATAAGAATGAGCATAACCTATAAATGTCATATTTACTTATATGACATATCATATGTGATGCTGCAGTGTATGTGACTGTTGTGCACTCCCTTATTTTTTGATATCAAAAGTTTGACTTCAAATTCAGCTGGAAAACAGAGTTTATGTCTACGCTTGAATGTATTTTGATTGTATTGAGATTCTGTTAGTGTATTTTAAGTGATGAAAGTAACTAAAACTTCTGAGTAGCTAATGTTGCATTTTTTTTTTTTTTTTTTTAATTTTGATAAACATATTGTTTTTATTACTAATATATGGGATTATTTATGAAAAGAATGATTGCAAATCAAATTTAGATTGATCTTTCTTGACAACAATGAAAATGATCATTTTACATCTTAAGTAAAACATTTTGAAAACTCATCCATATAGATTGGTGATGTTTGCATAGCACTGCGTCATGTCGAAGGTGGTGAAACGAGCGGGACAAGAGGTACGATTCGTTCTCATAGTGGCAGTAGAGAAGAATCACTACCAAGTACATCTGGTATACAGCAACTTTCGAGGCCATCAACGTTAATACAACCTCCTCGTCGACGTCGACCATCCGTTATTCGTTCTGAAAGAAGGCCTGGTGTTCGATCAGCACCATCTCGGTATTTCACGACCGAGGAGCTAGCATTACTTGATGTACGTCGGCGTTTAAGGCGACGTAGGCATAAATCAGCGCTGTGATAGTTTGGTTTGTGCAGTTTCAACTTCGATCTTAAATTACGAATCAAGTTTAGTGTAATTGATCTAAATGAGATTCTTATCTAATAGATGCATTTTTTCTTAAATGTTTGACTGGCTTAAAAAAAAAATTCAGACTTTATTTATCTCAGTAGTTTAATTCAGTATTTGCTTTGAATCTTCTTAAAACCATCCCAGATGAACTATGAATTGATTATGGATTTTAATCATTTCGCTTTTGAAAATCTCGACTACTAGAATTTAAATTTCAAGTCATTATCTACGCTTAAAGGTCTTTATTAATTAAAATAGGAATCACGAAAAGTAATAATTTTTTAATGAAAAATAAGTTTGTTTTTTCCTATAACACAGAAACCCATATAATAAGGTATAGGACCGACAAATTCTTGCTCCCTTCATGAAACTTTTTGAACCACCACTGTACAGTACATTAGCGATCAGTTCTAGGGCCAAACACGTTTTTGATATTACAAATTGTTTTACTAACCTTTTTAATACAAATCCCAGGAATTTGTTTTTTGTAAATCATTTTCTTAATTTTAAATGAATATAAAAAATGGGTGTAATAAGTCACTAATAGAAACATGAAGCAAAAACTAAACCTGAAACTGATGTTAATTATTAATTTTAAAATGTATATTAGTATAAAGCAGCAAAATTCAATGATGCAAAAATCACAATTTTTTATCACTAATCGAATAAATTTTATACATCGACCGGACTTTCAATGCATTTTTTTTTTTTTTTTTGAGATGCTCAGTTTTTATTTTTTCCGTTGATTTAGTTCAAATTGGCATAAATATTTTTTTTGCTTCTGGAGAAAATGAGTAGGAAAAACTTCTTTCTAATAAAAAATGGATGTAATGTATAGACATTTGCAAAGTGTTATTAGAGATCAAAGAAAAGAACATTGAAACAAATTTGCAGAAGGGACAACAATTTAACAGATGTGTATATATCACTTATTTTTCAGTGTTCCATTGATTTTGAAATCAGTCGCTATAACGCGAGATTAAAAATCGAACGGTCACTGAATAAATTGCTCTTTTTTTGGAAGGAATTCTGGAAACACTTTTGTTGTGGCAAGTAATAAGAGGGTATTATTTATTATTATTCTACCGCTCTTACCACTTTATCTTCCTGCTGTTGTTTATAAACCGTGCATATATTGTGCATAAATTTTTGTACAATTACTGATTAGTTTCGATTAGTCAATTTGTCATTAAACTTTCTTTTCATCTTTTTTTATTCTTCGATTATTTTTTTATTCATCTTATTTCTTTTGTTCTTTTTCTTTTCTTGTCAAGTACAAATTTTGCTTAGATTAGAAATTTCACTAATAGGTTTGAATTAGTAGACTGTTGTTTTTATAAAATGATTTTTTTTTTTTCAAATAAGTGTTTATTTGATGACATTGTGACAGCGATTTAGAAAAAGATTTGTTTCGAGAAAGTTCTGATTATTTTTGTTATAAGAGAAGGATGGAAGCAGAAAGAAATAGATTCCAAATAAAAATTATTTCGAGAAATATCAGTGGTTTTAAATCTTTTGAATGGAATTTTTTGGTTGTTCACGACAAAATTAATATCTGTGATTACTACGTGTAAAAATTTTTGGACTATTAGTAACAGGAATTCCGATATCTTTGGGAAACTAGGTATTCATCCTTATTCATAGCAGTGTTTTGCCTTAAAAAACCTATAAAGAAGCAAAAGTTACTTATCTGTCGAATCCATTCTGTCTTTCATCAGTGTTTGATGCAGTTTTGGAAAACATTAAATGGTATTTCATTTTGAGGAAAACAGCTTCTCAAAAATCTTGCAAACAGAAAATAATAGCCTTATCATGTTTTTTTCTTTTTTTCTGATCTTAGTCTGTTTATTTGGGTTTGCAATTTATTCGTCTTCAGGGAATTGAAAATAGCGAGCAACATTTAATCATTTCGATTTATCGAGCAGACTGAGTGTTGTGTTTCTTTTTTCGAGGATCTTACTATATGGTTAGGTTTTTTAAATTTTCTGATTGCAGTCTCAGATTGCAGTCTTTTTTATATTTTTTTTTGCTAGGAAAAAATGTTGTTATGAATCTGAAATAGGAGATGTAATTCCAAAAATTTAGTGAAATTTTCGAAAACTGAATTTCTGGAAAAGAAATCTGAAAAAAGCTTAGTTTGATTTTCATATAAAAACAATATTTTCACTGCTAGAATTATTAGATCTGTTTAGTTACTGTCTTTTCCATCGTCGTTTTTATATTTTCCGGTATAGGTAATTTATGATTTACATGTAGATTATTTTAAAAGAATGTATATATGTTTTGGATTTTTTTTTGCTTTCACTTATGAAGAGAGGAGAATTTTGTGGAATTCGTTGTTTTGGACTTGATTATATCGTTGTCTGTAACGCAAATGTTGCAGAAGTATAAGAGTTTTTGAGCAAAGAAGAGTTAAGATTTTTAAAGTAGTTAAATCTTAGGAGGGAATTTCATAAGTTAAATAGAAATTAAATTGGTATAACACTTTATTATCAGCTCTAGTTCGTCATATAGTTAGTTAAATATCTGTAGAATTAGAAATCCAATTAATCTCTTTTTTATCTTGCAGCATTTTAAAGTTTATTACGAAAAAATACAAGTACATACTTCGAACATTTAGATCAAATTATGATTGATTTTTCGAACCACAAGTACCAAATATGATAGAGGAGTTCCCTTGCAACACTTTTTTTGTTAACGCAGTATGTATCAATATATTCCAAAAACTATAATTAACGGGTGACATAGTGTAAATGGGTGAAAGATGACTGGTATTGTGTTCTTCTTAGGGTGATATGCTATATTCAACTTTTTGAATAACTGGTATTTTGATATCAGTCTAAGTAGTTGTTCTGTTTGATAGTTAAATTTCATTTGTAATTTTCTTTGCAGTGCTATTATAGTACTTCTATTAGTAGTAGTAGCGATAGACAATAATGCTTTCAGTTTAATAAAGCAGTAGTAACTATAGCAAGACAAAGTATTAATTGTCTAATATGGCTGTCTTTTTCAACAGCAGTAGAAAAAAGTGGTATTTTTCGGAAATTTTCTTTTTTTTGATTTTTTCCTATAGCATTCACTATAGGTTTATATATATATGTATGTATGTATATTATTGTGTTTATTATTAATTTCCGTATGTATTATTAATTTCCATCTCGAATGTGATTTTCAGGGGTTCCTTTTCATTTTTCGATTTTGTACATGTTTTTTGTGATTTTTTAAACATAATTTTGATTTTTTTTTTTTTTGTCGAAAAAACCAGGGCTTAATTGTACTGCTTTTTACAGTATAATTTTTGTTCATATTATTTGAACCAACATATTTTGTACATTCATCATGCATGTCATATATGCTGTATGCAGATGTAAATTGAACATGAATTAGTCATTTATATATATATGTATAATATATATATATATTTATTTAAATGACTAATTCATATAGTATGATGATAATTGCATGTCGGGTTAACTGATTGATTGATTTTGTTCGATTACTTTATTAATCACTGGTTTCATATAGATACAGGAAGCCTTGTATACGAAAAAAAAGATTTACGTTTAATATTTTCCACGCCTGCCAATGCTCTCACCGGTATTGTTCTTTGGTATTTTCATTTCTTTTTTTTTTTTTCTTTTGTTTCTTCTTATTTTTTCATTTCATTTTCCGGTAGAAATGTTAATTTTATTGAAATGAGAATCTTTCCAGATTGCCGAAACATAACTTTTCCGCTGATTATTATTCACTGTGATAATTTTCCATTTCTATACATTTGTTTCTCTCACTTAGTTTTCCGCATTATTTTTTTGTTCATGCCGGGAAAGAAATTCACATTTATCAGAAATTCCCTTGTTAGCTTATTTCATCTTTCGCAACACCCTGTTTCTCTTCCTCAATACTTGTATTCAAATTTCTTTTTCAACGTGGTTTTATTATATATATCAGGGAAAATTAAAATTGCTTAGAGTGGATTAAAGAAGTTATTCAGTATAGTTCTTACATTTTTTCCAAAAAAGATGGATATATGCCTCTATCTATGTGGAATGGATACAGGGATAAAATACATCATACGAACCCTTTTATGACTTTAGCAGAAGTGCGTTAAAAGTTAAAATTTGCAAATTCTAATCATCTGCCGATATGATTATATTCTTATGGCTATAATATCTACGCATTATGTATGTTATAGAAGCCTGAAAGGCATTTATCTTCAAATTACTACGATTCTCTGTTTTGCCTCATTCTCGTTGGCTTTGTATTATATGACTTGCGGGATCTTTTCCATCCTATGCATCATTTTCTTTTGACAGAAAAAAGCGTCAGGAAAAAATTTCAATAGATTTTTTCTTTTTTACTAAAATGGAAAAGATTTTCAATTCTTAACATGAAAAATAAAGTATGAAGTTCTGAAGGAATACCGCATTACGAAATACTTAATGTTAAATCAAAAACCGAGAATATTTTGGAAGTAATTCAAATTTACAAATTTATTTTCGCGAAAAAAATTCTACAGTTATATATAGGTAATATGATTTCTGCATGAATCATCATCATAAAACCAATCGCATGTTATCTTTTCAGCATTCCAGTATAATTTAGCCGGACAGATTTTGGAAATCCATTTACCATGAGCGCATTGATAAAATTTGTGACAGTCCATTGGATCTGCCCTATAACCAATAAAATCATCACTTTCCTGAAATTTAATTTACAATTTCAGGACGATTTCTTTAGACACAAATAGTATCAATATCTAATAGTCGTATTTTATAGGGCTATATATATCGATGTTTCATAAAGATTTAGTGATCTAAATCTTTAAAAAAATTCGAACCTTGCAAATATCGAATATCCAATCACCAACACTATTGTCTTTTTCACATCTTCTCTTGCTATCAGAGTAAACTAAACCGTAAGGACAGTAACGTAATTCAAATTTGCCATTGTTGCAAATTTGATAAGCAGTGCGGTCTTGTTTATCATCCTTCATATTACCTGCGACACAACCTTTTTCTGGCATACAAATTGCATCCCGGACGCAATAGCCGCGCTAAAATTGCATGAATTTTAAGGTAGTAGGATCAATTTATATAGAACAGAGGAATGGAAATTTGGAAAAAAAGTTTAAAATTGATGAAGCAAAATGAGAATATTTACATTTGAGCAACGAAACACCACAATTAGGCAAAATGAATGAATATTTGCGTCAGAAATAATGAACCTTTTTATCAAATGATGCACCATTCCAGCAAAATTGTTCTTGAAATCTTCCATGTCTACAGATGAAGTAACGCTTACAATCGATATCATCAGCCAGAACATCCCCTTCTTTACATGATGATGATAATACAGACGAGATTTCTGGGAAAATTTACCATAAATTTTCTAAGATTCTTCAATTTTTTTTTTTTTTTTTGGAAAAGTCCCAGAAAATTACAAAAATGCTTCCATAAATCTAATGAATATAACATACGATAAAATTCTTCAATTTCAAAATTGATTCCAGATTTTTGGAATTTTTACTTTGAATAGCAAAATCCGAGGTTCCTCAGAATTACTTTCTTTTTGCTAACATGAAAACTCAAGAGATCTCAACAAGAACAAATACTTCTGCTTGATATCTTGCAAAGTTCATTTATTTGAATGGATATAATAATTAGGAGTGAATTTAATTAAATACATATATATGTATGTATTTTCGCAATATGTTAATTAATTATCCATCTTCAAGCTGTAGCGATACTATCTCTAACGATATTGGGACTAATATATATATATATATATATATTTGAAATACTTAGTTATCAACATACATGATTGTTTAGAAATAAATTTCCAATCAAAATCTTTATAAATAAACATGTAAATATTCGTTGTGGCTTTTAACACAAGTTACAAGTTCTTCATTCGCTTACTGTGAAATTTTGACACAATGTTGCATTCAAAGGGGCGCATGTTTCTATACCTGCTTATATCTCTACTTTTTTTTACCTCTCCATAAGGATAAATATTTTTACCGCCAAAACGTCAGGATAAAGGATAAACATGTTTCCCGCCAAAACGCTTCAATTAGCAGAAACAAAGTGAAGTCAACCAATTGTTAATTCACTGTAGATAACAGTCGACTAATAATCTATATAAATAAAAATGTAAATGTTCGCTGTGGCTTTTGCTACAACATTTCAAGTTCTTCACCGATTGATTTGAAATTATGAAACAACGCTGCATTCGAATAGGCACGTGTTTTTATATAAATATACCTATCTTTTTTTTTTAACTGTATATCTGTGACAGGTAAAAGTAAATGAGCGAGCATTTTTATTTATATATATTAGCTGGATGACTTTTCGCATTGATCGGTCCAGCTAGTGAAAAAATAAAAAACTTGGACGAACCATCATTATCATCATTGCAATATGTTTCTTGACAATAGCCATTAGCGAATCGTTGATTATCTTCACATACTCTTTTATGCCATTTACCATTAAAACATATTTGATAATGGCCACAAATTTCACTTTCAATCATTCGTCCGTTACGACAACGTGATAAATCACACTGATATCTAAACATTGTGATAAATTACAATAATATCTACAAATCTTGCAAAGTTCAATTATTTGAATGGATACGACAATCAAGAGAGAATTATTAGAGTAGGATTCATGCTCACAACCAATTTTTTTTTTTTGAAATTCAATATCGATTTCTAATGACTCAGTTTCGAATGTTTCATTCTCTTATCCAATTATTTTCGAATGTTATTCTGAGAAGTAATTTTCGATTACTTTCTAGACGACGATACTTACTCTTTCTCGCATCGTCCACTTACATCATTAAATTCATAATTATTCTCGCAATATCGATCTTTGTATTCATCCATTGCACATTCAAAATACCGATTGCAATCGTATTCATTACGAAAAGTATTTCCGAATTGGCAAAACTGCAGTTGCACCTACAATTTAGTAGAAAATAAGGTAGGAAAATAGTAAATTATGAATAAATAATTCTATCACATACACCTTTTGCTATAATAGTGCTGAATTTTCACTCTCGAAATTCTGCATTAGATGATTGAATTACCTTCTGTGATTGTTGATTTCCTTCCAGTTTTGTTTCTGATTGAGAAAGTGATGATAGATCAATAATGTCGTGATCAATCAGATTTAGATAGATATTGCTTGATCGTGCACAATCATTCGAAATAACGCATGTCTTGGTAGTTATATCTAAATAAAATGAATTGCATAGATCATTTGCGTGGATGTATCTACAGATAGTCAAAATGTATATGGCGTAGCATACGATTTTTCACGTGGAATTTTAATTTTCGATCCCTTCTTTTTTTCCTTTTGAATATTGAGTTAATTTTAAAATCTGTACAGTAAAAATCAAAATATCCAACTATATTTATTTTATTTCGTGTAATTATCTGCATAATTGTTCGATGAATAATTGAACTAGAAGTTGGAATTCGCTATTCTTCATTTCATTGAATATAGGATACTGAATGTTAAAAAAATGAATTTTTTTGTTTCTGAAAAATTTACCAAAAGCATATCTCGGAGGACATTTCATTGTCATCCAAGAACCTTCCAAACATTTTAAGTATTCGTTGCATGTACCACCAACCAAATACTGAAGCTTAGCTTTTTGAATAACAATTCATTAAACAGATGTGGTGCTAAGTCCATCAAAACTTTATTAATTACTCCGGTAGATTTTTCGTTACTTAAGAAAGAAATTGATTTCATTTTTTTTATTTCGAAAAATTACTAGGATTTTCTTAAAATAATTTTAATAAAAGGATTTTTTAATTGGTTTTAAAAGTCATTTCTGACCTGTCCATGACTGCACTCTGCACGCTTGAATGCTTTGCAGTCAGTGTTGTAATGACATCGTTTTAAATGTTGATTCCAAAAAGTTCCAACTTTGCACTTTATCATTTTCCATCTTCTTCCATCACATATCGCATAACTTCTACAATCTTGCAGGTTAGCTACCGTATCACCTTCATTGCACTTTTCTTCTATTTGCCAGGAAATATTATTACCACAGCGACATGTTGCGCAAAAATCTGCTATAATTAATTACTTAAAATTGAATTATAATCTAATCAATGATGCTTTTCATGAAGTTAGTCCAAAATTAAGATAAAGAATTGCTCTTTAAGGATTAAGACATTTCAATGGCTTGAATTAACTAAGTTCATTCTGATGATCATTCGAAAGAAATTTGATATCATAGATCTTGGAACTGAATAATTAAAACATTTCTATGCAAAATTGTAATTGAGAATCTAAGCAAAATTTTATACAAAATTCTAAAAAGGAAAATAAACCAAAAATCAAGAATAGGAAATGATTACTGGATGGATACATCGGACATATCATTTTATACCATTTACCACCAGAACATTGATAATAAAATTTACAATCGAAACTGTCAATAACTTCACCATCTCTACATGGCTCATTCTATAAAACATTTTCATGATTTTTATTACAAAATTTTTATTCGTTGAATTCATTTTTTTTCTTCATTATTTTCATTTCGTTTAAGCAATTACTGAAGTTGGTTTTGTGCTGTCTAATTTTGATTCTTGGCGAATTCTATTTTAAAATTATCCAGTTTCTTTTCACTATTCTGTTTCTACTACACTTTGATTAGTTTCTCTTGTCCTTATTTATTTTTCATTCTATTCTTTTCCTATTTTCGATGCTATCACAATTCATTTCTTTCTGATTTTAATTTTTTTACAAAGAAATTCGGTAACTAACCGATAAAGAAAAGCAATTAGTATCAGCAATGCATAACTTTGCTCGATTGTCCCATCGATGGAACAGCGGACAGAAACGATGTTCGAAAAGACCTTTCCAAGTACAAATTAAATATTCGTCACATTTCAGATTATATGACTCACCTGCTTTACATTTCTGTAATTAAGCAACAATGCAATAAAGCAATGGCATATTCCTAATAAATTTCATATTTAATTTTCCCTAAAATTTTATTTTTAAATTTTAATTTCTATCCAAAAATGTTCAAATCATCCAAAAGGAATATATAAAAAAAACGAATAAAAATGAAATGGAATTTATAGAATCGAAAAGTGTAACAGTTAGAAATTGTCAGTAATGAATATTAACTTACAGGTACATACAATATCTATAATTTTTATTCATATTTAATTATTAATTTTAATCAAACAATAGATGTCGCGGGAAAAAACCGAATATTTTTTGGGAATATAAATATGACGAATTAATCAAAAATCTTTATATTAGAGAAATATCTTGTAAAAGCAAACTTTTGAACTCTACGCTATAATTAAAATTTCGCAAATTTGTATTGTGCTATGCTAACATGTTGTAAATTTTTCTATGTTTAAGATGCAGTAAACAACTTCACTAAAAAAAAAAAAAAAAAAAAAAAAATCTTTCACTAATTACTTTCAAGACAAAAGATGCTTACAAATGGATGAGCGCAAGATGGATCTGATCGGCACATTTTATTGGTTTCAGAATAAATCATCCCAATTGGACAGCTATGATCCTTCCAGCGACCATTTTCGCAAACAGAATACTAGAAATAAATTTTGATTGTAAATTGAAAAGTATCAACTATTCGTTTAATTTCTACAGTCATCCTTTTTGCATTTTCATATTCTTTTGAACTTGAAGATAAATCGAAATACTCAAATCACTTATCATTGTATTCATTTTTCATCTTTTAGATGATAAGCCGTAATCATATGAAAATCTTATTACGTGAAAAAAAAAACTAAAAAATTAGAGATAAATGAGAAGATAATTAATTAAATTGATAACTGGCTTCATTGCATGATTGAAGTGAAGTATGACGTTGTTGGCCTTCTTGGCACTTCCAACATTGACTATTAGCTTGATGTATCGGAATGCAACGATGGTTGGAGAAGATGAAACCTTTTGAACAAACGAATTCCTGTGGTACTTGACCTCGACAATATATGAATTGTCTGTTACAATCACCTAACGGTATCATTTCCCATTTCCGATTCCTGAAACGAATTATTTTTAAAATTTTCTAAATTTACTCACATTATTTAAACAAGCTGATTCAGAATCCTAAAATGAGAAAAGGTTTTTTGAATATATAAAAATGCAAAAAATAAATTAATAAAATCGTAAATTTTAAAATTTTCGTTAAAATAATTCCAGCATCATTAAAATTACATGATAAAATGATAATTGAAAAGCTAAAAATGTCTAAGATCGTAAGTTTTTTTTTTTTTTTGAACTTTTTTCTTTGTATATTATGAAAAAAACTAAATTATTTTTTGAATTTATATTTTAAAAATTAAAACTACTTGCATAAATCTGGCATCATACAACGATCTTGGATATTTTGCAACCTGCATTTTTTCAATTTCCCATCATAAACATATCCATTTTCACAATAAATGATATCTTTAATTAATTTACCGCAACGAACATACCTGAAATTTCCAGAAAAATGAAAACTAATAATTAATTTTGAATGTTTTTCGAAAAGATTCTCTTACATTTGAAGTTTTGTGTCATTTGGCACATTCAATTATTGCTTCGATCACAGCAATAAGACATTCATTAGTTAACAAAACAAACTTGTCATTAATTTTGTTTTGTTTTTACTTGGGTTTATTTTTGTGAATAATATCAACTATATCCATTTGAATCGTAGAATTAGTGCTAATGCAAAATTCGTTGATGCTTCAATTTTCCATCTCAAGATATTCAAAATACAGTAATTTTGATCAAAAATCATATTTATGTGATGGAATGTCATAAAATCGTATTTATGAAATGGATATTTATGAGATTTATAAGATTTCAACCACTGTATTCATGACATGAAACAGACAGAATTGGTTAAAATTGACAGACATATTCTATTCACTACGAACCATTGCTTTCGAAGAATTTCAAACTTTAAAACCTTAACTTCCTTAAGTTTGAAAATTTGAATTTTCAATTCTTACAAGTCCCAAATGTTTGAAATTTCAAAAAAAAAAAAAAAAAAGGACCATCAGAAGTAATACAATGCAAGAAAACATGAAAATTTGCATGAAAAAAAGTAGATTTACCATGTGTTGCATTGTATCGCTGGAAATTTCATTATTTTGGAATTTCTTTTTTTTAAATTCTGACAATACATTTCAATAGCATATTGTCTTAATGGAGCAAATTGTTTCATTGAAATTTTATTCCGTTCACAACTTGACGGATAAGCAAAGCAGCCAAATGGTCGTGATAAAATTATCATTCCTGTTAAATGTAACATGATCAGTGATAAGCGAAAATAAAAATGAGTAAAGAAAGTTGCTTCATTTTGTGATCAAACGTATAAATTGAGCGAAAGAAAATTCGAAAATCAATTCTCAGGAATATTCTTCTTCTTGGGGAGACGAAGAATATTCCTGAGAATTGATTTTCGGAGGATGCTAAGAAAATTGAAAAAAAAAAAAAAACAAAACAAAAACTTGGATATAAATTATAAAATTTGCTACCTGGTGAACATGTAATTGCAAATCCTTCATTAAAATTTTTACATACATAAGCTTGTCGAGAGCATATAACTTTCGGGAACATATTTATACCTGGACCGACATCATGACAAAAATTCATTTCCTGCAATGATAAAAGTTGCTAATTCGCAGAATGCAATATTATTGTTTTTGTTATTAAAAAAAATTTTAACCATCTTTAAGTTGAATTAAATTGTCCTCTTTCATTTCAAATAATCATTATATTTGGCAGAAATTTTCAAAAAAAAAAAAAAAAAAAAATCACATGCTACATTTGAGAAATTTTTTCAAATACCTCCAAAAGTTTCTCGGTTTCAGAATTAATTTTTTCCATTCGTTGATTCCATTTGTTTATGCAATTATTTTGCGCGATTTCGCAAATTTTTCCATTAAAAATCTGTAAAAAAAAAAAAAAGAAAAAATTAATGATAGCATAATTTTTTCTATCTTTATCAATATTTGTAATTGAAGGAAATCTAAAATTTTGTTCGTTGTAGTAAAATTTAATTTATTAATATAAATTAGTGTGATTCTATTCGACGAACCTTTCCGATCGGACATTCTTCAAGAATGGCTGATACGGGATGGTCAGTTGAATTATAGGAGCATCGAATATATGCATTGCTACATACGCCAAGTTGAATTAAAGTTTGTCCACTACAGATCTGTTTGAAAGTGATCCGTCGTAGATCATTCGGATCTTGAAGATGAACATTTAGATAAGAGAAGTAACAGGTTGCAAGTTGCATTATATTGGGAATGAAATGCGATTATTTTCAAAAATGAGTTTTTTGTAAGATATCGAATTTAATAAATCAAATAATAAAAAAATCAACTTATCATATTATCATAATTATTCAGTTGATGTGCGGTGAATACGCTTTCCTGCAAGAAATCAATTTTTATCAAATTTTCAGAAGAAATTTTGAAAAAAAAAAAAGAACTTATTTTTATTATAGCTGAATTTCGACCAAGAATATTTAACATAAGAATGATATAATATAATTTTTGAAATATCATTGAAAAACTACCAGTTCTTATAAACGATAAAATTTTCTTTTAATTTCATGTCAAACTCCATCAAGCTCTGAACTTATTACCTTAATAATGGAAGAATTGAAATTTTGATAACAAGTATCATGTTTTAGTTGTGTAACTCTTTTAAATTAAGTTTGAAACTTTTTAAACTGCATTCTCTATAATTCAATTTACACAGTTTAGTAATTATCATATCAAACATATTTAGTAGGAGAAATTATTCAATTTAATTATAAGTAAATTATTACTGAAGTTTACTTTTTCCCGCCTTTCATAGTTTAATCAATGTTTCGCTTTTATCGATTTGATTTTAAATCATTAATAATTTAAAAGATAAGAAATTAGAAATGAAAGAAAATAAAATTTTATCATTTCATTTCGTGATCTGTTGCTATTACTGAAGAATCGCTATGCAATTAAGAAATTATATTGATAATATTGATTTTATAAAAATTATAACTGTTGAAATTTGTGAAAGTTTCCTCAGAATCACTTCGAATTCTTTCTAATTTACTTGAGGTCATTTTCAACAAGTAACCGAATTTCAAATTTTTCGCAAATCTTTTTTAAAAACGATTAGTTGTTAATTACCTGCGGTAAATTTGACGTTGGATTGCAGCAAGCAGTGATAAATACGTAAGTTATTAACATGAGAGATTTGTAATTTGCCATTGTTTTAATAATTTTCAAAATTTTATAATATTTTTCCTTCAAACAGCTATAAAATTTTAAAATTAACAACTTCATTTGAACGAGCTTCTTTTGATTTAGCATGTGAAATCATAAACAATAAATTCAATTGGCTTCATTTGAGGAACGAAAAAAAAGAATGGAAAAAAAGAACCAAAAAGAATCCTGGCGGAAATTTCTTTACGAAAGCAATTTAATAGAAAAAATCAAAGTTTTTATATGCATTCGAATTTCTTTAGAAGAAGGAATTAATTAAAGTTTAAGGAAAAGGACAAAAAATTGAAGGGAAAATATTTTGCTGCGAAAAAAGACATTCAATTTCGATGATTAAGCAGCGTTTTTCGCATATTCTGCAAAGATTCGCTTTTCGCAAAAAAAAGGCAAAAAGTCTAATGTGCTTTGATTTTTTTTCAATTTTCATCAAATGACCTTTACCGAATGTATCCATTTCCATTTCCGTTCACTGCTACCAAATATTACATCAACCAATTTTCCTCAGAATTATAATATCAACGAAAAATGTAGCCTTTATTATTTAGTCTGCTTTTATAAGGAGATGATAAGTTGTTGGAAGAGTTGATAATTTTTAGATTTACAATTAAAAATGAAATTTTTCAATTCGCTAGAAAAGATAGTTTGGAATCATTCGTTGTCTTCAATATTTTGTGGCAATTCTTCGAACTTAAAATTTTGTTTTAAAATATTCTGCGTAATATTTTGCAAATATTTTTGTGATATCTCAAAATTATCAAAGAGTAGAATAGATATTAGTAAGAAATTACAAATATATTCGTTCAAATCTAAGGCATTATCAGATATCAATTCGTTACATCGCAAATTTTCTTGCGCCATCCATCGACCAGATAAAATAGGTTCATTATTAACAGATGGGTAATAGGTAGTATTACTATCATTTTGTTAACTGATCACTTATATCAGTGATATAAATCTCGCATCTCTTTTACAAATAGCAAGATAAATGCAAGGTCATTCCACGGAGTGCCAAATTCTACTACTCCTTCCTTCAATTTTCAAACATACAAATTTCTCGTCAAACATTTCATTGCCAGTTTCAAAATTTTTATTCCAACAAAACTTCTTTTACTAATTATTGCTTTCTTTCGACTTATCATTCAAAATATACAAATTCGTGAATGAAAATTTTGGAAATTTGCCTTTTTTGCTTGAAATTATATTTCTTCATTTTTATTTATAACTCATCTGCAGCTCTTCAAATATTTAAAACAAATTTAGAAGATTTGTTTCACTTATATTATGATGATTATCTGAATCAATATATTTGTCATTTGTTCGATAGAGATCGAAATAGTTTAATTCTTTGCTTGTATCATTAATATTTCAATTTTTTGTACATTTTTGATAAGTTGAAATGTTACAATTGATTTAACTATGGGTAAGTGTGATGTATCACCTTGTTTTCCGTCCCTTATTTATATTATTCGTAATCAATTTAATTTTAAGAAAATAAACCTTCACAGCATATCGCACCTTTGAAAATAACAAATCTGGAAAAAAGAGAAAGAGAGAGAGAGAGAGAGAAAGGGCGAGCGAATTGTCGAAAATACATCGTTGTAATTGCGTCCTTGCGTATTATGAAGCAAAAATTTCATGCTAAAATTCCTGTTCAAGGAGTAGTAAATTGATGATTTGAAGCAAGGAGGATACAAGAAGGAAAATGAAATGTCTTTTGCCAATTTTTTCATTCTTTTTCATCCGATCCCATAAAGCGGAAAAAATGACCCAATTTTTTTTCGACATTTTTCGATTTGCGTTCTTCTATTTTTTTTTTTTCTGGCAGTTTTGCGAATTTTATATCATGTTAACATGATAAGGTACCATTCAGTGCGGGTTTCATGATAAGGTAGCATTTAATTGGGGATTTCATGGAACAGGTACCATTCAGTGCGGAATTTTGAATGCCGCAGTGTATTTTCGCATTCCTAACGAATTACACTGGAAGTATGCTTTCATTGATATATATAAAATAATGCATTCCAAATTACTTTCATTATCATATTAGTTAGCAAAGAAAATATGGCTACATTGGGAATAAACGATTTTGGCTATAAATAAAATAAGCGAAGTTTTTGTTTAATCTTCTGCATGGCATGCAATTTTGCATTCAAACAAATGCATGCATGCATGCACTACTATTCTTCGTCGTCGTTTCTGTTGTAATTAATTGATTCGTAGAATGATTCAAATCCAGTCCATCCAATTTGACGAAATATCTCATTCGCAAATTCGTTTTGCTTTTTTGAACAAATCGAATGATGATAAAAAGGGATGGGTAAGAATGATGATAATTATCGACTAAGAAGGATTATTCACAATTAGAAAATGAGAAGGCGTTGAAATTACCTTCAGCGTATATTCATCATTTAGGAACAGGTAATTTGTAAAAATTTAATTTAATCCAAAATTATCCTGCCTTTTCATCTACGAGAAATCATGCAATTATGAATATATATACATATGAGAAAGTGTGTTGTGATAAAACTTGTTTTTCTTTCTTTCCTCATCTTACGACTCTTATGAGCGTTTTTAAAAAGATTTTCAAAATGAGCTCAACATGTTTCAATGAAGTTTGCAAAGTTAAGTGAGAAATGATCGTATAAATTTTCGAAATCACTACGAGCTATTTTAACAAAAAAAAAAAAAAAAAAAAAAAAGTTATATTTGTCATAATTACTATTCTTTATTGCCATCGTAATCATTATCATCATCATTCATCATTATCATTTATCATCTCCATTCATCATCATCACTTATCGTCATTCATCATCATCATCATTATCATTATCATTATCATCATCATCATCATCATCATCATTATTGTTATTATTATTATTATTATTTATTATTATTACTATTATTATTATTATTATTATTATTATTATTATTATTATTATTATTATATATCTATCATTATTTAGAGCTGAATGTATCATAGATGTAAATTATGTCATCTTGCCTTCAGTGTTAATTATATTTTTACTTATTATTAAACTTTTTAATGGATTACTCGTCTTTCCCTTTCATTTTCACTTTGCAATCTGTTTTCTCATATTTAACATAATATTATGATGATGACTTGATGGATTCAAGAGAAAGATACTTTTGACAATAATGTCACATCTTTCTCTCGTTGACAACATGAAGAGATATGTGTGTCACCATAATAATAGAGATTATGTTATACTGCGATTAACTATGCAAGATTAAAATAATCTCATAATACTATTATTCATAATTAAGATTAATTATACATTAAAATTATATTTAAATTATATTTAAATATTAAAATTATATTTAAACAAAATTATATTTAAACATATATACTGTAACAAAAATAATTTCAACTATCAAAAAGTTTAATAACCAGTATATTTAGGATCAAGAAAGGTTAATTATTACTTTAGTTTAATTGTATTTGCTTAAATAAATTCACTTCTTCATGTATGGTATCAGATAAAACAATCTACAAAACTAATTAATTGATCGTGCATGTCAAAATTTTTCATTTCTACAAACCGGTTTGTAAAGATTATTTTAAACACTACATGTTATTTATTATGATTATAATAAATTTTTTGATCTTTTCTCTTTTTGTTAACATTTTATAGATAATTAATTAAAATATTTGGAATTTATATTTAAAAAAAAAAAAAAAGAGTTTAAATAATGATAGCAATCAAAATCAATATTAAGCTGGTATTGTTTGCAAAATTAATCAATAATGATGATAAACTAGGAAAACGGAGAAAGAAAGAGTCATAATGAAATAATAATCAAATTATATTCTTGTTTACTATCAGGTCAAGAACAAAACATGTTTTTCATATAATGCAGATCGATTTCTTAGCAAACAGCAACAACTACTAAAGCAAAGATTTTAAATAAATAAACAATTTATTCAATTCTATTTCGATTTCTTGCATTACTTCATTTTCTATTCATCGACTTATTCGTCCTCTGTGCTTTTTCAATATTTCCATTTTCATTAACTCATTGCTTTTAATTACTGCTTAATTCTTTGATAGTTCGTTATAATATTACTTTTTTTAAATTTTCAAATCTTCTGCTCGCCTTTCAGATGCTTGCGATCTCATTAAAGTTTTCAAGAGGATGGAAAAGTCACCTCATTATTTGTATTGCACAAACTACTTTTGTTATTGATGCCTTTTGATCTTTCTTTTTTAGAAAAGACCGATCGATAGTTTTTCTTTATGCCATTATTTGATTCTTACAAATAACGAAAAAAAAAATTTTCGAAATAAGGTCATTTTGAATGACATTGCATTACTAAAAGATATCAATTATTTGACGATGAAAAAAAAAAATTTGTATTTAAATTTTGTTACATTTTTCATCGATTCTAATTTAAAACATCATTCCTCATTTTTAATCAATTCCTTTTTCTAATTTTTTTCTGGAGATCTTATAGAATTGAAAAAGAATTTAAGTTAATGATATTTTTAAAAATCAATTGTAGGTAAAGAGCAAATATAAACTAGACGATTGATGATGTATTAAAAATCATTTACTCAATGACTAAGACAAATGAATCATCGTTTATTCAGGGTAAATAAGCCACCTGTATGTAAAATTTTTACCACTTTACTCGTAATGTTATATCGAAAAACTTCATCTGAAATCATTAGAAATAGTTGACAGGTTATGATATTTTTCATTGCCTCTCCTCTCATAGATTATATTTTTTGTTCAGACCGAGAAATCTTAGCCTCAAAGAAAAGGCATTTTTTCGTTTTTCACTTCTTACTAATCAAGTTTTTCGAGCTTAAATTTTTAATATTTAGGATGGAATTTTGCAAAAATTCATTGTTCCATTATTATTTTGATAATTATAATTAAAAGGATGAATAATAATTATTGTTAATCAGCAAAATTCATTTTAAAAGTTTGGCAACCAGTTTGTATAATTGCTATTAATATTAATAATAATAGAAATTTGTGCTATTGTTATTACGAATTATGATGATGACAAGAACTTTTACATATATTTTATCGTAGATATAGTAACAACTTTAATTTTAATGAGTTTTAATTTATATATTTTTCCTGTTATTCGAAAATTAATTAAAAATTAGTTTTTAAGATTTAATTTCTACTACTATAATGTGAATTCAATGCGATCAATGCAATTTCGCATTTCATGTTCATTCAGTGTAAGATTATATTAGTAAGTAATGAATTTGAAAATTTTATGTCACGTAAATTTACGAGTACCATTACATTTAGATTCCGATAAATTCAGTCATTGAACGAGTAAAGTAAGTTAATTTTGGATGCTTTAAATTTGGATAGTTTGAATTATTTTTGCTAAACAATTTTGCACATGTGATGATCACAGTTTTGTTAATTGAAATTTATAAAATGATTGTTGAGATTTCAAATTTTAAAAAGTCTTAATTGGATTAATCGTTGTTAAAATTTAAAAAAATATAAAGCTTTATTGAAAAGAATTAATTTACTAATATTCGTTGTAATCAAAATACATAAAGCAATTTGCTGGCATGCATGTAGCAAGCATGCAGCATGCAGCACAAAACTTTCCTATTTCCTATGCTAAATTCGAAGAATGGCTGGCTACTTTTGTAAAATTACTGTTTCATGCAGCTCAGTTGATAATTGATGTGAAATTTAATCGGAAAAATGTCATTTTGTTGACTTTGGTACGGTTTCGTGTCGTTTCACTAATTAGTCTCCATGTAAAGGTCAATAGAATTTAATTTTTTTTTTTTTTTTTTGATTAGTGGACGTCGGAAATTTGCCATTTCTTGGATGGAAAACGAATTACTGTCCTTTCTCTCCACCCCACCATCAAACTTTTCAAATTTTCTTCGTTTCCACCCTTTTTCCATCTTGTCTCTTCTCTTCAAATATCACCATTATCTGATATTTATCATTGAAATAGACTAATTTTGCTATTATAATAAGATTATATCAGCGAATGATAACAAATTTGTTCAGAAATGTTTAAAATATTTGAATTTTCGAATATATAATTAAAATGAGATAGAATAGAATTCTCCCGGAATAGGAGAAAAAATTTTGATAGAGTCTTTTGAAAATTTTTATTCAAATTTAAAATCTTTGTCTAAACTGAAATATTTGCAAACGAATTATTTTCATTACGTAAAACAAAGCATTTTTTTTTGTATTTCATTAGACATTTTTTTTTTTTTTTAAATTATCGGAATCGAAGGATGAGAAAATCAAATATTTGAATACATATATATATTTTTAATTTACATACTTTTTTTGAATTCTTATCATTTGTTTATCTTAAAATTCCCTCTTTCTCGAAATACAAAAACAAAGAACAAAAAAATAATTAATATGTTCATCTGTTAGGAACAAAAAAAACGAGTTTTTTTTTTTTTTTTAACCGAACTATTTTCATTATCAATCGAATCAATTAATTTAAAAAAAAAAGGAAAAAGTTTTTTTTAAAAATAATATCATTACTTACTAAAAGATAGAAATTAAAATATGATAGAATGAAATTATCTATAGTACTTCTAAGGCCTACCATTATATGCATTGCTGATTTCCTTGAAGAAAATCAATTTACAAAGTGCTTATTAATTTGCTTTAATTTAATTTTTTTTTTTTTTTTTTTTTTTTTTTAAATGCTCTATCGCCCAAAGCAAAATTTGCAGGAAAAGAAATATGCAATTTTTGCGAGATGAGATTTTTTTTTTTCATAAATTTCAGGTAATAAAACAAAAAAAGAAAAATGACAAGACCGGATCAGGAAAACGGAATGACGGAATCTACGAAAATGATGAAAATGATAAAACGACGTAATAGATGTTGCTGTAATCTATTACATGTTACTACTGCTACGTTGCTTATCGGATGCGTAGAAATATGTTATTTTTCCTATGAGGTATACATAATTTTGATAATTATCAAAAAGATCCATTTTTGATCAGAAATGCGAAATTATTGATTGATTTTGGAATTCAAATTTAGATTTTTTCAACAATATATTATTTTGTGAAAACGAGTGAACAATATCTTTCATTATCCATGTTATTATTTGGTCTACTTTTTGCACTAATTGCTTCCATCTTACTCTTTGTGGCTATCAAAACATCAATTCCGTATTTGTTGATACCACATTTATTAATGCAGGTAATTAATTAATACAAATACTCAATTTTATTCCGAAATTTTTGATTTTCATGCAAAAAAATTAGCAGAAATTAATATATATATATATATATATAATCACAAGAATTTATGATTGAATTATTCATTTCATATTTCATAGCATAACAATTTTACCTATCATTTTATTTACTTGTTTCCATTGCTTTACAATCGTTTGCATTAGTTGGAAATGATAATTTCGCGATAGATTAGTTCAATTTAATATCCATTCATAATTTCTCATCATATGACATTTTTATTAATGATAAGCTTTTTTTTTTCTAGTGATAAGCGAAATATTTGCATGATTTTATTTTTTTAATGTTTCAAAAAATTGCAGATTGCAACACTATGTATCCTTTCACTTATCTGTTTATTTTGTTTATTTACTGTAATAGTTGGAACAAGCTTAGATTTCAGGTATGTTATCTTTATTTACTTGGAAAAAAAAGGCATCATTGGAATTGCTAAATTTATAAAAAAAAAAAATTATTATATTAGCATTAATTTTTCACTTTATTATACTAACATTAATTTAATTTACGGACAGTTTCATCTTTAAGAAGAAATTTTTATCAAAAAATTACACCTAATTGGCAAAAATTAACATCAAATTATCAAAAATTATCTTCTTTCAAAATACATCCCTGATTCATAAATATATTTCGATCACTGGCAGTATTTTCAATCACTTTTTCCGATTTCCGGATTTCCTGATCAAGATTTCCTGATCTTTGTAGAAACGTAGCATCAGGCCAGACACGTAAAAGGCTTTTAATAATGACACGGAATGCTACTTGCGTAACCTTTTCTTTTTATGCAATCATTGTGAATCAAAACTATAATCATTTCAAAACATTCTGTCGATATTACCATTATCAATCTTGACGTACGCATGATTCGCTTATGCTCGTCAGTTGACCAACTTTGAGTTCAACAAGTTCGAAAGTTCAGTGGAATTTGAAAAAAAATCGAGAATCGAGAGTTAACGAAATGTCATCATAATGTCATGCTATATTAATGACACTTTTCGAACAAAATCATATGATTTCTAACTCGGACAGTCTTACTGTAAGAGATCAAATTCACAGATGAAACACAATCCAAAATAAATAATGTATTTTATAGTATATATGAAAAATAAAAAATAAAAAAAACCAAACAAACCGTTTAAAATTTAAAAAAACAAAAAAATTTTCATTTAAAAAGTTGCATTTAATTGTAAACAATGTCTTAGTCAAATTTCAGGATTGTTAATATGGCAGATAATAGTACTGTTGATGATTTGGCCTTGAATATGACGAGTAGTAAATCAACCTATGAATTAACTTATGTATCGAAAGTTTTTGCTTCATTCTTATTTTTCCTTTGTATATTTCTACTTTTACTTGATTTAATACAGGTAATTCATTTCAGTGTTTTTTATCTTTTTAATTCAAAATTTCAATGGAATTTAAGAATTTCGAAGAAATGTGGGGTAAATGATTCGAAGAAGCTTAGTAAGAGAAATGACATAACGAATATCAAAAAAATATGTCTCAGTGAAACAGAAAATTTACATTTTACAAAAAATTAAATGCAGAATTCAAGTTTGAAATAAATTTTAAAATTTTAAATTACAGGTATGGATGCTCATTATTGTTTTTCGATGTTTCTTTCATTTGCAAAAAAAAGCCATCCTAAAAACTCAATGTTTGACTGTAAATAAAGATGCAAATAGAATACAAAAACATCAGGATTGCACAACTAACGATGCGAAAAATAATAATTGTTTCGCATTGGAAATGGCTTCGACCAAATTTGTTCGCAAGAAATTGAAAAAGATTGCTAGCAGCAGATAATTCAAGAAATTTTCGTGAAAATCTTAATAAATCAATAATCCTGAGAAGTTTTATGGTACTTCCTCGAAAATACTACTCGAGCGAATCCGAAAATTGGACAATCTCTTGCAGTGATCTCATGAATTTTAATGTGTCATGTATTACTTGTTGCTTTTTTGAATGAAGAATTTCTCTCAGTTGAACATTACTTTTCACATCAATCACACATAATTTTTAAGAAAGTTTGGGAAAGTCAATTAAGTCGAGAATCTTTGACGTGATAATTTAATTGTAATAATTTTGAAAAATTTTAAAAATCAATAAGTAGAAAAATTCTAATCACAAACCTTCTTTGTTTCGCGAAAAATACAATTTCTCGGTGTTCCGTCAAATCTTTCATTCACAAATTTTTGCTTTAAAAACTACAAATTTTAGGATATTTTTATGTCATCAAAATTTCATATTTTACGAAGTAACATATCTCTCTTTCTGCCTCACCTTTTTTTTTTTGCGATTCTTTTCAGTAATCGCAAGAACAGTCATACAAATAAGTTGTATAAAGTTACAAAGGAAAGAATCTAACGATATTTACTGATAAAAATTCGCAAAACTGAAATGAATAAAATTTTAGCTGCTTAAAAAAGTATTCAGATGTCATATTCTCATTTAAAAACAAATTATTCTAAAATGAAATTTAACTTGATTCAAATTTAAATATGACATTACTCTTTGTCGACATAATCAAAATTTCACTTAAACATCTTCAACTGTCATCAGCAAGTTACAATCTATCATTTGGACGACAAAATTATCCGATCTTTCAAAAAGATCATTAAAATTCCCATCTTCCTAATATATATTACTGAATTTTGAAAATCTATCTGATAGCATTAGTTGGCTCTAGAATCGATTCTCTTAATCGATTGATCAACCAATCTTCGTCTCTTTATTATGATCAATATTTATCATTTTTATCAAAATTTGCTAATTTCATCCCTTTTCTAACTTCTTTTCCTCTTTTTTTTTCTCTTTTTTCTCAAAAAAGAAGAATTTAAAAGTGACCTGAAATTTTGTTTTTTCTTCTAGCAGAAATAATATTCCCTTATTGTTTCTTCAAAGTTGCTGACTTGAAATAATTACTGATATGGCCAATTAACAAATGATTGATCATTGACCGATAAAAGATAGCAGAATCAAAACACAGACATTCAAATTTTCTTTCCTCAATTCAATTCTCGTTGTTTTTTTTTTCTTTTTTTGTCTAGAATCTTACATATAAATAATCATCGAAGTTGATCATTATCATTTCCTTCCATCAAGGTACCATTCGATAATTTTATTGCACATCATCTTTCATCTATGAAAAATGTGACAACATGAATTGTATGTGACAGAGGGAGAAAAAGCTATCCAATTAATTTTTTTACTTTTCAAACATGTTGTTCAACAACTTCTCGCTGTTAATTCATTTTTTTTTCTTTTTTTCTTTTTTTTTGCTTTCATTGATAACTTTTCAATATGTCTTTTTATCACCATTTTGCAGCAAAAAAAAAAAAAAAAAACCAATGATAAAGTCATCGAATTTAACAGATAATAAAATACTTCCATTATTGATTGAAAAGTTTTTCTAGTAACTATTGAAATCCAACTTACATCCTATTAAATTTGATTGATTAATTACGAATACTTTTATTAATTGATGTTAAACTTGTTTTTGCTGCAAAAATCATTTTCACAAAAAATAATCAGCGCAATCGAAGAATGATATTATCCATTCAGCAATGAAAAACGGTGACGAAAGTTTTTGCAGGAGTAATTTTAAATTAAGCAAAGTACAGACAAATTATGAAAGTACCGCAAATAAATAAGCATCCATCGAGATGTAATAACAAGCTCAAACTAAAAAGCGAAAAGCGGAATTTTCAACGTAAACCACCCAAATTAAACAAAAAATCAAACTGAAGTTGAAATTCCATCAAAGCAATCTAAGTTTAGGCTTAATAAAAAATTTGAGCCTAAACTTCAAGATTAATCTATTTAGGAAAAATCCAAATTAAAATTTTTTAAATATATAAAAAGTGAGAAAATAATTTTTGGGAAAACGCGATTATTGTTCGATTACTAGATCGATGTAGATTATTACATCAAATGATTTTAGTTTATAGATTCTTGATAAAGTAAATCGAATAGTTATAAAATGGAGATTGGTATTAAAAAAAAAAAAAAATGAAGCAAATTCGCTCCGATACAACGAAATTACTGTATATTAGGAATTCTGTGCAAGAAAATATATCTCTTCTTCATAATTTTTGAACTTGGAAATTGTTATCATGAAAGATAAAATGCGTAATTAAATAGTCGTAATTCTAACGAATTGAAAATTAACTCGCATGATTTACAATGAACCAATAAGCATAAACCAAGTTTAATATCTCTTTTTCTGTTTCAAATAATATTAACAACAAAAATACCTTTACCTATGCGTTTTCTATCATATCAAAAAAATTATTCAACCATCTTCTCCACCCTTTGCGATCTTTCATCTTCTGGTTTCATCGGGTAGAAACCTGCTTTTAATCAGCATTATAACGTCAATAAACGAATCATCAAAATTCTAAGGACCATTGGAACCTTTTTTGCTCCACCCTCTGTTTATTTTTTGAGAAATATTAGTAAAAAAAATATTTGAAGTTTAAAGTAAATCAGTCATCACTCAAATTCTTTTTGCGATTTGACAATTACGGTTTTCAACCTGCTCCATTTATGTTTTTTTCTTCCCCTTTTTTTTTCCCTTTTTTTTTTTGTTTTTTTTTAACTCCCTATGGATAGTTTTTTCTTTTTTTTTTTTTTTTTTTTTTTTTTGTTGCACTATTAAGTACTTATCATTATGTTAGAGATTACTTAATTAACTGGATTGAAAAAATTTCTTCAAATTTTCATCTTCCATGAAATTTCTTCCTTTTCTTTTCTTTCTAATTTTATTCGCCATAATTTCCATTCCCTGAAGCATTCGATTTTTTCTTGCCATATTTCAAGTTGATTTCATAAAAATTCTTAATACTTTTCAAATTATATACACCCAATGAATAATTAAAACTTACATATTCCGATTCACCGAAAAGAGATTCCATTTTCAAATAGTTGAATAAACAACATCCATCTCGTAAAATTACTGCCTAATGTATTCTACTTCGCCATTTTTCTTTTTTCTGAGAATTTATTTGAATTAGAAATGGATATTCATAATCGATAATTATTTATTGTCTTTTTCAAACTACTTCCGAATATCTTCATCTATTCATCATATTATTTTGCTATTTTTTGCTATTTTCAACATAACTTATAACCGGTTATTACTTTTTTTTTTTTTTTTTTTAACAGGACAAGAATACCATTCACAAGGAGGAAAAGATTCGCTGAAAGGATCTTTAATACAAATAAAGCAAGTCGCATCATCCGCGATGTCGCAGAAAATTAGACATAAATCAACAATAGTTCATTGGCAAAATTCCGTGGATGAAGAAGCAAAAAAACATGAAAATAGTATTTATTTATTATTATAATCTATATTTGAGCATCATACAAGCAAATTAATTGAAATTATTTTTGAAGAAAACGAGAAAATCTATTGTGTTTATTTTATTTTCAGATTTACGGCAAATATCCCAGCAAAGTAGTGATTTAGCAAATCATGCCAGCATCATTCATGATAATTTATTTTACCAAAATCATACAAATCAGGATTTTTTATCTTCAATTCATAGATATCAACGATCGAGTATTCTAGTAGGAAAACGTTCTGTGCATTTCTTCGAAGAATCAGGAAAGAAGGAACATACGTTTGTTTCTCCATTTCATGTTGAAAAAAAAAAGCGAAAATTTCTGGTCATTAAGCCAATTTTCGTAGTATCATCAAATGTAAGAAGTTAATTTCAGATTCGTAAAGTTTATTATCGAAGTTTACAACAAATGGGGCTTCTGGATTACTCGTTTTGCTTGGCCAGCTATGATTATTTGTATAATATTCTCTCTGTTAGCAACCATCAAAATAGCCATAACACCGTTCGTTCTTCAATTTACATTCTATAGAAAGTTAATATTGAAAGTGTTTCTTCACTTTTTAGCTAAAACAAAGATAAAAAAGTATGAAACTTTCATAAACTTCACAAATACGAATTTCTTAAAGAATTACGATCGATGAAATCGTGTAATTATTGTAGGCAACGCAACGATCTAGAAGGTTATGCACCATTTGAAGCTCGTTCTCGTATTGAACATAGCAAATATTTGAACTTCTTTTCTGGACATGGTTTAGCCATTTCTACAAGAATATTTATTGTCGCCAAAGATGGTAATTCGATGCTTCGACCAAAACATCTTGATGATACTATACAGCTAAGTTTAAAAATCATTACAGTATTCTATATTTCATATGACAATCTAATCGATGCTTGATATTGACATTTTTGTTGATCTTCGAAACAAAAAAAAAATTTTTACAGTATAATCTTGACGAATAAAAAGGTAATATACCGTAATCAGCATTGCTTCATAGTATTCGGATACGGTACATTTAAGGTTCTAAATCTTACCCTCAACAATATAGCATTGTATAATCGGATTACGCATTCCAATCAATCTTTCAATCAATTCTGCAAAGCATTTTGTCATTTAAATGAGCCTCTATTACAGTTTTACGTAAGTTATTGCCATCATTTTAATCTTAATCCGATCAAGTGAAAACATTTTACTTAACTTTTTTGATCTTTCATACTTGATAGTTTATCATTTTTTAATAGAATAAAGTTTGTTTGTTCATTTACACATTTGACAAATACAAAACCAATCTAGAAGCGCTCTTATCGTCTATTTCAGTTTAAATTATCCATGCAGTGCTGTTTATTCCAAAAAAAAAAAAAAAAAAAAAAGTAATTTTTTACCAGAATTGATAAAAGTAATCGATAGATTGCAAAAATTTTGAAAGTTCAAGCACTTTTCCTCCGTTTTTAGAAATTATAGATGTATAATATATAATTAGAAAATAGAACAATTATGACATCTCAGTTAAGGAATTTAATAGATCAATTTAGTACTATGCATCTAATCAAAGTTAATGTAATCTGAGAAGACATATTGATACTTTTTCGATTCATATCGATTATCGATTGATCAATTGCACTATATCATATGAAATAATTATCACGAAATATACTTTTACACTCTTTTCTTCCTTCGTTTTCATTTTTTTTTTCGATTTATCACATTATGATTGCAATTGTCAGGAAAATATCAGTGATAATTCCAGAATGCATATTTGGTACAGAAGCAGAATGTAAATCGAGATAATCGTGCAAATCCATATCTACGACTAAATTATCCCAGCAGTACTCTGTTTGGTCGGGAGGTCAATGTTCA
The DNA here is from genome assembly GCA_000499405.2 of Onchocerca volvulus. NCBI lineage: Eukaryota > Metazoa > Nematoda > Chromadorea > Rhabditida > Onchocercidae > Onchocerca > Onchocerca volvulus. The sequence goes on along the minus strand of HG738137.1, from coordinate 10,783,690 downwards.
GGTATTCGATAATTTTAATTTCAATCATAAATAGTTATTTAAATTTATCGAAAGGACATGACGTACTGAGCAACACAAATAATTTAGCAGATGATTACTCTTATCAGAAAGATCAAAACATATGTTTGTTGTTCATCGAAGAAATGGAGTGATTAGGATGATATGAATTCTTTAATGTAACGTAAGTAGAAGGTGAAACGTAAAAGATTCCATCATCTTGCTATTTTTGACCTGTTTAGATACTGATATCATGGTACTTTTGTAATCCTAATACTGGCTTAAAAAAAAAATGAAAAAAGTATAATTCTGATAGAATAATCATCCAAACTTATTTCTGATGGAAATTGCAACATATCAATCTCATTGATAATGCAATTTTTAGCCATATTTTTTTGGTGTTGAACTGTACAAGGGGAACGAAACAAAAAAGGAAATCGCTAAGGAAACAGAAGGAGTGCGTCAATTGTTCGAGAATGATACGATTGTCGAATCATTGATCATCCGGAATAAGACGCATCCAGCGGTGATGAATATGAAATCGGTGAAGATGATTTCGCTATATTTTAATGTCTTGCAAAATTCTCAATGGACTAACGATGAAATGAAACAATGGGAAATGGATGTTGTTCACTTTTTCAAGTATTTTACATTTACTTCTATTTATAATGTTTTTTCCAAATTTCCATCTTGATGATATGTAAATCGATGACATGTAAGTCGCTGATACGTAAGTTGATGACATGTAAGTCGATGATACGTAAGTCTATGATACGTAAGTTGATGACATGTAAGTCGATGATACGTAAGTCGATGACATGTAAGTCGATGATACGTAAGTCTATGATACGTAAGTCGATGATATGTAATTTGAAGGTACAGCAGCATTGACGATACCAAACTTTTGAGTACCACTGAATTTTCGGTTACTAATTCAATTCAATGCCCATTCATTTGGCTAACAATCGACCATTACAGGAAATTTAAATCGAAGCATTTGACAATTTATGTTGTTTCGAAGACCTATATTGAGGAAGAGATGGTTCGTGCCGGAACATCATTGCTACCGTATCTCATTGCTGGCTTTATCATCATGTGCAGCTGTTCTATAATTACCGTAATGATTCGTGCTGCTTATATGCATCAGAATAACATATACAAGGTACCTTTAAAATTATTCATTTCGCACTTATCTCCTTCATCTTCTCAGCCAATATACTCAATTTTATTCGTTTTACAAAGCTACTTTAGCATTGATATGCTTCCAGAATAGACATGAGTAAGGACAGTTAATGAGGAACTTAATTAGAGTAATTAATTGAAGAACTTGAGTAGTGCAATTAATGAAAAACTTGCATTAATGGAAAAATCAAATATACTTTAAGTTATTGCGAAATGTTTACTATATTACGTCACGTGTGTCACGTGAATTTCAGATTTTTCTGGCGGTAATGGCTTGCGTAACGCCAATGCTAGCATGCTCCACAGCTTTAGCAATATTATTTCTGCTTGGCATGAGATTCTCCTCCGTACTTTGTGTCATTCCATTTCTGGTCTTATCTATTGGTAAGAAGATAAAAATGAATCGTTTTAAACAATAAAGAAATCGATTGATTGGAGAATTTCATTTTACATTGAATCGAATATTTCAGGTATTGATAGTTCCTACTTGATGATCCATGAATGGCAACGAGTTACGAAAGAAATACGAGATGGTGAAAAAAGAGGTGAAACTGTTGGACATCGTATGTCTGAGGTTGATTTTTCGATCTTATCAATGATGCAAATTACTTTTCAAATAGTATTCTAATCGATTGTCCATACATGTAAATATTTCAGGTACTCAGTGAAGTTGGTCCGGCAATATTAATCTCTGCGATGACGAATATATTAGCTGATGCTGTTGGTTGTTTCACATCTTCGCCGGAAATTCGTCTACTTTGTATTGGAAATTTATTCGCCATGTTTATGACATATTTATATCAGGTGTTTGTTACTTTCAAATATTTCATTCGTCTTTTCTCCATAATCTACATCTAATTTTGCCTTTTAGATGTCATTTTATTCCGGTTTGATGTCCGTTGTCGGTAAATTTGAGATTGCAGCAGAGAAAAATGATGATAATATCACAAATATTGCAATACAAAAAGATCGAGTGGATATCAGAAAATCCAGCGATATTATTGTAAGTTTCCTCTTGCAAAATTTGGCTTTATAAGACAAGATTTACTTTTTTTTGGGATTTTTTTGTAAAAAGTGCAATTTGAAAGATGAATTAATTGTCATAGCTTAAAATCACTTGAATTTTCAATTTCAAACTTTATTCTACAATTGAAATAAAATCATCCAACCGATACATGCACTGGTACTTCATTGATATTTTTATCTCCTACATATTCTTGAAATTATCACAAAAATCTCAACAACAAAGAAGGAGATACAGAATTCTTCTTCTGAATCCTACTACTGCTCATAATTGCTTATTTTTCAGCGTAAAAATTCGAAGTTTCACGATAAATCAAAGGTGTATATTAGTAGATACAGCAGAGTATACGTGAATATTATCTCTTATCCTGCGATAGCAATTCTTATCATTATCCTTTATATCATTTATATCACTCTGTCCATATGGGTATGTATTTTTTTATTTACCTATTTTATTTATTCACTCATTTTCAGAGGATATGTCATTTTTCAATCACATAGGTCACACTACTTGATGATGCTTTTCAATCTTTCATTTTTTCCAATTAATCGCTCGAGAATTTATCATTTATCATTCAGCATATTCATCTTAGCTCATTGTTTGTTTATGTAAATTTACTTGCAAATGATATTAGAATAATTATTATCATTTTAGGGAATAACACGGATGAGTATTAGTCTAACGCCCGAGAAGCTATTTCCGATGGACTCGCCACTGATAAAGGTTTGTCTATCAATTATTTGCTCGATGATTCTTCGTTATCAACCTATAAATCTTTACTTTATGTATTTTTATAGCTCAATAATTTACGCTTAAAATATGAAATACCTGTCTTTACGATGGTTTCGGTATTTGTGGAAACACCTGGAGATTTGTCTCAAAATATGCGACTCACTCTATTGAATAACATGGTTCAAGATTTCGAAAATACTAATGGTAGCTGGGGACCCGTTGGTACTCTGTATTTCATGCGCGATTTTGTCGCATATCAGAATTATTTGCAAGGTTTAATTTTGCTTTGTTTTTTTTTTTTTTGCTATGATCAATCCGCTTTCTGGGAGTACTGACGGGAAAGATTAGCAAATTTTAAATGCAATTCCAGTTCCAAGTATTGTTCATTTCAGCAGATGACGATTATGATTATGATTCTTTGATAAAAGGCACTATAACTACGAATCCGGATGATTTCAAATTCAATGCCGATAATCTACCAAATTTTTTGACATGGCCAGAGTATGATTTTTGGTCCGTTTTCATCCAATTGGAAAATGTTACCAACGATAAAAACAATGGAACGTTCGTATTAGAATATTGATTTTTTTTTTTTTTTTTTTTTCAAATTCGATACTATTCTTGCAATAATCATTACAGGGATACGATAATGTCACACAGTAAGATTACACTATTTTAATAAATGCAGTTACAGATTAATTCAGATATTCGTGGAATTATTTACTTATTTAATAAGGCAACAAATTCTTTTCAGGAAAGAAAGATTGAAAAGATTTTTCTTCACCACCGCTTATCATAATGAAAAATTGATGGAATGGACGACGCGAGCGAAATTACTTAAACAATGGCGTGCAATCGTTGACAAGGATATATAGTAAGCTTTTATAGTTGAAAAAATTGAAGAATTCGTATGATAAATGTAAAAATAAGAAAGATATCTGAAAAACTAATAAGAGACCATTCTTGCTATAGCCTTATCAAATTTGTTCATTTTCTTCGATGATAAGCTTTAGAATACAGTATCTCAATTCTTCTCCTTCTCTCTTCTTCCAATTCGATTTCGTTATTATAGCGAAAGATTTCACGCTTCTGTATTCCATGAAGATGCTATCTTTCTGGATCTTATCGATAATATGGCAACAGATACATGGCAATCAGTAGCGGGGACATTGGTTTGTATGGCTGCGGTATGCTTCCTCTTCCTTCGGAATACATTTACAGTAATTATTGCAACTGCTTCCGTCCTTTCGATTGCTGTTGGTAGGTAAATTTGAATTTATCAACAAATGTCAAATGATCGGCCTAGACGATGTTTTTTTTTCGCAGAAGCATTGCGAAATCGAATTGTCGTAAATGTCGGCCATTATTGGAAAAAAATTCTGATCGTTTTCTAAATTTGGATTGTAGATTTAATTGGATTGAAAATTGCTACTTGCTTTTGTAACTCTGTTATTTCTAGCAGCAATAGATTTTCTTCGGTGTAATACGATACTATACACAATATTTGGATGTCAAATTCGTAGAATGAAATTAAATTTGAAATTTAGTCCAGCATATTCAAATATATTTCCGAAGTTTTTCTGATCATTTTAACGTTTAACATTTAAATTTAAATTAGGAAAAGACTATCAAGTTGACGGTTAATGACGATTTAGTATAAAAATGATAAGGAAGTAGTTATGGAACGAATCAATAGCTTTAATCATTTTAATGATTTGAAGAACTTCTACATATACAACAGTACAATATATGGTAGATGTAAAAAATGCTAACAGTATTGTTTTGCTAAATCATTGCTTGTGTTGTTTGTTTGAAATGAGATTGATTACGAAAATTAACGATAAGACCAACAATTCTCACAAGCCTCACTTCTTGTAGCTTTCTTGACAATCAATTGATATCGCAATATTTCATACAATGCCCATAAACTCTAATAGTAAATCGCAGAATGTGGGGGATAAAAGCTTTTATGTTCATATATAGATAAAATGTTTGATTTGCCGAAGAATTTAAAAAAAAATTTCTTCAATACAAATTTTCTTGATTATTTCGTTTTATATTAATTATTCCGACTTTACCGACAATTATCATGCTATTATATTGAGATGATACATCGTACTAATGAATTATGAATACATTTAATGTATGTTCGATTATAATATATGCAATAGGAATGAAATATCCTTACTCCAGTACTTTTGCTATTTTGTAAAGTAATTTGAAAGAAAAGATGTTGTGATCGATTGATTTTTCTCTAAAAATTCTATATTGCAATTTCAAATTGCATTATTAATTATAAATAATTCTACTGCATCCTTACTGTTATTCAGGTATCTTGGGTACACTATCATGGTTGAATGTTCAATTGGATCCAATTTCAATGGCTGCCATGATAATATCAATTGGTTTTAGCGTTGATATTCCGGCACATGTCGCTTATCATTACTGCAAAGCTAGTAAGAATTATTTATCAATAAATCTGTTACACCTTTTCTTTTATATATACCATTTTTTTTTTTTTTTTATTTCGCTTTCTCTTATCCTAAGAAATGCTTGTATTTTTTTACTTTCTAAAGAAAAAAAATGAAAATAAAATAAAAACAATCCAAAAAGTTTATTATGGCAAATCTTCTAAGCTCAATTTCATAAATATTTCTGCTGTTTTTTTTCAGGTGAAGAATTGACACCTCAAATGAGACTTGGCAATTGTCTTACCTCGGTGGGATTTCCAGCATTACAAGCAGCATTATCCACAATATTATGTGTATGTAGTTTATGGTTCGCTGGAATCTATATGTCACAGGTATCTCTGTCAACAACTACTATATTTTATATGAATTTTAAAATATTTAAATCTTAATGAAAACATACCTTCTAGGATAATTCTTCATAACAGGATAACATCTATTAATCGTTAAATTTAGATCTTTGTAAAAACAATGGCTACTTGCGTCATATTATGCAATTTACATGGCCTCATGATTCTACCAGCCATACTTTCAATAATTCATTGGACTGGAGCTCAATTTTTCGAAAATAAGATCTATACTAAGCCAGATGAGCGTGTTATAAATAAGCGATTGAAGAAAATCAGAAAAGGAATTGCCAAAACAAAAATAAAAGGGAATAACAGAAATCAGTTAGATCTAAAAATGGATCGACCACCAATTCCTGATTTCAATAACGTAACTTAGAAACTTCAAATGGAGAGGATAAGTTCAAACATTCCAATTTCAAACAGATTATGCATACAATCAACTCTTTATACTTAAAATGTCTTTACATACAGATTAACTTGAAGAAAATACTGATTCGAAATTTGATGATCAGTTTTATTCGTTCATTAAAACTATTACTGAGTTAAATCAGGGTCGTTTAAGTGAAATAGAATATTAAAAATAATTGCTTGTAAAACAACTTTGTATTATATATAACCTTTTTAATGCACATATGAAAATATTTATAGATGAAACGAAACGAATATTCAGATGTTCACTTTATTTTCTGGATTGTATAATGTTAAGTGATGTCCTTAATTTTCTTTTTTTCTTCTCATAATCTGTGAATGACTCGAGTTGGGTAAAATAGAGGCTTGAAAAAAACCCGATATCTGATATGTTTTTGATATCTTAGTAACATGGAAATCTGATTCTACTGAGAAGAACAAACTTTGTGATTCGATGAAACATTGTATATTACTCCTGAATTTGTTGATTTCGAATTTTATTCATATAAATGAGCTATAATTAATAAAAGTGATATTGGCTGTTGCTACTGAGCAGCACAAATGAATATAAAAGAAAAAATGAAAAAAAAAAACCGGGCAACTTAGGATGGAAACTTGAGCACAATTGAAAGCATAAGAAAGATTAACCTATCGCTTTGAAGACTAGCGATATGAAATTGAATATTTGAAAGTAGTTAACGGCATATTTTTACATGGATAAAATACAAAAAAAGGACTAGATATTATTCAATTCAATCCAATCTCTCCTCAATGATGCCTGCTGCAATAGTCTGTCCCGCGTAGCGAAATGTTACTCGACCAAGTGCTTTGCATTCCGAATACCGTTCTAAACTCACAACTCGCTCTGTTCGAATTTCGATCGTTCCACTCATATTTTTTGTTAATGCTCTAAAATATGCAATTGTTAAAATCGATTCGGTCCAGCAATTATAATATGTTAGCTTTTATATTTTCACATAATAAGATTTCAGCCTAATATAAGACCATTCAATATTATTTTTTTTCTTCCATTTTTTCAATTTTTTTGCGACATACCATGAAGTTAAAATCTTGAAGAAAGTAGATAAGATGATACTCATAAATAATGAAATGCCAAAGAAGTTGTTTCATCTCAAAAAAGAAAAGTACTATGAATCATAGAATAAAAGAAAGCAGTTAAATAAAATAACCTAGGTTTTTGTCTTATCACTTCACCCGTAGATTTATTCAGTTCCGCTTTCAGCGCTGTGATAGTACAAGGTTCACACAGCGAGTGTGCGAAAAGTTCAGCTTTAGTGCCTTTTATGATCGGAATGACAATGTCGAAAATAACAATACGCACCAAATATTTCTTTCCAGGGATAAGACATTCCTACAATACACTCTCAGTGAAATATAAAATGAAAGCACTTCATATGTTATACATATGGTAAGATTTAAAGGATCTTAAAGAAAGAAATTACGATCCATCTACTATGAATAAATTTTAATTTATGCTATTCAACAAAGCTCTGATTACAGAAATTGCATTTGTTTATTCAGGACCCTAGCAGCCAAATTAATAATAACAATTTCTTAATAAACAAGTTTGATAAAAATGAAAAACTGTTCTTTTCTAGAATTTTCTAATCTGGCTAATACATTAAAAGAAATAAAGAGTGAACGAACAATGCATTAAACAAGAATATAACCTGTCCCCCGCGACAAAGGACATTTCCAATAATCACAGAATCGAGTTCAATGTTTGCGACAGGTGTTAGAGTTATTGTAGCCTGGTCACCAGCAAAAGCAATGCCTTTCCTCGAATTGGCTTCCACAACTATCTCTACAAACAGACTTCATAATGTGAATCACAGAAAATTCGTTATTCCGCATCATTTTTTTCAAAGACTTAAACTTAAAACTAGTGAAATTAGAGGTGCAAATATGTGATACTTTCTTCAGTATTTGTCAATAATAAGCGCAAGAAGAAAATGGATGATGACGTACCTTTAACAATTACAGGGTCTGCATTCGGCATTATATACACTTTCTCACCATTGTCTATGAAACCAGCTTCAATTTTGATACTTAGTGAAAGCGTTGACGTAGAGGCTTTGTATATATCATTGATAATAGCTCGAAAAGGGCGATCCTGGGACCGTATTGGGACTTGCAGTTCATCTAAAAAAAATAATACAAATAATATGATTAATCCATTTTATGTTCATCTATTTTATTACAGTGTTGATGACTATCTTCTAAAATACACTGTTACTTTTTTTTTATATAGATATTGATAATACCTTGGATTTTAAAGAAATATTATTTGTATTATATATTATTTGCTAACATCTAATAGCAAATACTTACCCAGTAGTTGTAGCAATGTTGGTCCTCGGTACCAAATGCATAAAGAGTGACTATCAGACGGAACCTTTGTCAAATTAATTCCATCCAGTCCAGATAACGGAACAAATTTAACTGTTGAATAGCCAGCCTGTTTCCCGAGAAAAACCTTCAGAGTGGCACAAAGTTCATCGTATCGTTTCTGAGACCAATTGACCGTATCCATCTTATTTATGGCAACTAATAGTTCGCCTACTCCTATAAAAAAAAAATGAATATTGCCTCTCTTGCAGCATCAGATGAGCAAATATTTAAAAAATTTGAAATTATAAGGCAGGTATGAAGATCTTCATATGTTGTTTCTCTTTAAAGGATAGCCTCTATGTAGGTTAACCTAAAGCAAGCAAAAACCAACCCAGTGATCTGAGTAAAATGGCATGTTCCCTCGTCTGGCCTCCCTGATCGAATCCAGTTTCGAATTCTCCTCGAGTTGCATTAATAACTAATATACCAGCATCTGCTTCAGCGGCACCTAAAGCACATAAAATATAACTCAACAATCCTATGATCCACTTAAAATTTAAACTTCATATCTAACCTGAAGTGGGAAGGAATTAACCTCATACTAAGCAGAGTACCATCTTCTGTATAGTATTTAGAATATTTTAGTTTGTAATAGGCTTAAAAAAAAATTCGGAAAAGAAAGAGGAAAAAGCTATAAAATGCTATAAAATGACCACAAAATGAATACCTGTTATCATGTTGGGAATGAAATCCTTGTGACCTGGTGCATCCAGAACGAAGATTTTTCGATGCTCAGTTTCGAAAGTTGTCCGTGCAATATCCATTGTAACACCTCGTTGTCTCTCTTCCTAAAGTAGATCTATTTATTGGATGAAATTATATATGGAAATACCAAATTCATATTCATAATAGAAAGGTTGTCACTTATTACTAATAAAAAAACACTGAAATGGAGAGTATACCTGTGTATCGTCAAGAACCCAAGCATATGCAAAGGATGCTTTGCCTGTTTTAGCTGATTCTTGCTTATATTTGTGCATAGTTCGCTCATCGACACCACCCAGCTATAACATTATGTCATACATGACAACAACAAAGTGCAATAACATATGAAACAAGAAGTTTAAGCTACCAATGAACTTTTAAAGTTCAGCCATTTCTTATGAATAAATAATGGCAAACCAATTCACTGGAATATACTCACATTATTTTTTTTCTCAAAATACCGATTATGAAGTTCATAATCAGTAATTTTGGATTTGATTAATTAACTAATAGCTCTTATTTTTTCAACTGGTAAGAATATCCTTTATTCAGCCCATTGGTATGCTACAAAGAATGTAACTGTATAGTAATATGTACACAACCTTCTGGATACTTCAACTTAATTTTCTATATATTTTAATAAAGCTTAAAAATATACTTGATATAAAAGATGTCCCATCAGTGTACTTTTACCAGCATCTACATGGCCAACAATGACTACATTAACCACTGGTTTGGTTTCTTGAAAGGGTTTCGATCTGAAATATCCTTTATTATAATGATCATGGATTGCTCAAGAACTCGTATTTCTTTTTTTTTTTTTTTTGAAATAGCTCTTATAAAAATGTTGTTAAAGTATACATATATATATATATAAAACAACAGATTTAAACTGTAAGATAAATTGACTTAGGCGGCTGTACAATAGCATTTCGTGCAATATCAAGAGCAGCTAGTCTCCTATTGCCACCACTCGTTTTTAGCGATTGATTCACAGATTTTTTTTCACCCATATTCCTTTCCATGTCTTCTGACACTTGCAAATTCTCCATTTGCGATACTTCTAGTGAGTATTCACTATTGTTATTCTGTTACAATACAATTTATTAGTTACATGAATCAGTAATACTGATGGGTTAACAACTCATCATACACTATTAGCTATTGGGAATTACTAACAGAAGTTTCTTAATAAATGACTGCCCATAAAAATAAAGGTACTCAGTATTCCACATTTGTTTTCCTTAGGAAATTGATCATGGTAAATACTTCAAAAAAAAGTAAATATTAACAGGTAATATCAAGCTACTTACCATGCTGGCTTTCTCCGCTTTTCGCTTTATCACCTGCTCCCAAAGTGGAATCTCCTCATTCCTACTTCTAACTGATCGATGATCTCTTGACATATTTTTTTCTGCTAATCCTAAATTTCAAGTATGTTCGACATGAAGAATATCAAAAATTAAGAAATTCTTTATTATGAAAAATATAAAAAAGGAAAAGAATTGAACTGGATGGCAAGCAATCAATTTCAAACTGACCGTCTCGTTGAGGTATTCGAACATCCGTTATGATACAAAAATCTCCAGAATCATCGACAACATCATTAACTAATTCAGGTAGGCCTTCTTCCGGGATGAAATCTGCGATGCAAAGACCGGCTCTGTTATTATTGAAAGAATTCGTATTCGGTCGTTTATATATATATTCTTCTTTAAAAGAAATCATCAGATGGTATAATAAATAAGCTGGATCTCTGCACAGATACAAAATAAAAAAATCAATTGCTGTGTTTTACGGTACAATAAATCATTGAAAATTATTACAGAATGAGAATAGATTGTACTAATGAATATATCTGCGCACTACTGTCAATAATGAACCAATGCGAAGTTCATCGAGTAAAAATAAAATAACAAATAAGGAGTTATTAATGAGAGATATAAGACTGAACTTATTACTCCAGAAAATAGTTCACGAAGATCAGTTTTATAAAGAAAATCAATCCTTGTAATTCCAACAATAAAAGACAAATAAAGCTAAAAAAGAACGACAAAACTGACATTTGGCAAATAGTAGCAACATATGGTAAGCATAACAGTGTTCTACATATATTGCTATGTTAATAATATGAAATAGTAAGAAACAAATACCTGCACCGGGAGACATTGTTTCATCATCCGTTGAGATGCTGTATCGATGGAATTCTTCATCATCCTCATCATCACGTTCTTAAACATGAAAAAAAAACAACAAATCTTTACTTATTCATTACCTATTTAGTGAAGAATCATATTTTATGGAGCATAATTCATTCAAAAGTCAGAAGCCAGAAGTTCTATTTTGATAATTGGGAAGTTTGCATCATTTCACAGAATTTATATTGTGGGAAATAGAGAATACCTCAGACATAGTCTAATTTAGAAATCGAAATTAATGTATTGATTTTCTAAAAATTACAGCGTCAATACTAACCATCATCATAGTTCATATTACGGATATTGCGATGTCGAGACATCTCTCAACTTCTGAAATTAGCAATGAATATCGTACAATTAAAGAAGTTCGCATTCATGCAATCTACTCTCTTTATCATTATTATCTGTCGGTGAGATATCAAACTGATATCATGACATGTAGATCAATGTCCGATCGATTGTGTTGCATTAAAAATGAATTAACAAATAAGTTATCAGTATCAATTGTCAATAAAATGATACTACCTGGATAATACAGCTACTCTATAACAAGCTATTTGCAGTTAAATATGCAAAACTGTCAGCAACAGAAATAGGTGAAATGTCAACGTCCTGCAAGAAAGATAAAATCATTAAAGTAGAATTGATGCTCAACAAAAGCAGGTACTTCAAATACTTAAGTACGTCAATTCCCCGCATAATTTCCAAACGTAAATGTTAATTACGTAAAAGTTTGGAAAGACGGTCAACCGCAAAGTACTTAATTTTGCATAGTGTACCTCGATGAAACCGGAAAACTACAACCGGTTATTTTCTCTCAATCTTTAGATTTTCCGGAAGGTAGCGTTCTTTCTAGCAAATGTGATGACAACTGGAATTCAGCTATGAAGGTACCACGGATATATTTGTACCTATTAGATGTAAGGAGAAGACAACATCTGTCTGTACCTTTAATATAATGATACGTTCCTCCGTGAACACATTTCATCAACCAGCACATCCTTCTTCGAATCTATAAATGTTACGATTCGATGCACAACAAATTTCCAAATCTTTCATCCCATCCACGATGAATCCCCCCATTTTTCATCTCATCTACTGATGAATCTCTTTGTTTTCCGTCTCATCTACGATGTATCTCTCTTCGTTTTTCATCGCACTCCTAACGAATCTCTCCGTCTTCCATTCCATCTTATCTACGATAAATCTCTGTTCCTCATCTCATCCATAACAAATCTTATCCTATTTTCCATCTTATCGATAACGAATCCCTTCATTTTCCATTTCATCCACAATATTTTTAAAAACCATTGATATTTACACTTTAACAACCTTTAATTAGCAAAAATTCTCATTGCATCTCCTCACAAAACTGTTCATTTTGTTTGGTGCCATTATGCGGTTTTACTTTTATTATACTGACTTACCAATCCATCCAAAAAACGAATCTAATACTCTTTTCCATTTTCATAGTCTTTCTCGCATTACTTTCAATTCACATCCGCACTTTTTGTTTCTATTGATGATTACTGTACAGTTCTCCAACAATTTGTATTTTCTCGTTCTTTCTTTCCCTATATGGGTTTAAAGTTTTATACACAGCGGTTTAAACTCCAGAGTCAAATGTTTAGCTATAATTTGGCACATTTTTCATTGGTTTTTAAGTTATACATTAATTGGATATCGGTTTGTTCTGTTTTCTGCTATGTTGGGATATCTACATATCATTCGATTTTTAGACAAGCGGTTTAAAAGTTTTATAAAATTCTTAATCCTTCCAAATTTTTGCTGTAACTCAATGCAGCATCGCAACATACAACTTTAATCTGTTGCATAATACATTCAAAATACTGAGCTGTGAAATACAAATTTTTAATCATAATTCAAAAAGCAAACATCAAAATTACGAAACAAACAATATACTGTTTTTTCATTTCCATGCCCTGCAGTAAGTACCATGATGAATACCATTAGTGTAAGAAAATAATGTTTTAAGTCTCTCTCACTATTCCAAAAAGGAAGCAAAAATCCTACACATTTGATTTCATCCGATATGTAGCAATAAAAATATGAAAAAATAGGTATGTGCGTCACACAAGAGTTCCTGGTGGAGAATGACGTCGAGGACGAGGTGACGAAGAGCGCGGCATACTCAGTTCCATTAAACGGTCCACATGTGTCATTAGCGAAGCTGTTGAAAATCGTCTTTCTTTTTCGGCCTTCTGAAAATTGAGTTGATTAAAAAACAAAATAAACACAGAGAAAAAAAAAATTCTTATAACTAGAAAAAGCAATCTTTAAAATTCTTTCGTCTTTTCTGTCAAAGAGATGCGATATTTCGATATGTATCACATCCAAAATATATCACCACTCTTCATTGTTAAACTTTAAGTCTCGGTTTTCTGGCATTTAAAAAGAATAGAGCATCAAATATTTGGGGATATCATCAATCCGACGAACCGGTTATTCATAATATTAAAAGTTTAATATGCATGCATCTTTATGCACTACTAGTTGATATAGAAGTTGAAGGGATTTTAAAATCCGAAACAAGAAAAGGACTCTTAATTCATCTGTAGAACCCTTCATCCTTTACTATTAACTTAGCAATTCGTTTAACCATGTAGACTTACTCTTGATCCTGGACTGAGGCTAATACTGGTTCTTTCTAACTGTAGACGTAATGATTTTGCAGATGCAGTATCGGATACAATACTCACTTCATTTGAAGCAAGAGTATTTTTCGGTAAAGCGTCTGAATAGGGAAAAGAAGAACTGATCTGAAAGATGAATGTTTGGATTATTAAACTGAATTATCATGCACTATTTGAAATAGCAAAATAGTGCTAAAATGAATTCAAGAATAGAAAATTTTATGTAAGATTCAAATCAAATTTACATAAAGCGGGATACAAGAATGAAAACAGCGGAATCTTCAGAGGTGGAAAATATATCATAAAGTTCTTTTCAAAAATGGAAATGACGATATCCTTAATAAGACTGCAATATATGAAATTTAATTATTAAATAAATTGCTGTATGTTAGCGATAATAATATAACATACTGTTGATGTGTCGAGTGCAGGATGGAGACGTTGCCGCCATACAACTGAATTACATTCTGGATAAGCCACGGATGCCGCTGATGAGAGTATCGAACTAAGCGCTAAATCTTTAGCGAGAATACCACCATCCTGAAATAGAGAAATGATTTAAAAAATAGATACATCCCATTCTAAAGAGTGGATGACAAAGACATAATTGATTAAGCACTTTTCTGAGTGAGTAATATCCCTAATTCGAAATTTATTATCCCTCTTCTCCACTACGGAGTCCGAAATAGTTTCAGTGAAGAACTTTGTTGGCAGATATTCTTTTTTTAAGCAAAAAATAAATAAGTAAATAAAACGTTAAATAATCAGAAAATTACAGCGATACTTGCTGGTCGCACCCATCGAAGATAGCATTCATCCCAAAAGAGCACATCAATGGGAGAAGAAGAAGGTCGTATCACACTAGTTGGAGTTGACTCTGCAATTTGACACCCTTTTCACAATGAACCAATAAGGATAAATAAAATGAAATGAAGATAAATAATAACGTACTTTTCAATGTGTTCAATAAAACCATTTAAAGATGGTAAATACGTATATCGAACGGCTATATCAATTTCTCGAAAAGGAACGTACCAAAACCAAGCAAAAGATTCGCCGAGTAAAGAACATTGGTGAACATTAGGCAGTATTTCGATGTATAATACTGTGAAAGGGGAAAAGTTGGAGCTGTTTTGCATAGCGTTAATCTATCATTCACTGAATTGCATGTCAAACCGCTATAAAATATAAAAAGAAAAGCGTTAAACAACAAATAATTATTCAAAAATAAACTTAAACATGATAACTGACCATATTAAAGTTAAGCATAATGTCGGAACACCATGGCATCATTCTCAAGAAGTGAACAGAATTCCAAATGTACAATATCAGTATCAGTTCATATTCAAGAAACCGATCGATAGGTAGATATCATATTTGTATCATTTATATAATTTATGTACATCCATATGCTGTTACTATCAAACATTTTTTAACAACTGCAAATTGCAACAACTAGATCATTCTAATTTACTTGCCGACTGATACTACATAAGCAGAGGAAATAGCGACGGGAAAAAACTTACGATGCAAGACCAGTTAAGGATAGATCCCAAAGTGCGATCAATAAATAATGCGAGTATTCAAACGAGAGTGGATGAAGGCGTATAAGTTGTGCCACGCAGTCCAGAAATAAGAGAAAAGTTGCTGTACAAGCTTGCGGTCTCGAATTCTATAATATATTGCCACAGTTATGAAATATTTTATGCAATTTAATGAGAATTATTTCTATAATGTGTGCAAACTTGAAAATACCATAAACACTGAAAAAGAGTAATATAGTGCACTGAAAAATATATGAACAGTAAAGGATCTGCAAAGAAAGATTCAAACCGGAATATTGGCTAGGAGAGCGCAGCCAAACATGTTCAGCCCGAAAGGATGTCCAAGTGCGATCCATTCTTTTTCTATGAGCGCGCTAAAACCAGTTATCGTTCTATAGAAACGATCTGTACACACCTGAACTAATGATGCCACTACTGCCGATGCATTGAATCCATCTTGGTCTGGAAGTGGTCTATTTCTGTATTATGAAGTGTGCATATTTGTTTCAAATATATTTCAAAAAAAATTTTTTAAAAAATAATTATCAACTGAAATTTAGTTAAATGAATTAATACAACTACGTATATGGACTCATTTATAAAAATCTTGCACTTTTTTCTATTCATCAATATTTTCTGTAGAATGGATTCAAATGATTGAATAATTGCTAACAATAATGAGAAAACTGTTAAGATTGAAGAGACCAACCTGTCACAATAACGGATCGTTGATTATCTATAAGTCTGTGAATAACTTTATTCGACAGTTGAAGACATCGAAATACTAAAGTACACCAGCCTGTGTCATCAACCAATGTGTACCACTCCTTTTCTCTTTCAACGAAACGTTCCTTTGAGTCTGAAAATATATAAAGGAAAAAGAATGTTTACCTGGTTTTCCAATCCTCTTTTTTTTTTTTTTTTTTTTTTATTCTATAGGAGCGATTACTCAAAAGCTAAATATAGTTTCTTTTTTTTTTGCATAATTCTACTACAGTGTTCATATCATTGGAAACTCTTTAAACATCTTTAAACTCGATTTCTAACAATGCTTTAATCCATACCTATAAGATAAAATAATAAGTACCTATAGAGCAAAGTTCGCGAAGTTTCTCGAATGAAGATGATATACGCACAGCGGATATGTCGCAATCAATTACTTGAGGTGGTCGATGATGAGGATGAGCTTGACAGATAGGCCACAATACTCTGCAAATCCATTTGGATTGACACGCTGTTAAGGTATCAGTAGAATAAGCTATCTAACGAAAAACAACTAATCAAATGATCTTACTTGAACCATCTCTTATGAAATCTTCAGAAAAACACACTTTTCCCACAATTCTTGAGCATTAAGATCCTTATTACAAGCAGATGAACGAAGCAATGCACTGCCATTTGAAGCTGACCAACACCAGATCTGAAACAAAATGCTGCAAACAAAGAAAGTTCTAAAAAATATCTACTTTGACCTTGTCTTTTTAATTTTGAAAGCCAACTTACTGGGAATCTGCCATTACACCAGTTGGGTATTAGGCTGTCATATACTGTAACATCAAAGAGATCACTTGGAACAACAACACAAAGTGGATAACTGTAACAATAAATGTTAGGCTGAAATTTAAAAGAAGTAGTATGAAGATTGATTAGAAGAATGTTGAGTAGAAGAAATAAAAGAAGTTGTATGAAGACTGAAAAAGATAGAATCAGAAACAGAAAATGTAATAAAAAGACTCTAAAGCCATAGAAAAAAGATAGAAACACGTAAACCTGGGCACAATTGTCTTCTGCTGGTGTATTTCTGATTTCAAAAAACATATACGCCATCGTGTTTCGCTGTTCCCACATCGTCGTAACTCTTTTTGCCAATCATTCACACTGTTGTATAGCAGTGAATTGCATGCTATAAAATTAGCTGTTAAAGAATAAACCTTCGAACAATAATATAATTAAACTATGGTAATTCTGATGAAATCTATGTAAGAAAAAAAAATGTAAAAATGAATTAATTGTTTTCCATTCTTTAAAAAACCACGAGGTGATTTTTTAAAGAATGGAAAACAATTAATTCATTTTGTAAAAACGTCAAATGATTAATTCATTTTCTTTTATGCAAACATCGTATGTCAAAAGAATTATCAGAACTCTCACTGTAACGCTATGCTTTCCTCATAACTAAAAGCGAACATATTATATGCCGTTTTTCGACAGAATCCTAAATAAATCGTTTCGTTTGAGTCCCTGAGTTTTTATATAGTGGGTATAGATTAATATTAACTGATACCAATAGTATCATAGTTCAACAACACCAAATGTCATCTACAATTTGGAAAAAGTGATTTAAAACATCACTTTTTTAAAACATCAGTGAGAATACATAACATATTTTAAAATGAAATGTGATGGATAAATTTTCACTTAGAAATTCAAAGTGTACTTGACTGAAGTGTTTTTCGAAATCCTTCGCAAGAAAGCTGTATTAAATTTGAAAGTGAAGAAGGGCGAGAGAAATGATAAATATTATTTGCAAGATTCACGGCAAACTGGCTTCGCTGCAGATCGAAAGTCCATACCCGAAAGTCCTGAAACAACATCATCTTCATTCATCAGCACACTAAAATTCAAAAAAGAACAGCGAGAAAAAAGAAATTATGATTTCTCAAAATGATATCTTAAAAAACCATAACCTCTCCAAGATTCTACAGGCGATCTGAATTCCTGAATTAATGAAGCGACCTTACTTTAGTATATATTTTGATGGACGAAATAATATCAAGCTGTGAGGCTGGAGCTGTCATCAATCGATATTTTTTCATGGAAGCACCCGAACGAACTGTAATTTTGATTAATTTTTTTTAAGTTTGAAAAAAAAAAGAAAGAACATGCCATTAGAATGCCTTTGTGCGCAGTAAAAGTCATCAGAGTAAAGCAAGACAGAATTCAAGAGAATTACAAGAGCTAAATTTGCACATCTCTTTTAAATCAAAAGGTTATGTCTGCGGGTAAATCGGCTGTGTACCAAAGAGATGGAAGAGTAAGATTAAGTTGAAACGAAATATGAACGACGAACGGATAGGTGATGAGGAGTAATGTATGGCAGCAATAGAGCATAGCGGTACTTGATGTTCATCTGTAAATATGATACTTCGACTACAGCATGGATCTGGTTGCTGAAAACAAGAGAACGATAGTAGAAGAGTTATAGTGAGGAACAAATAATATGAAAAGCATGAAATTATAATAATAATAATTTGGTACTCCTTTATAGTAAGCTGTAAAAGAATACCAAGAAATACGAAATATAAATAACCTTCTGAGTAAGTGGTACAAAGCATATGCGAAAGTTGGTACAATAAAGTTTTACAAAGTAATTATCCTGGAAAGGTGGATAGAGCAACACATCATCGCACTGTGATGATATTATCTCTCCTGAAAACTCAATAACAAAATTCAGTTTCACAATATATTACAATTGGACAAAAAATAGGTGAACTACATAGGTATGCAATATATGATAAGATGATACTTACCCTCCAAAAGAATGAAATTCGGTGCCTCGTTAATATCTTTAACCTGAAACTTCATTTATGAAAATCTATTTCATATTATAAGTTCTATATCAAATTGCAAGCTATGTCCAAAAGATAATTTAAAGCAAATATAACATATCGTTCAGATATTTTAATATTTTGCATAATTTCGCTTTTCACATGGCATTCTTGAAATATGCTATATCTTAGCAGAAATAATACGAGATATTACTATCAGAAAGAGATAGGTCGATCTCATAAATGAAATAACGAACCGGTATTTGATTGTCATATGCTGCCACATAGGAACGAAAACTATCGCGATGTTGTTGTTCATCAGATGGATGCAATAGCATGCTGTTTATAGTCTTTGATGTTCCAATCACAAATTGCCATTCGAGGCTTCAAATAAACATATTATAATTATACGCATTATCCATATTAAAGATCTCAATTTTTAACAAATAAATGTAAAAAAAATATAATTAATAATAATCCACGAAGAGTACGTCATATAGGTGCAATGAATATTTGCTTCATATCAAATATATTATGTACAAATTTTACTGAGATTAAGCCTGCGATAGCATCGCAATAGTAAGCAAAGAAAATACATATCGCATAACATCATAACTCGAAAGGAATATATCCCAGAAGGAAAATTAATAATTGCACAGATTGTATAAATATCACTTTACGAAAGTGAATGAAAATATTCGGATTTTAATTCACTGATTTATAATTTCTATTTCTTCAATAGGTTATGATAACCAAACATCCAAAATATATCATGTTCCTCCCATCATTAGTATTTCTCATATAACTACTGATGATGAGTAAGTTTTAAAAGTAATAATGCTGTTGATTAGCTAAATATGTAGGAAAAATTTGTAGTGAGATTCATGTTTACAATTTAAAAATAATATTTACATATAAGAAAAACAGATTTATATTTGCATATAAGAGAATAGATTATTTATGTTTCTAAAAAACATCCGTGTGTAGTCATACTCGACGGAATCTTATTTTTAATGATTGTGACGAAACCAATAAAAAGAAAAAAAGAAGGGCACTTGGAAAAGCTTTGAAACAATTTATACCTATGATAAACAGTATCAGCTATGAAATGACAACAACAAGTTCCAACTCAGCACATCGACGTAACTAATCATCGACTAGTCAAATTGAAGTTATGAGATCTTGTCGCATTAATTATTATAAAATCTTCTGGAAAATTTCAAGCTTCATTTTTGTACGGATTTATGAAAAGCATTTCGATAAATTAATGAGAGAAAGCCTAAAAAGACTAATCTGCCTCTTGGCCCTGCTCTAGGATAAAACTGGATTATTAAATTGATAATACTTAAATATGGATGAACAAATCGACGCATAATAATCCATTAGTAATCCATTAGTAACACTTCCTTGAAATCAAAAAAGTAGAACCAAAAATACGACATAACAAATAAATAAATGATATTTCTACCTATTGTTGTGCAGAAAAATTTCCAAATATTCATCTCATTGCTCTCTATTTCATTTAAACCAAAAAATCATTTCATTCATTTGCCATATGGATCAAAGCAAGCTATTTCTCAAATTAAAAGCAGCATTAGATGAAGAAACGATAGTTCAGCTTTATAGTTTGGATTGAGTAAACAGTACTAATGTTTCTTTCATAATGTGCATTTTTGAAGATTTTTCTGTAAAGACACGGCAACATTTCACAAGCGTCCATTATCAAGAAAATCCCAAGAAAGAGATCTAATATTTCGACGAATTAAGACAATTAATAGAAATCGTTGCATAACCAAACCACTTAGAAAAGTTTAGCACCCAACTATCAAGTTCATGAATGAATAACGGAGATAACATTTGCATAAATGAGTTTAAGCCTTTGCAAGATAACAGTGAAAGAGGGACGAACAGATGGTTCCAATATCCAGGCATCATTCATTAGACGTGATATTTCCATTGGACATCCTTCCGGTGGTTCCATTCTGTAACCTTTTTCGATATGTCGCACAACATCTTGAATTGGCTGGAAAAAATAATTCTAGCAAAATAATTTGAGTGCTGAATCATGTTTCGCTTGATGAATAATTACTAATTTTCCGATGTTTTTCAAGCTTCTCACCCTTACTTATTCCTTAAATAAAAAAAATAAAAAAAAAGAGCACATATCCATCCAGTTTTCTTTTTTTTCAAACCTTAAAAAAATAGATGGTGCACAGAACTAAATACTCTCAAGAGAATGATAAGAAGTAAATGATAAAAAGTTCATAAATGATCTATGCAGCCACATTTATATTGTTGTGCGAAATACCGATAAATGACTCTCTCAACTGTCAACACTTTTTTTATATAAAAAATATACTTTATTAACAAGCATGTTTGATTTTCTTTTCTTTTAGAGAATTACAAAAAAGATTGTGTAAACTTATCTGTGATAGACAGATAAGTTATTTCAAATTTATAGTCTTCAGACAGCAATTGAAAACATTGTAAATGATCAACTGATTTGTTTTTAATCAAAATAAAATTAGTGGTACAACTCATTACTTACAATGCGAGGATAAGGCACTCTGCCATACGAAAATATCTCCCATAGCAACACACCAAAAGACCATACATCGCTTTTCGTCGAAAATTTCTAAAAAGAATCTTCTTGATCAAGCTCTTACTAAGAGATATACAAGTGCTCATTCTGGATCATAGGTCCCATCTTTTCATTCATATTATCCAAATTTGATTAAGTAATTCGAAAAGCAAAAAGCAAACAAAGACCTTTGTTTATATATATATTTAATACTAGCAATAAATATATATTGTTGTTTCACAACAGTTTTTAATAATCCATTTTAAGCGATTCAGTAAAATTATTGATACCTCACCAATTGTTATATAAACCAAAATGTTCCGCAATCATGAAAGAAATGAAATACTGACACTATATCGTAGAGCTTCGGGAGCAGTCCATTTGATTGGAAACTTGCTGAGTGCACTTTCTGCATATTGGCATTCATTGGCATCTTTCGCGAGCCCGAAGTCGCTTATTTTTGCAGTAAGCTCATCATCTAGCAATACGTTTCTAGCAGCCAGATCACGATGCACTACATTTTTCATTTCTAGAAATTTCATACCCTCACAAATATCAGTCGCGAACTGAATCAACTGCATTTTTTCTACTTGATGACGTCCACGTGAACGCAAGAAATCTACCTATAAATATCTTGTTTGCATATTAATCTTATGAACAGCACAGAAATATAATAAACATTCTTTATAGAATTAAAGCTGGCAGAAAATTAAAATGAGAATGGAAGTACATGTCAAAACAAATTAAGTAACTTGCTAGATTTCCATTAGCCATGTATTCCGTCACCATGAATATTTCTCTAGTATCATCAATGACAACACCCAATAAAGCCACCAAATTCACATGTTTCAGGCCACTGAAAAATCAGTAAATTTCGTAGAATGTAGCATCTACATTTTTTCTGAAATAACAAGAAATATCGGAAAGATTTATTTATAATATACTCACACCATAAATTTTGCCTCGTCCAATAATGACTGTACCATTTCACTATGCTTCAGAACCTTCACTGCTACTCTATGGTTTTCGTAATCTCCCAACAGCACATCTAAATAATAAAAGATTCAATCATCTAAATACTTATGAAGAATCCAGTTAGATGACAATCGAAAAACGCAGTAATGACTATGTTCAATTCAATAGACGATTAGTCTTTTAGAACTTGGTAGTGATTCACTTTTCCAATAAACTTCTTCAAAAATTTTGAAACTATAACCTACGGTGCAATCAGTCAGAATGCAAAAAAAAAGAAAAAAGTGAAAAGCCTGTGAAGACAAACCTCCAAATTCTCCATGACCAATAATGTCTCCAAGATGTATTTCATTTCGGTTGATGATTAATGAAGCTTCATGAAAGAATCGTATCCGTTCTTCTAAAGACTTTTTATCTCTTGTAAAACGGTAGTTATTGTTGATTATTGGCGTTATAAGGCGATGACATAAGCCATCTGCATCTCGTTTATAATGCTGAAAGAGTGTGAAATTAGAAAGAAGCCAACTCGAGAAAAGACAATTTATAACAAAGTGATTTATTGCGGCACAACAGAGCCAACGACTATCTCTCAGAAAAACATATCTAATGACTCACCGCTATCAGCTGTGTCAAATTATCAAAATTTTCTTCGTGGTCACACGTCAAGATGCCATTCAGTTGATAAATCCTGCAAATTATTATGTCACAATCAGCAATGTCTGCTCTGTAGTAAAAGAAAGTCATTCTTAATAAAGTTCATTCAGTCTACCGTTTGAATATATCCACTAAAACCATTATTCCCTTAATATCCTTTATTCTGATATGTAATAAGATACCTATAATGTTCCACCTTGCCATTGAAGACCATGCACAATGTGTAGTCGCCTGGAAAATTGGTAGAATCACGCACAAGAAATGTTCCATCGGCCTGTCCTGATAATATTCTAGAAAAAGAATGATACAGATAAAATAGAAAGACTAAATATTAGCAGAGAGGTCAGAAAGGAACTTTCGCCTTATTCTGAAGAAATTTTTAGACAAACAAACTAAGAGGCTGTTATGACAATACAGGAAGTTGTTGGACAAGTTGTTAATAGTATTGCAAATATATTCAGTAAAGAGCTAACTTTTCGGTATGTTCACGTGTGATATTCCCATGATACCAGGGCATTGGATGTTGCTCTTTGTTGGCCACGCATCGCCTATCTATATTGTCAATTACATCGGTCTGCTTTCCATTCGCATTTCCCCCGTTCTAAAGAATACATTACCATAATCAGTAATGTCAAACCCAGGCTAAATATCGTATATAGTCATATATTGCCACTTTTATCAATAATAATACGAAACAATTGTTGTACACTTACATGCTATTATCTTGATAATATGTTGCACATTAGTTCCTTGGATATATTAGTGTGCAAATATTATCAACATAATATTTTTCTGCTATTCGAAATATGAAGTAATAAATGAATATGAAAGGAACATGTAAATAAACAAGCTGATATAGACAAATTTACAAGAATGGAAGCTACTTAGCGTACATTATCATCTTGATATCAAGTTATCGTATTACTAATATCAGAATAATTTTTTATTAATACATCTTTTTCACCACACTTTTCAACAATAGATTGAAAATTTTTAACTCTTTTATGATATATTTTCTAATGTGTGCAAGTAGTGTCTAATCTAATCAGAATTTTTTCTTTTTTTTTTTTGATTTTTCTGTTATTCGAATATGAAGCACTAAGATGAAGAAAAAGACGTAAAAGAATTATGTAAATAAAGAAAATTGATATTCAAAAAAACTTACAAGAATGGAAGTTGCTAGGCGTATATTATCATCTTTTCGATAGACGTTATCATTCATCAGTTGGATGAAGTAACACTGATGATAATCGAGAATAGTGATCTCACTTTTCTCACTTTCTTTTTGTCCTCCTTAAAATCAATTTCATTATGACTGAAATGCGAATAATAGGAAACAAAACACATATGACAAAAGTGCCAACGCAAAAAGGTTAACATGGAAAGAGCACGAGGTGTTACGCTCCACATTTTCATCCCCGTATAGGTGATGGGGCGGGGGAAGAGGGTGATTCCAATGACATTGATACTCTTATCGATCAATCATCCATTATCGAAGTGATCGAAATGAAGGAATACGGAAGAAAACAACTTTTACAGCGTGACAACATCGAGAAGGAGAGAGATAGAGAGAATATAACAACCATTCCTGCGGTCCGCGGGTTGGATGGTATACCCGGTTTGAAATAACTTGAAATTGAATTGGAAATGAGAGACAGGGGGGAGGAGGGAAAGAGGTAGAAAGCGGCACCCGATACGATGATTGTTCTGACAGGTGGTAGGTGTGATTTCACAAGATTGGGAATCTGTAAAATAATGTTAAAAGGCTATTTGACTTGACCTTTTGCTTAAATAATGAATGAACAGAGGGAGGAAGAATGCAGAAAATGATCGTTCTTTGATAAACAAACATCATTTTGTCAACAATGAAAAGCAAGAATTTGAATTGAGGAGAAAGATGAAGTACTTGAAGATGGAAGCTGAAAGAAATGCGAGAATAAAACTAAAAAATTAAAATTTTTTTTGTAAAAATTCCTTTCATTTTTATTTAAATGAAGCTCTCTCAGAGTGTCAAAAATAATATGATCGTTTGATGGCTCGTTGAGGATTATGTGCAGAATAAAATCATCTCTCAGGTGAACCTATTCCGAAAAGATGAATTCTCTTTGAAAATTTATGTTTGAGGAAAAGATTGTATGAGAAAGTTATTTTTTAGTGTTATATGATCAGCAAATAAGCAGGAGAAATTTGCACATATCTCGGATGAAAAAAAGTCTGGACGAGTTAAAATGTTATGCTCACATCATCATTATCCGATCTATACGGTACAAAGGTCAGATCCATTCCAATGACCTTTATGTTAACTGGATCATATAATATTTAAAGCTTCTGTACTCGTAATGAGTCACCTGAAAGGCACATATTTATAAATTTTGGAGCCAAACGTCACCCATCATAATTTTCTATTCCAAAGAATGAAGAGATGACACAATACATATTACTCTCATGTTTTCATTAATTATACTCATTGGATTTCTTTTTACAGTAAAACAAAATGATCCAACGCAATAAAATGATCTACCGAAATTTGGTTTAATTTCATTCAACAAACGTTATAGTTTTATGCTTCTGACGAAAAACTTACCGGATTCTTCAGTTTTTTGACTGATGATGATACGGTCAATAGCATTTTTGAGAACTGAAATGGAATCTAAGGATGTAATGCGTACTTGACGTACTTGACGGATACATGTAATTATGAGTAAATCGTTGCTTCTCTGCGATAACAGAACAATGGAAATATTCTGCGAACAATGCTGCAAATTTAGTCGCAAGCGGAAATTCGCATGTAACTATATCTAGAAAAATGATGAAATGATATACAAATTCGGAGTATTTGTGATTGAGGATGATATACCTGTCATTGAAAGGCTATATTTATTGTACTTTCGCAGTTGCACATCAATATCCAGTTTGTGCTCTTTGAAGATATGTAAAACAAGCATTTTCCACTTTGTTTACTCTTTTTTTCATTTTTTTTTTTCGGATTTATTGTTGACATGTAAGTCGCACGTTCAAATTCCATAATCGTCGTTCTAACATATCTAACCAAGTCGTTCGAACTGGTTCGAAATGAATGCAGACATCAGAAATCTTTCCGGAATTATAATCAAAAGCAATGAACTGATAAATCCTCTCGTAAAGCCAAATATTGGCCCAAACAGCACATCCCTCATTTTACTCATTCACACTGTTCAGCATGATATTTGGAGGCTATCATTTCTTACATTTTATCAGTTCCCTTTTTCCAACTAGAAGTTTTTATATTATAAACAAAATTCATCTTCTCAATCAAATATTCATTCGATTTTGAATATAGAAACTTTCATTTTTTGAGAATTATATTTCAATTTAGAACTTCTGCTTGTTCAACAATATTAAACATATATTAGATCATCATCTTTTCAACTCCAGCCTAATGATAACATTGATTATTTTATAAATAGATACCTTCGAATGCGCCATTGAAAAGAGGGCAGAAATCTTCTTGAAAAAATCTGACTCCGTTATGACTTTCTTTCGTACTTATTCTAGTAAAATGTTTGACAGTCATTTATGTTGTGTTGTGTTAATACCACTCAAACTGTCGGGAAATTATTTTTATAATTTCGGGGAAAGGATCTTGTTTGTTTATAGTTTGTTGGATTGGAAATCTTGCTTTTGTGACTCGACTAGATCAGCAATCGGCTTTATTGCGCTTAAATAATGGTAGGGAATGAATGAACAATACAAGAATCAAACAGTCCGAATAGTCGTTTGTAGTTTTATCCTTCGTAACTGTCGTTCTCCCTTCGCTTCACCACTGCTGCAGCTTCTGTTGAATTGTTGGTCATACTGTTGAACTGTAAGTCCTGCTACCATCAAATAGTCCTCGAAATTGCGTTGTTATCAAACTACTTCAACGGAATAGCTACAGCTGGAACTGTTAATCTGTGTCGAATTGAACTGCTGCTATATCGAACAACTGTACTGAATGAACTTTTCAGTTCCAAAATCCTGATCTATTAAATCCTTCGAGATTCTTTTCGCTTACTTGAATTCCAGTATGTCGCCTCATAAAGTTTATTGGAAGTTCATATATAGATTATCAACTTATTGGAAAACTTCTGTACAGGTTATTAATTTATTGAAAGTTTCCATATATGTCATATGCAATGATAAAATCATTAAACTAGGAAATGCATAATAGTTGAATAATTTAACAGCTTCGAAAGTTATTTTTGTTAGATTATTTTTGTATAAAAAGTTGAAAGACATTAAAAAATTCATCCGGAAAAAATTGCAAGAGAAATTTAGCATATACATCAAAGATCGTTTACGGAAATTACCTCATTAGCATAGTTTTTTTATCGGTTCGCTTATTTTTTGATTTTGAAATCCTATCTCAAATCTCGCTTTATACCTACTCATATTATTTATTACTTGTACCATTAAGCATGTACAGTCATTTTCTTGAGTTGCTACTTCGAAAAAAAAAGAAAAGGAACTATTCAAAATTATTGATCTCTTTAATATCATCTTCGAATTTTCATTTTCTGTTTCTTCTGTCATAGCAATAAAGAATGCTAACTTTACTGGAGCATTAAAGATCTTGGCCATTTCAAATTCGATTAGCAGAAACACTGTAGATCAAAAGTTTCGACTTCCATTTTTCCTCACACTTTTTGATTAAACATTTATTAAACACATATATGCATGGTTTTTCCCTTCACCCTTAAACTCTCCATTTTCCATCTCATCTGCTGGTTAAAAAAAAGAAAAAAAAGAAAAGGACTTTAAAACTTTATGCAAAAGTTTGATTTATAGAAGTGTGAAGTAGAGAAGAAGTGTATATAACATGATGTAATCATATATTTTAATATTCAGCAATCACTCATTTCTTTAATTCGTACCATTCAAAATCTTCGGATACTTCTATATTTTGTATCCGATACTTCTCCAAAATGCATCTCGCAATTGTTACGAATTACTTAGAAGCGATATTTATTTATTTTATGCATTGGCGGACAATTGTTTCTTTGCTACAACTCTAACATAAAGCAAGATTGATGTTTAGCTGAACATTTGACTGTAGCTAGACAAGATAATAAAGAATAAATTTCTTCTTACTACTGTTGCTAGTTGTAGTTTAGCTCAAAAGCAAATCATCTTCATCAAGAGAAAACTTTTGTCTTCTCTATGATTCCATCTATTCAACTTCTTTGGCTTCTCTTTTACACTTTTGGTTCGTTGATTTTTTTTTCTTTTTTTTTTTTTTTTTGTCACAACCGAACTAGCAATTTTGTTATTTGAATCGATCAATAGTTGAGATTTTTCTTTTTTTTTTTGCTACAATAAACTAACAATTTTATTATTTCAATCGATCAAACAATTGAAAGAAGCAAAAAATGATTACCAATCTTTTATAAAAAGCGATCGAGTAATTTATTGTATTAAGTAAATAACATAATAAATTATAATAAGCTGGATGAGAATTTGTCCTTGAGGAATTTCTTTTACGAACTCTGACTCTCGTTTCTATTATTATATAACACCCGTAGTTTCTGTCAAAAAATTGATCTACCACAATTTTAATTAAATAATAGTCTTCTGGAAAAAACATTTACCGAGATTTTTATCATTTTAAAGATAACTCAAATGCTTTATAAGATGTCTAAAGAACATTGATGTTTAGATATCTTATAAGAATATTCAAATCATCTTTCTAGTGACAAAGATAATTCGAAATTAGTTTAATCCTGGAAATCAAAATTCAAAAACAAAGAAGTCAATACAATTTCTGCCTTTTATTTCAATTTGCTATCTCCTGTTCATCCTATTGCATCAATTTTCACATAAAGTTCGATGAGTTTCACTTGAAAATCAAGCATTTACTCTACTAGGATGAAAATGCTGCAAAAATTTTTGAATAAAATTAAGTGTAAAATGATTTCAGGTATAAGCGATGAAGCATTGTTTGGTATGAATTGTGAGGGACATCGAAACGAATTGTCCGAATGGTCTCAGTGCGTCATACCGAACGGTGATTTGGCTGATGCTATCAGTCGCTTTCTGAAAAGTGTTAAAACTTTTGGATGTAAAGTTAGTTGATTTAGAAATATTAATTAATACCACTTAAACATTCATCTCTCCTAATAATAACGGCCTAAACATGATCAAGCATAAAGTTTTATAGAAGTTCAATCATGCGATGTCAATCGTTGAATCGCTTACTTTGATCTGTGGTTTTTGATTATCTAATCTAAGCCACCAATATGCGGAGATATTTTAGCATCGCTAAACTTTTATTACTTCATAACACGATGAAGTTATCGGGTCAAGTAATGTGAGAGATTCGATTATTTGAACATTTTGACAGAAAAAAAAAAAAAAAAAAAAGGAAAGAAATTAAAAGAAATAAATTAAAGAAAAAATTCGTTTATAGCTTCCACCTAGAAAAGCAATCAAATTTGGGCTCAATTTCTTGCGTAACAATTCGAAGAGCTATTTGGAGCATCCACTTTATAAACGTATCACTATGCAAAACTGTGGCAAATGCAGTCGACGAATTAGATGTTGCAAGTTGGTTTTTCCTTATTCGATTTCATAAAGAAATAAGCTTAGTGAACTTGATCAATCATCAAAATATATTACAATGTTTGGATTTTTTTTCTTTTTTTTTTTTTTTTTAAACAGTTCTAACAAATTCTGTAAATTGGATAATTTTACAATTTGATTTGTTAATTTTCAGAAGGTCAAAATCATTTCTAGCTCAAGCTTATGAATCAGAAGCGTGCTCCGATTCTGATGCTTCTTGCATTTTCGATCCACTTTCAGCCAGCGAATTACAAGAACTTAAGGTTTTTTTCTTGCATTTATTCATATTAGTTTAGATAATTCAACATTTTTTTTGCTTCTTTTATTATAATACTTGAAAGTACAACACTTTTGCAAATATTTTTCAAGAAAATAATTTGCATTTCTAATTTTTTCAAAAAGAGATTTTATCATTTTGAAATGATACTAAGAATTTAATTTAAGAGAAGTAGAACATGGAAATAAATTTTGCTGGCAGAACACAGAATTTATGAGATCAGAATTGATGAATGTCATAATTGATTTAGGAAATGTATCCGGATGCAGTGGCATCGCAGGATGGATGTGATGTATCAGGCTACGTAACTGCTGAATTGGCAATACTAAGCAAAGGACCGGCGTATCAATATGTGGAACCACTGCTATGTCAAATATTAGGTACCAAAATACCTGCGGTAAACTGTATGCTATACGATAATAAATGTCACTGTTGTTGTTTCTCATATACTCCCCAATCAGATGGCTATTGTCACTTAAATAGTAATGTATCATCTCTATGTTAATCTCATTTATAATGTCATGGTTTGGCTTCATTGATGTTATCAGTTATCTTTTTCCTGCCATAAAAGTGAAATTTATTCAGCATACAGGTGTCCATAAAATATTTCTTCCAGAAATTAATATATCATGTTTCTTTCCAAGTATATGATATTTTAATGTTATATAAACTCCAAAAAATTTGCATAACTCTTGGCACCTAGAATCTTAGGCAAAACCGAACTTCGAAGTATTTCAATTTTTCGTCCAAGCCCCTGAGTATCTTACGAACCATAATTCACATAGATAATGGTATCACTCCTAACACTTGAACAAAGATAATCGTAGGTGATCATAATAAATTGTAAGTTTCTGGTGTAATAACAACATATGGTTGATAATGTCTTGAAGCAATCCTTATGTTCAGTCACAGTTTATATCATAGTTCCCATTAATCAGAAAAACTATCAGAAACTTAAATTAAATACGCCTTAATCACGAAATCCCTTTTTTCTCCAACACTTGGTATTTTCGAATTTTGCTTCGAATAAATTTATAATGGCGAATTTGTGTAGTATGGGAAAATATAATGCTACAAATTGGAATTTTCTTCCAATTCGAATCTAATTTTTTTAAACATTAAAACAAAACAAATATATAACATTAAAAATTTCAAATATACAATGGGCATAAGAATCCGTAAAATTGGTGAACCTGAACTGCAAAATTGCAGAACCCGCAATAAAATTCAAACCAAAATTATAAAACACTGATAATTCTGATCAAAATATACAACAAAATAGAAGCCTAAAAAAAGTTTGTACAAAATAAATAGCAATGAGAAAGTATTTAAAAAGTATAATTTCTGTGATACTGTTATGGCATTCACAACTAGAAACTCAAGGAACAAGCAGAGTAATTGAAAAGATGGCACTAGAAAGTACTAACAATGTATCATTATAGAATCTGAACTACGCAATGGAAAAATTTTCGGAAATAAATCTATTGAGATCCTTCTTAAAAACAGGTCTAAAAATAAACTTAAACGAGAGGCCTTTGTCCACATAACTCAGAACAATTTTTAGGTTTTTTTTTTTAACATGGGTAGCCAACACTGAAAAAGAAAAAGTAAATAAAGTATAACATAAATTTATGGATATATTAAACTGCCATTTTAATAAAGGACAATACTCGAAAATTTCAAAGACCTGATTATAGTTATCCTAGTTAACATTGATAAACAATTACTTGTAATTAAATACATGGATACATGTTATTACATCGAATTAATCCCTTGTTCGATTATAGTTCCATCAGCTACTCTATTCCCGTTGGTAATATTCACTGGATGATTCACATTAAATGCTCGCGAAGCAAAAACAACACGAATTCCGGGATATTTCGTACGCTGAAACATTCATATACAAGCTCTGGGTACAAAAAAATCCAACTC
This sequence comes from Onchocerca volvulus, assembly GCA_000499405.2. Classification (NCBI taxonomy): domain Eukaryota; kingdom Metazoa; phylum Nematoda; class Chromadorea; order Rhabditida; family Onchocercidae; genus Onchocerca; species Onchocerca volvulus. The sequence goes on along the minus strand of HG738137.1, from coordinate 10,751,476 downwards.
TAATATTACACTATCAATAGACTAATGCAAATATGAAAGCATTAAAAGTTAAGAGGACCGTCTACAGTATTTGTCCTCAATGAATTAATTCTGCGCAATAAATCATACAAATTTGTGTACTCTATTTCAATATTACAAACAAACAAATTGACAGTTGGGTGAACAACTTACACTGCTTTCTGCAACTTTCAATGCAGTTAAATGTATTTCTTTACAAGAAAGATAATGTCGACACTGGCATACAGCCTTTAGCATGAATCCTTGAAATAATAGTGTAATAAGCAACATAATTATCGAAAACACATAAACAGCATTTGATTCCTCCTTGAGAGAATAATTAAGTGACAGAGCCTGTATATGCACCATGTGAAAACTGAAATACCATACTATTACTGAAAAAGTTTTTTTTACTGAAAAGTGCGAATTACAGTCCTCTATCCAATATTACAACCAAAATCTAAGACGTCAAACAGTTCGAATCTCTCGCATGGCAATTCTGAGTTTTGATAAGGATAAGACAAAGATATGAGTAGATTGAAAGTTTATTCTAGATAACTAATGAAAATTTAATCTTAATTATCGGGTTACTTTCACAAGAGATTATTTTCTGCTCAACAGCATCTACATTACAGAAACGAATTGTGTAGAGAAAAAATAACTTACAAAATCAATAACATTTCAGTGTTCATTGCAACAATGTATGCTACAATAAATGGTAAGAGATAATAAGAAGCCTGCTTTTTGATGCCAGCGATTACTTGATAATGAACAAGAATGCCAATTCCAAGATATAAAAAAAGAAAAACTGAAAAAATATAAATAGAATATTCAAAATCAAATAATCACATAAATTAAAAGACTATCAAAACAGAAATTCTTTAAAATCTAATAAATCATGCAGCAAAAAAAAAAAAGAAAAAAAAATATCAATGGCTGAAAGAAGAAATGATTATCGAAATTCCGTTCATACTGTTTTTTGTTGGCAGCATATAAAATTGCACTCCGAACAGAGCTGGATATTTTGAGTATTCCAAAAAATTTCTATGAGAAATTTTCTATACTTTGAGAGGGAAAAAAAAGGTAAATAATATACCCAATGCCATTAAATCAAATCCTGTCTTGTGACTATACCAATCAAATTCGAAGAATAGAGATATGAAAATAAGAATGACAGATGACATACCAATTCCAGCAACAGCCTGAAATATAGTTCAAAATTCAAACAGCATACTATTATCTATAAAGAACCTCTCATCTATTCATTAACAGCACTGTTTCGTTAAAATGTGAAAAGCTTACCAAAGCGGCTTTCTGAGCATGACAAAGCTTAAAAAACATAAATTTCGGATCATTTTCATCGAATTGTGCTATATAAATAGTAGATGGTGGTGGACGATCGTCCAGAACGTCACCTGGAACATATGAATAGATAAAAAGATGAACTGTTTGCATCCAATTCATCAAATTTGAACAAAGAAAAAGTTCAAAGATTGGTTTTCACTATCGAAAACAAATTTTAATAGCTGAAGGAATTTAACAACAGTCCAATTAAATGATACTGTACTGAGATAAACATATGCGAATTATATCGAATTATATCTAGATAAACATATGCGAATTATAAATGCTATCTTCACACATAATGCTGAATAGAAAAATTAGATTACACGTTATGCTCACCAGGTACTCCGAATCGAGAGTAAGTAACTGTGCATTCATTCCTCTTCCCAGTGATCCATTTCCAAAAATCGCTCATTCTTTTCGCAAATATAGTTGCCATTAGAAAATTGGTTCTGAAATTTGTGCAATTATCACATACATTTTGAAACTAGAAATGAGAAAACGATGTAATAAATAACTGAAGTTGATCCATAAATTACGGCCACAAGCTATTCGACAAACATTAATAGAAGTTTTTCAAAAAATAAGTTATTTTGTTCATATTATTTAAACAAATCAAATGTTAGTTTACTTTGACTTACGTGAAACGTGCAAGATAATTAAATTATAGTCGTGGAAAGAACTGCAGTGAAATTATATGTGTGACACTGAAAAATTTGATAGTATATAATCCGCGATATACGGTATTCGGGAGAAGAATGTCATAACTACTGCAAATTGTTTGATTGAAATATTGATTGGTTATGATTGATTGATTATACACACAAAAAGATCTTAGTATTGAGAATGAAATGAGGGGAATCGGGGAAACAAGGGAGAAGAGGAGCTGTTCTAGTTTGATCACTGAAACTTCTTATTCTCGTAGTGCACGAAATATCGTGCAATATTGCATCAGTTCCATGATAAATCGATTTATTTCATCCCATATTACCACTATCAATCGATCGATCAATCAATCGATCGGCCAGCTGGCTTTGAATCTACCGTATCCTGCCATCGTTACTCCTTTGTGTTGTTTTCTCGTATATTGTCGTACTCTGTGTAGTCTTTGCTCTTTCTTTATTTGTGTGATGCCCTAGCCCTCCTACATACATGATATTTCAACATTTCCAATCGATATATTCGCTCCCTTCCTATTGATGTATTCTGCTGACTTGTTTGCTCGCATTGGCAGTTACGACGCATCTGTTGTAGAAGGCTATGCGACGTCATCGTAGCTAAACTTTCGTCAAACTAGATCGATCATTTACGCCAATTGACGTAGATTATCATAGTACATATTCTGGATGGCTTTTTCTGTGTTATTTCATGATTTGCATGCATTGTTTTGCGAATAGTTTGACGTAAATGTGAAACTGAATTGTCCCTTTTTCACGCATTTCCATATTTTAAGTTCCATTTTTTTTTTCTTTTGTTTACAATTCATCCACTACATGAATGCGATTATTCGTTGTTTCAGTCATTGAAGTCACAAAGTTTGCCTCACAAAGAAAAGATCAGATTTTGTCGTAAAACAGGAAGAATTCGTTGTGTTGTCGGTCGTAATTGAAAAAAGAAAATCTCATTTAATTTTATCGAATCACATGAAAACAATTTACTTACTTTAACAAATATTACTAAGTATGATTACGTTTTTTGACGTATAGTTCAGCTTTGAAGTTATCCTTAAAGTTAGACTTATTAAGGTTCTTTTTTCACTTTTTTCCGTTATCGTTATTTTTGGGAAGAATTTTTAATGGGCTAGTTGCTATTATATGGTATAGTTATGTTCACAATTTTACTACCGTCTAAATGTTACGTGAAAACGATAACATCTTAACAGTTAGTTCCGAAACAGTATTATCACCTACTACTGTTTCCCTCATTTGTGCATGATTAATTTGTTGGCCATTAGATACCCTCAAATATCATTTCTCTTTCTTCCTTCTTTCCTTAGAATACTCTAAATAAATATAAATATAATTTATGTTCGTTGTAACTTGCTACACAATGTTTCAGATTTTTCGCCGATTGCTTTGAAATTTCGACGCAAAGAAGCATTCGAATGGACGCATGTTTCTTTATAGAAATACCTATTTCTTTTGAAAATATTTCTATCTTTCTTTCCCTCAAGTTTCAAGAATAAACATGTTTATCGGCCCAAACGTCCCAATTATAGAAAACTATTTTAGAAACTGACTTTGCTCCGAAATTCCGACTTTCAAATCCTTTTGGGGCTCTTCTTCCAATCTCTTCATTTCCAACGTGTCGCTTCATGATTAATTGACTTTGCATCGTTTATCTATTAATCGGATCGTTTGGCGGTAAACATGTTTGTCCTTTTATTTATCGTTTTGGCGATAAATATGTACTTGTTAGTCCTTTGAAACTGTCTTCGCGTTTCTTGAATTTTAACATCCTTCTTACATTAATCACATCTTTTGGATTTTTCCGACACCGATTCACAGACAAAACAGATATGAAGTTAACTAATCCTGATCAACATGTTGGAGGTTAAGGGAGGAGAAGGGGCCCGGGAAGGATTTAAAAGATTCAGATATTGGAGCAAAATCAATTCAATTTCGACAGCAATTCGAGTTCAACGGACAGTTCAGTTCGGAGTTTCTATACTGACGCAGCGACAGCTTTACAACGACACAAATCGGTGCAATAATAGCAGCAAGTAGACAGTCAAAAAATTCTATTGTTCTCTCCAAGTGACAAAAGAAAGAGTAATCCAGTGATCAGTTTACTTGGATATTCTCAAATAATTTCGAGAACATTTTGGATGCAATCAGTCTGCTTTAATTCATTCAAATAATGCCTCGCAGAAGATCAAACTTGGGTCGTCGTATTCGCAGAACGAAAGCACATGCGACGATTAATTGCAAATCAAATTGAAGAAAAATGTGCATAAGGATGAATAAAGATAATTTAAACGATTTCATTTAGACTGATTCAGCGGCTTTTTCTCTTATACTTTGTAGATTTCTTGTTAACTTAAAGTTAGATTCTAAGATTCATTGATGATGATTAGATGCAACACGACAGTACCTATATGATTGTCAACATATTTCGAAATGGCAATGCTTTCCTTTATTATTGATGGTTAATAAGGAAATTTCAATTCTGTCTCAGATTTCAAATTTTTTTTCCAAATTCTTTATTAGGTCTCACATTGTTCATCCATTAATATACTGTAATAAGTTTATGCAAATTGAGGATATAATAAGTAATTTGATTGGTTTTAATTGCAGTAAATATACTTTGAATTAGCACCGGGACTGATATTGATGGTTGATTAGCAGTATCTCTACTTGATGATGCACTATTTTATTTTTTTTGTGTAGAATGAACTTCAGGAAGGAATCATGTGTTTTTTTCGGGAAGTTTTTTGCCATCAAATTTTTCAACCATTGTGTCAACAATGAAGTTGAGTTGTCCTTTGAGTTATTAATTGATTTGTTATGTTTTGGAATAGCATCAAAACTCTTACGGTATTAAAGGACAAAGTAATGCAGAGATTTTTTTCCAGTCTAAGTTATTTCTGTTTTAGAGTTCAAATGAACAGAAGTTCTTTTGTATGTGTTATCATAAGGATTGATGTTCCATATTACGTAGAATGTACTTTTTACAAATTTAGTTTATATATGAAATTGTTCAGTTCTGTATTTCCTTATGCATCCTATAAAGTATATACATAGAAGGAAACTAAACTCATATTACTAATTGTTTATCTTTTTATGATGAGGGATAGTAAGTTACGAAGAAGAGTCAGTTGTCGAATAAAAGACTGAATCGAAAAAGCCGCATAATATTTGCAATGACATTTGCTGCTCTCTTATGCTTTAGTTTTGTTTCAGCTCACTTCGTTCTACCTCTCGTTTCATATATTTTGATTTGTACTGGATAACGCCTTTAAGCAATCAGTCGTATTGTTGATTTCGGATTGGATTTCGCAGTGTGAAAAGGAACATTTCTTCCTGAATTTTTATATCGACTCTAGTGAAACATTTTGTTTTGCTAACATTCATTGGATGCCTTCTAACATGTAAGTACTTTCTGTTGGATCCAGAAAGATGTTCATTTACATATTCTATGTTTTTTTTTTCTATAATTTTCGATTTTAGATATCATATTTATTGCCATATTATCCTTTTTATGACAAAATGAAAGTTGACAAATAGCATTTCTATCATATGCTGTTTATGTTGATTCAAATAATTCTGTCCACTCATCCAAATTTTAGTCATAATAATAAAAGGAAGCATGTATCCTGTGTCATCGGTTCCGCTTGCTTTATTATACCCAAATGTTTCTGTAAGTGCACCAACAACACCAATTGCCATTGAAACCATGCGTACCAAAAATCATCAGGTTCATTTTTTCTTTTTTTTTTTTCTTTTTTTTTTTTTAACTGTTCTTCTCAGTGTAGAGAATTCCAATTTTCATGACCTTACGGAAAAATTTTATACTATTCCAGTCATTGAGAATGTTGTGTAGATAAAGATTTGGAGATGATATTTGTTGTAACTTTTAATTGTTAGAGGCAATTTTTTCATAATCTGAATTTGCATATTGCTTTTTTAGCCATTAAAATACTTTCAACCTCAACCCGGTACACCTGGTTGGATGTTACATTCACAAGGCGGTAAGTTAAAGCAGAAGAATCATAATTCAAAATACCAGATGAAATTCGAGCCATCCGCTTCTTTGCCAATTATGGGTACACCAGCAGTGAACAATTCTAATTATGCAACATCCTCTCTGTCAACGGGGGTTTACATGTCTTCTTCCATGGCAATAGTTCCGTATTACCCTACAAGTGCACCAGCAGGCAGTAATATTTATCGACCACAGTTACCTTCAAAAGATACATCAGCAGTTAAAAATGCACTCCAGAGGCGGCCAATTTCTCTTGATGTAACACCGAAGAGAAAAACAGAGAGAAGTAATTTTTTTGGACTATTTGGACTTAGAGTTTTTCTAGATCATTACTTAATGCTTTTTTCAGCAAGATTTTACACTCTGAAGAATTATTTATCTTTACGTTTCTTTTTTCTTTTTTTTTTTTTTTTTTTTTTTTTAAAATTTCAGTTCATTCTTCTAAATAACTGTTTTTTTCTTTTTTTTCTTTTTTTTTTTACATCTTTGAATAATGAAAATAAGGAAAGAAAACTTTATTGTGGGATTTGAAATGCATAAGATGGAATGCCTTTATTCTTATTTTTCAGTATTCGTAAGGATATATCTTTTGTCTTGAACAGCAACAATAAAAAATGTAATGTCAATTTTTCAGATAAGCTCATGCGGATTTTTGATTTAATTTAATGGATTTATCATAAAACGTTTTACTGATATTAGAATGTAATAGAGAAAAATTTGAAGGATCAGCACAACATTTTCGACGACAGCAGCAATCAGATGTTATTAACTTTGCGGGCGCAAAATTCAGTGAATCACCTGAGGCAAAAGTTGTGCCGTTGCCACCCTTTCTATGGTGTGAAGAAGCGTCATCGTCGTCATCATGTTCTGGTTAGAATTTTAATGAGAACTGATTTTGAGATGTTGCTGATCCATATTCTTTGTTGCATCCCATATAGCAAGCAAGGAATGAATCAGACCTGTAGTGGTAAAAATTCAAGTCTTCATAAGTAGTGGTGTGCTTTTTTTACTTCCAAAAATAAAATTTAATGGTTTAGAAATCACTTTCAAGTAGACTATATATATAGCTACTGAAAAAATTTCCTGGTCTGCGAAACATTCTAGATATTCAGTCTTAGGACTCGTTATTAAAAATTATAAATTGAAAAGTTCTTTGTGTTGGTAGATATTTCAAGTAATCAGACAATTTCAGGTGATGAACAATCTAGATTATCGATTACAGAAGTCATAAAAGTACGGCATGGAAAGATTCATGAGACACCAAAATGGAATAAATGCAGTCCTAGCTTGCGAGTGACGCCGTTACCTTGTGTTGCTGTACTGCCGAGTTCATAACTCGCCAAGTATGAATGACCATAAGTTCTCTTTTGGATTATATTGCGGGTATTTCAGACATGCAGATGCTGTTAGTTTCGCACGCAGCACTTTTTTTTACAAACTTTGTTCGAATGTTTTTAATTTTCAAATAATATTTCATATTTTCTGGCACTTTTGCAGTTTTTTTCTTTCACATCTGTAAAGTTTGAGATTTTGTTTATCTGAAAATGAGCATAGAAAAAAAAAACGCGTTACAGGATTTTTGTATTATTATAGAATTGTAATTTAGGATAGTGTCAAGATGGAAGTATTCCTAATTTCATATTTTTTCAAGTTCTTATTCGAAGCTTTTGTAAGGCTATGCTGTGAACCTTTTCTTTTTTTTTTTTTTTTTTTTTTTTGTAATTGTAGGCTAACGTCATATGATTGTTTTATCGTACAGTATTTTATAGTATTTAAATAATTCACTTTCTGCACTCTTATCAAATTACTCTTGTGACTTTTGCTTCGTTTTTTCATTTCATTGGCAGTCCTTTTTCCCATGAATACAGCGATTGAAATTTTTTAAACTGATTTCTGTTTTTCTTTACTTTTACTGCCTTTTTTGTTTCACTTGATTTGCATATATTGAAGATATGATATGTGTTGAATGTGTCACAAACATTTACACTAAAAAGTTTCGACTAGAGAAAGTTTTAGTGCCAGTTGTCTTTATTTGCATATTTCCAGATTTTTTAGATGCTTAATAGTTTTAGTAGTTTCGGTTGAAATATTTGAATCGCTAAGATTGTAATGAAAATTAGTAAATAGCAGGAAACCTGACAACTCCTAATCTTTCTTGATTCGTATGTTTTGAGTAATGTCATACTGTACATGTTTTCACGCATTTTAAATTTATTCTGTGCATATACCATTGCTTTTTTTTTTTTTTTTTTTTAGAGTGACGAGATTTTCTTCTTTTATATTATTTTTGTAAATTTAGAAGTTATAACGTTCGGCTGATTTACGTTATGGAGAGTTATCCAAACTTTTGAGCAGATGTTGCTACTTGTTTTTGTCTCGATCATTTTACGTTGCGAATTTCTGTGGCTTTCGTTATAAATTGTAAATTAATGTTTTTTATTTTTCTAATTTAAGATAGAATACCTTCTTCGAATTAATTTTAAGAATTTTATGCTTATAATACTGCAAAAATCTAATAATATAAAAGTATTCATCTCTCATTTCTTTCTGAAATTAACTCGTCTTATGCTAATTGCAGTTACGCACTTTTTTCAGCTTATGTGCTTACATTTGTTAAAACAAAGTGCCCAATCAGGGAGATCAGAAATGATTCATAAAATTATTCTGATGAGAAAATTTAATAAGCATTTCGTGCGTTGCTGTTCTCGCTTTCTTTTATTGTTTGGAAAGATCCTTTTTGTGTATCGCATGCTGCCAATCACGTTTTTGTTCTGTTGTTTACTGTCAAAAACGGATTTTAATAATCATGTATTTCTCATGGTGTATTACTTTAAATTGTAATAAGTTCGGTAATTTAGTTGTACTGAGATTCTTAAATAAGAGAATGTTCCATATCAGTTTTTAGTTGTATGGGTAATTGAGTTTAGTTACCGTGCAACTGGATTTAAGTTGATGTTTCTCGTTTTGTTCTTTTTTTTTCTTTTTTTTTTTTTTTTTTATTTGGTATTCAAGCATTTTTCATGCAGACAGTCCTTGAACAAATTACCTTATTTTGTTTAGCTCTCTTCTCTGTTTTCATTTTCTATCTGTTTTGCTACTAATTATGAGGTTTCTGCGATGCGGTAACATTTTTGTTCGTTTTTTATGATTTTTATTAATCCATCAGATTCGAGACACTCTCATTACATCTGTAGAATGTATTGTATTTATAAAACTTTCCAGCTGATCTCGCCGAACTACTTCTATCATCGAAATTATGCATTTGTTCATGTTTTTTAAATTTTATCCATATAGTGTTATGTATGAGAGAAATCTAATTGATAGTTTATCTCTTTGATTGAATTCCTTATTGCCGAAAAAAATATTCGATAAATTGATTCCTAATTTCATTAATGCAGTTAATTTAAAGTGAATTATATCACAAAATATCGCTAATATATGTATATATATGCGAGTTAAGTACATAATTCACTTTATCTTAACTATATTCATAATCATGTACTAAGTAGAATTAAGTAGGGCTATTTAAATGTCTATTGATCTGTAATAGACAGATCACTTTTATGTAAATGATCTATTAATATAATTTTGAAGTACATCTCTGTCGAAGTTTTTACAAAAATTTTTCTTTTGAATTTTTGAGAGAATTTTTCTAATTGCGCTTCTCTTTATTAAAAAAAGCGGTTTTTTAAAAAAAAAAAAACAAAAACACTGTTGTTTGCTTTCAAGATCATTGTTGAACAACAGCTTTTTGAATTAAGACATTATGAAACGGTACATGTTCTACTCTTTTTCGTTGAACCTAAAGTTCATAAAGAAATATTTCGATATAATATTAATAATTTGTTGGAAGCTTATTCTTCCTTATTCTTCCAAACATCATTCCATTTTTTCTACCACTGATTTATAAACTTTAGAGTTACTTTTGTTCAGTTCATTTACTAAATTTATATCTAATAATATTAAATGAAGACACTAACCGCGCTTCATTTCCGTATTTGGAGGCTGAAGCATGGGAATTATATACATATATCTCAGCATATTGATGTTATTTGAAGATTTATTGATCAACATCCTATTTTTGATGATTTAAAGATTTGGAAGGCAATTCTGAATAAGAAATCAAAAATCAGTCTCAAATTGATAGAAGCAGTGCTTTTGTAACCAAAGAAATAGTCTTTATATTTGATAGGAGGCAGAGAAAGTACTATGTTAATTTGCTATGATCTCTTGTTTGGCTAATATTTTTGCTGATTATTTTTAAAATACTGAGATTTTTGAAGAAAGGAGATCAAATTTTGGACTTTTTTTTTTTCTTATTTTTTCTAACCTTGGATGCCGTTATTATTTTATTGAGTTATAATATATGAACAGTACATTATGAGCATTAATGTGCTTTACTGAAATGAGATGAAATATGTTAGTGCTCGTTGGCTGAAATGAAGAGAAATGAAAATCATTTAATTGATCGATTGAAAGTATTCGATTCTTTCATTTCAATATTTGATATAATGAGTTAGTTTTGTCATTTCATTTGTTTAGTATAAATCATATCTTGTTTTTGATGCTTTGATAATGTAGATGATATGAAGCAGTTTAGAAGAATATAGTTCATTTTTCTTTTTTTTTCTATCCTTCGCGCAAAAGATGAAGATTTTTCAAAAAATATTATAGAAATGATTTCCTTTCTTTTCTCTTGTTTATTTTTATTTTTGTAAGGAAAAAAATGAGTTGTTTGTTGAATCAAGCCAATGAGCGATTGGTTCTTTTTTCGTAGTTTTGTTTTGTATTTATCACATTTATGTTTTTAAAGTATTTTGTGTCGGAATAATTCCTATGAAATATTTCGTGCACCATGTAACAGTATCAAAAATTCGCATCGTCAATATTGCTCATAATACAAATGTATCAAAAAAAGATTTCACTCATGGCTCTAGAAAGAGTATAGAAATCGATATATGGTATCGTTTTCGATTAGTATTGCGAATTTTCGATGCTGAACATGCGTGGAATTTCCGACTTAAAAGGCAGGAAAACAGTAGCATTTATATCGGATGTTTAGCTTTGTTTATTCCAAGTATATAATTTGGAATTTGGTAAACATCATTATTTTGTGAACTGTTAGTAGGCGAAAATGTTAACATCCAAATATTTCTGGTGTGTAGCATGAGGCATAGTTTTGCTTACTTGAAAAAGAAAATTCCAGAGAATGAAAAATAATTTTGAATGTTACATTTTCACTGTAATATAAATGAAAATCTTGTGTGGGGAAGAATAAAAGCAGCAGAAGTGTGGATTCTTTTTGAATATCTCTGAGAAGAAACTTCATTATTATATGTTTGCTATCAGTCATGCTTGGGTCATTTTTTTTTTTTTTTTAAATGTGAAAGCAATGTTTATAAATTGTAAGGTAATGTATTTTAGGATAACATTATTCTTCGATTTATAAGAATCCTATTTTTGTTCAGCATGTTCCCCCTGAATGCTGCTTTATGACTTAGTGGTCATTGCCACTGAAAATGAAACTTTTGAATTCCCTATCCAAAAGTTAACATTTCAATGTTGTGTTACAACTGGCAAGAGCGATCTTCTATCACAACATCAAAACTCTTGCATTGTCTCTTGACCCCTCCTCTTCATTTTTATATTTAATTTTGTATTGTCTCTTGTCCCTTCCTCTTTACTTTTATATTTCTCTTGTCCCCTCCTCTTCATTTTTATATTTAATTTGTATTGTCCCTTGTCCGTTCCTCTTTATTTTATATTCTTTCTCTTCTCTCGTTCTTTTTCTTTATATATCAGTTTTTTAACTTTGAATTCATTTCTTCTAGTAACTAAAAATTTTTCCATTTTTCACATGCTTTTTATATCTTTATTTTAATTATCTGTAATATTTATTGTTCCTATATTGGCAAAGTTTATATTTTACATGTTTAAAGTTTGAAAAGTTAACTAGAAATAACTTATGAGTGCATTGCAACTAGTAAGAGACATTTTCCATAACAATATCAAAACTCTTGCATTGTCCCTTGTTCTTGTATTGTCCCTTATCCCTTCCTTTTCACTTTTATATTTAATCCTTGTCTTGTTCTTGTTCTTCATATATCTCTTTTTTATTTTGAATTCATCCCTTTGAACAATTAGAAATTTTTTCATTCTTCATATGCTTTTTATATCTTTATTTTAATTATCCATAGTATTTATTGTTTAGAACAATTTGTAACTTTGTTTCACATTAGTAAAGTTTATATTTGATATGTTTAAAGTTGGAAAAGTTAGTTTAGAACAATTTGTAACTTTCTTGTAATTTTTATCGATAAAGCTATTTTCTTTATTCGTTTGAATCATTCTTGAGATGCTTCACGAATTATTCAGCTGGTCATCTTTTACTTTATACAGATGTCATCGCTACGTTTCAAAGTGAATTTATTACTTTAAAAATGCATTCAAAATCTTGACAATTTTTGAAATGAAAAATCGCGCAAGGATGGTCAATTAATACCGCTTATGAGATTCGCTTCGTTTAAATGGGTTATGATTTTTGCAAAAACTTGAAATACCCATTTCCTAAGTTATCTATTCTTTCACAATATCTCCATTATGTTTCATCCAGTTGGCGTACCATTGCAACGATCTATAAACAGGTGCAAAAACAGTTTGAAGCAAGTTTTTCAAACTTTTTCAAGATCGAGAAACAGGAATTAATGTTGCTTTAACGAATTTTTCTTGATAGCACTCAAGCTGCTGGTAATCTAAATAGTACTGATGGCTGCCATCACGATAGCTGAACGTGTACAGCAATATTTGGTCGCATTATTGGAGAACAAGCTAAAAGAAATAATTGGACCACTTTAATAATTTAATTAATAGTCAAAAGTATAAAACCTCAATCAGTTTGCTATCAATCCGTTTGCCACAAGGACGTAGATTCTCAGGTGCACATTGGTCATATTTTTCCCATTTAAACTCCTGAAATTAGAAATGAGGAAGAAGGCAAATTCGTGCCATAAAAATCTCATTTTTATAAAAACAACTTACTCCAGCTCGTTTTTGTAGTTTTATTTCACAGTTGCCTCTAAGTTTTGTATGTATTTCAAAGCGTACTTCTGAAACAAATGCATGAGCCTATTCTGGTACTTATTCTTCAATTCATCCACGAATTAATCTCATTGTCTGAATTCATATAATTATGTTTACCTTCATTCCGTAAGACATTTTTCATATTCTCAATATATGATTCCCGCTGTAATGTAAAAATTGTTTGCTGGAATTGTCGTTTCATATCAGTTGCTTCAGTTGTCAATACGTTTCTGAAATAGATAATTATTAGTCCAGATCAGACATGATCAAATGATCACCAGTGGTATCCACTTTTCAGTAATAAAAACTAAATTTGAAATCGAAGAAATAGTTTATATATTTTCATGTTTCGAGGAAGAACGAAACGAAGAAATTCTAGGAGACCTGAGTTGAGGATACTGTATATTCATAATGATTATTACAGCCTCCATTACCACTCTGTCGTCCTTATCAAGAATGCACGCGGCAAAATGAGATAGTTCATCAAACTTTATCCATCGATGAACTGTTTGTAGTGCGCTGCTCATGTAATCTAATACTTCTTTCACTCGGCATTTCTTAAATTCAAAACGTAAAGAGAACTAATTCAAGTAATAGCCATTCTGAGATTTTTTTTTTTTTTGAAATAACAGAAAATTTTTTAAAAAATTAGAATAATTCGAACCACCGAGTCTACTGATTTCTTTTCTAAATAACATGGATATTTTTAGAGCCGAGATAAATTGACCAATAAATAAATAGAAAATAAGTCGTTCTAAAATCATACTTACATGAATTAGAATAGACCCATAACTGGCCGTATCAAATGTCTCCGCTGGATAACCACCATAATTGAAAAGCACCGTATGTGAAATAATTTCCAAGAATTCAGTAACCATATCAGCCAATGCTGCAAATATTTTATATATTGCTTGTCTCTCGCCGTCCAATTTTGTCCAAACATTTCACTTCCTCAATGTATCAACAATTTATCTTTTTTCGGTCGTAAAATAGATGTTTTGCAGGGTTTTCTATAGTAAGTCCACAAAATGAGAAATCATGGTTGTGTACTCAATTACTTCGTCCTAAAAAATAGCTATTTCTTTTGAAAATGTTTCCACTGAAAATAAACAGCTCTGCATTGCGTCAAAATTCTTGTTTTAACGTAAAGAAGTAGGTTTTACAGTGAGATACTCACCTTTGCGACCGTTGAAGCCTTTTCGGCCAATCTTAGCGACCTGAACGCTTTTTCGCATTGGCTGAATGAATTTTAAACTGTTTGTCTTCTTATGTCATGGCCAAATCTGAAAACTATGGACTCTCTAGAGGTTTTTTTGTTCATATTACTTCTTGTAACAATGGAAACATTTTATGACATTACTTCCTTGTAATTTCTCTTCTTAAACCATTATTATCAAACTTAAAAACCATTATTTTAGTTAAATTCAATACATTTTGATGCCACCCACTGTTCCCACCTATCTGACAAATCAACCAACACTGCGCCAAAAAGATGTAAACAACAGGAACCAACAACTTTTCTGGTCCTCCCCGACTTCTCATTATGTCACGTGCTATTCCGACCAGGGCGCAATGAAAATTATCTCGTCCATCGTCCAAATCTACTCATTTCTATCATGAAGTAATGACGATCATTTTGCCAAGCAACATTTGAAAATATCGGAGTATTCGGAATATTTACAGATGCGGATTTACATGAACCTATCGGCTAATTTTCGACCCAAAATGCTTTGCTAAATAAGTTCTTCTGAATCTCTTCGAATATTCTGAGCAAGCTAAGAGCCTCTCCGTACGAACGGAATTATATAGTCCAAGAATCCGGGCAATATTCTGTTTTCTATTACTTTGCATAATTCCATTCATTTCTAATTACTATTCGCGACATTGTTAACTTATAAAATTTCTCGAAAGGAAACAATGTATGGAGATTTAGCTCAGAATATTCCTAATCGAGCCTATAAAAAGATGAATAAATTGAAATGGACAGAGCGACACATAGAAATATGCATTTATCGATAACATTAATGTTTTTATCATTGAAATGTTGACATAATAACGCGATTCGAAACATATTTCAACATCATATTATGTTAACATCAAATACCGAATTCCTTAATGGTCGGCGTTGTTTATTAATACGAGTTTTTTTGAATTTATCAACACACAGGTTGGAAAAGAAGATATGAAAATGTTCTCATAGAAGGCGAGAGGAGAAAAAAAAAAATTAGCGAATCTAAGAAAGCGAAACGAAAAAACGATCGTATAACGGAGATAAAGTTATGCGATAAATATGAAGGTCATCATTAGACATAATGGAAAGTTTTCTGAAAATTGAGTAATTTTGGGAAAAACGCAGGAAAAGAAATCATTTCGGATCAATACTATATTAAGATTTATCGCTGTCTTAATTTAGCCCAAAATGTTCAGTTAAAGAATTCATTTTAGGGATAGATAGATGAAAGTGTGACCTTGATCAATCAATCAATCAATATGAATATTATAACGAAAGACCGATAAAGCTTTTCAAATTAAATAGACAAGACAATGGATAAAAAGCTATCCCTCGTATGCAGTATATCAATTCTATATGGCGAACAGAAATTCATTACAAATTCGATTCTACGTAGAAATCCTTTAAAAATATGATATGGAATTTATCGATTAGATCAGTGATTTAATCATTAGTCACAAAATACATCATCACTTACAGATCGATCACATAATCATTTCCTCATAAAACTTTTTCTCATATCTTTTAAGAATTTGGAACTCGAAATAAATGGAAGGAATAAGCAAACCGCAGGCACATATACAGCAAAAAGTAGTCATATAGTAAGTAATTTGTTCTTTGAATTTTGAAGGAAATTAAAAATAAAATAAGAATGAAGTAGAGGACCAACTCAATTTACTTAATTTAGCACCAAAAAAAATTTTTTTTTTTTAATTAAGAGTATAAAAATCGACAAATCCACTTGATCGAATACAACAAAATTTGCCATTTCTTCATCCTCCTCATTACATTCTTCCCATAAAAAATCAAGTGGATACAAGAATTTTTTCAAAGTTCACAATTAAAGCAGTACACAAAAAAAAAGTTTTTTATAACAAAACACATTAGAACGGAATTAAGAGAGAAAAAAAAAAAGCATAATAAAAACGAAACAACGCTGACCATCAAATCAAATTCTGATGCCTTATTTTCAGAATTGATTACAAATACAAAGAATAATTTCGATTTATTAATATCAAAAAAAAAAAAAAAAAAACAATAATTCTAGCCATCATATATAATTCAAAAATGTAATGAAGCATTGCATGAATCGAGGAAAATGCGAAGGAATTTAAATCCATATGAAAAAAAAAAAAAAAAAAAACCATCTGAACATTCAAATTCTTATTGCGAATTAGTAATACACTGATTCCTTCACACATCTCGATTCGCTAATAACAGAAGAAAAATTGTTTTATATAATCCAAGCTGAATTGCACATATACGCCGAAGGTAAATTGATTGAATTATTGTGCTGATCGATTCAGTAAGGATAATATAATGAAAAAAAGATAATTTGTAGGACATTACCTGAAACAGCAATATGAATTAGTGATAACAGAATCTTAAGTATATTGCAGAGAATTCACTCGCTTGAATTTCAAACATCTCTTATTTCAGTTTTGCAAATAGACAAGTATGAAGTCAAAAGTAAGAAGCCATGAATCAACAGGTTCAGAAAATGCATACTAATTCGAAATAGTTATGACAGGTTTTTGGTAGGTCTTTGTCAATTGGCCTTTTTCATTTATCATTCGTTCTTATTTATGACATTCAGAAAGCTTTAGTTTGCAATGATAAATGTTAAGTACAGATAAGCATTTCATTTGATTAGCTATGATATTGCCTGATCAAGAAAACAAGCTGAAGAACATTAAATTAAAATATATTGATGTTTTAAAATAATGCTGTAATGAATGGTAGATATAGGTAGTAATGAAAGAACAAATATGGAGATGAAAATCATCAAAACGCAACTTCTCTTATCTTGTTATTGACTTTACTGAGGCGGTGAAATATTAGTAATAAAGCATTAATGAGAATATTTAAACTTAAAATATCATCAATGAACTCTGTTTACTCAGTCATTAAATAAATAAGATCACGTAATAATTGGCTAAGCATTGCAGATTCGATCTGATTCTTTTTTATTCTTAAATTTAGAAAAAATAACAACTCTTAATCTGCCGTAAACTTACAAACAAAACAAAAAATGAAGCCAAGTCGGCAGGAATTCAAGTATTTTCGAGATAGAAATTTTTTTGCAAATGAATTGAAATTAGAAATCAATGAGCAGCAACAGCCGGTGTATCGACGCTTCCCGCTTGAGCGTCAACTTTTTTGCATACTTCCTCTTCCACCTGTTTTTCTTCAACAACCTATAAACGACAATGTGAGATGAGTTTTAAATTGTTGATTAGTATCCTACTGATTATTCTTGATTTGTCTCGTTCTCTTATACAAATTTTGAATAATAAAATTTTAAAAATCTATGACACCTTTACTGAGTTACATTTTTGAAAACATCAATAATGACATCTCGAAGGGTTTTCACTATAAATTCTATGAAATGAATAATCCAATCCTATTTTTTATTGTAATAACATCGCAAATGCTTTATTACTCATCAAGATATTCCTCACTATTTTCCCATATTGAAATTTATAGTCCGTTCCGCAAGACTTGAAAAAAATAAATAAATAAATAAATAAAAGACCTTTTCAGCAGTAGCTGTCTTCTCTTTCTCTTCTGCTTCTTTTGCAAGCTTTTTCGGCGACTGCAATAAAATATTTCTTTATTTCTAACAGAAGAAAAACACAAATTTTCGGAGACCATTTTTAACTTCTTTCTAGTAGCAGTCATATCATATTCATATACTTAGCTCTCTCATCATATATTCATGAAGCCAAAAAAAAAAAAAAATATCAACATTTGCACCAAATGTTTTGTTGCAGTATTAAGCAAATAAATGCAGCAAAAGATGTTGCAACAAACCTGAGTGGGTTGGGCTCGTCTGAAGAAATTTAAAATTGTTTGCACAAGATTTCTTGGTACCACTTGTGAAGCTGTTTGAATCAGTTGTTCGACATCAATTCCCTAAAATTAATCTCATTTATTTATCAATTAAATCCAAGCAAAAAAAAAAAAAGAAAAAAAGAAAAAAAAAACCTCCATTACTTCATAATACTGTATCAAAGAAAATAAAATTATTGCAATGAAGAAAATTACCTTTTGCTGAAAAACGCTCTGTACTTTGAGAGCAAGCTGCATAAGTGTATTAAATACTGCTTGATATCCAGCTTTCCCTTTCTCTTGTAGATCCGCCGCAGTGAATATCTACAAAAACTTCTTAATAAGTAATTAAATGACAAGCATAAAACCTAGATTTCAAATCTAAAAAAAAAAAAAAAAAAAAAAACGATTAGGCTCGTTTAGTTTTGTCAGTTTGTTCAAAATGATTCTAGAAATTACTATAAAAAAAGTTATTTATGAGATTTGAGCGATATATAATCTTTGATGTATGCACTTCTTAATTTTGTTAATTAAAGCTTTCAAAAACAAAAAAACAAAAAAAAAAAAGCCCTTCACTTTCAATGATTGTATCGTAAATTAAAATCTAACATTCATGCATTTCTCATTTCTCTTTTGGCCATTGTAGCCAAGCGAGCATAAAAAATTTAATCTATTTCAGCCTGGAAATGGCCAAATAGCTAGCTATATTGACGTGCCAGTCACAGCAATTCGGTAGTATGAAATATAGTAGTTTCGTGGCCAAAAAAAAAAAAAAAAAAAAATTGTCTATAATAAAAGGATCGATGTTTATAGCCTATTAGCATACATACTAGAGCCTATTGGACATGCATAACAAAAATTGGCCATGATAGTAATACTAAATCATTCATTCTCCTCCATACTGCTTCTATAAATACATTCTATTGAAGAGCAAAATAATTATCAGAAAAAAAAAAAAAAACAAAACAAAACAAAGATATGATATCATGTAGTTATTGATTGATAAGATTTATTTTCTAGCTAAATAAACTTTAAAAGTGCTCAAAAAGGGAAAAATGCTATTAGTTATCAGATAAGTTTGATAAACCAATGCTTTTTTCATTTCTCATCTCAAATTTTTCCCATTCTTTTGCGTGAAATATCTTCACCAATATTTGGTGATTTATTGCAATATGAAAGATGAAAATGTATATTGCAAAGAGCCATGGCAGAAAGTAGCCAAACAATTCCAATATCATAAATGAAATTTCATTCTCTTCTTTAGAATTCAATATCTTATCAAATCAACAGATTAACAGTAATCTAATTTATCAAATTCTTCTTTACTCATAAAAAACCAAACAGTATGATTTTAAACTTTTAAAACGAATTTTTTCCATTCAAAGAGATCTACCATTATTTCATTCCTCCGATCATTATTACTTCATGCATTATAATATTTCATTCATTTTAAGTACTAACTTCCGATTTTTCAACTTTTTATTACTAAAACATCAACTATCAGCATTGTTCTTCACTATTTAATTAAGGATAAAAGATTATCGAAATTATCTGTCTAATTAAGAGAAATTTGCTGTTAAGTTATTGCTTCAACTGTACACCAAATAAGTCATTTAAGAAGATATTTCGTAAATGCCATTCTCAAACTGTTTTTTATCTTTAATTTAGTCAGTACTTAAGTCAACAGTCTTTTAAACCAGCATTCAGTTGAATTCTCTAAAAGTTCCAGATATGTTTTCATAAATTTTGACATCGTAGCATTGCCATTTCGTAAGAGAAAATAATAAATTGCAACGACAATAGAAAAAAAAAGTGTCTCATTTTTTCCGCTCCTTCTTTTTTTTTAATTCCCATTATTTTCAGTGTGACAAATTGTGAAATATCTGAAAGATCGATGGATTGTACTCTCTTTTCGAGAGTTGCTGCTTTCTTCTTCATAGAACAGATAAAAATGTCTAATTGCGCGAAACTCTTGCGCTCAATTAACATTTTCACAGTTGTTTCAGAGCAGTTGGAATTATTTTACAGTAAAATAAGTAATATCACTAGCTTTTATCTGTCAGGAGGAAAAAACAGAAAGAAAAATGGAGCTCAGGAGAAAGATCTTTGATGAATTGATCAAAAATCTATCCATCCCCAACTCGGCTAGATCACAGTATCAAAAGTACAACAAATTTTTGATCTCTTTGTAAGCAAGTAGACAACTGACAACTATTAGCCATCGGTTGAGCTCATCATTATCATCAAAAAGTTGGAAGAATAATCGAAATAACGACTTTAACTAAGAGAACAATGACAAGTTGATGGATGTAAATTATTTACATGTCATTACTTTTTCCCTTCTTTCTTCTGCAAAAAAAAAGATATAAGCAACTATCATAACTACTCATTTCTGTTCCACAAAGAAGACATCAATGTTATGTTTCGAGAGATATGAAAATATTCGAAAGAATGAAAACCAATACCTGCTCCTCAGATAAACCAGCTTTTTCTTTAACAAAATTGATAAAACCATTGATGTTCGATGTCTGGTTGGCTTTATCTTTAGCCGCATCTCCTTCATGTACCGTTTCGACGACACCCGGCTGAAGACGATTCGCTAATTTCGCCAACAGCGATCCATCTCGAAGAAACGACAAAAACTGATTCTTTGTGACAGAATCACTTTTGCCAGGTAATGCTTGCCGTTTATCTTCTTCTTCAATAGCCAATTGTTGAGCCCAATCTAACAATCGGTAATTTACCTGCAAATTGTAAGTTTCTTTCATTTACAGAAATTGTTTGAATCCGCAGTGTGATCATAAAGCGGGATATCATAGATGAAGCATGCTGATATAAAGCTTATCAGACTTAATTAAATGTCCATCAATCAAATACATTCATGACCTCATCCTACGTATATTCTTGAAATTATCAAGCAGGTCGTAACAGATGATATTTCATTTATTTTGCAATTCTCTATCAAAATTCACGACGTTTAAAGTAGGAGTAAAATTATCGTTTAAAGTAGGAGCAAAATTATTAATAAAACCTGATCAAACAAACAATTGAGTAACTGGACGAAAAATCTCGGAAACATGCTATACTAGATAGTTAATAACAAAAATGAAAGAATTCATTTTCTTAGCACAGAAGAGAAGAGATTGATACCTTATGGACAGCACCGGGAATTAGTGAATTAACCCAACCGATTGGATCTTCCCGTGGATCTTTCGGCGGTTCTGGTACTTTCTCTTGAACCTGCTTTACCTCAACAGTTTCCGAATCTTTCACATCAGCATCAACAGCAG
This sequence comes from Onchocerca volvulus, assembly GCA_000499405.2. Taxonomy (NCBI): domain Eukaryota; kingdom Metazoa; phylum Nematoda; class Chromadorea; order Rhabditida; family Onchocercidae; genus Onchocerca; species Onchocerca volvulus. The sequence continues at coordinate 10,729,999 of HG738137.1, read as the reverse complement.
GTATATCATCATTATTTTCTGCCACTGGTGAAGTCATTTTTGGAGCCTGGAAAACAACAACAATCTAATAAAACAGTTAAAGTTTACAAACTAAAACGCTAACAACAGATGAATATTTCATCTATTTCGTAATTCTCCACAATATTTGATTTCAATTTATTCTTTTTACTTTACGCGCAATTATATATTTTAAATTTCCTACACAATAAATTGTACAATATAAATTCTAACATACTACATGTTCGAAAGTAATGAATGCTATTAATCTTTTTTCATAATCCTCTATGAAGCCAGTAAAATTAGAGAAAAAGAAGAATATTTGTTTGTAAAATGTGAACGATTCGAAATTTTCTTTATCAATACGAAATAATATGAATAGTATGGAATTTCACAAAAAAAATATATGATGATTTAATAGAATGGAATTATTGAAGGGATTGTTATAGAATGACAATAAAGAGTGAAAAGTTCGACAATCATTATTGTATTTAAGTATTTAAAAAGTTTGCTCTTTTGGATTAATTCCTGGTAAAATGATGATAAATTTTATGCGAAATATATTTTAAAGCAAATATCTCGTCAATGATGGTAGTAACTTTTGTTTCAATTTCAGTCATTGCATATGATTATGGAATGTTACAATTAGCAAACAATGCCTGATCAGAAAATTTTGCACCGTTGCAACTATAGTAACTTAATTTTCGATATCAAATAAATGTATCCGAAAATGCAGGAATCGATACGGTTAGATATTTGTAGTAGAGAATTTTAAAGTTTTAAATTTTATTTAAGTTTTAAAATTTTAAAGTTTTAAGAGTTTTAAACTTTTAAAATTTAATGTTTTAATACTTTTCTGCAAATCCACACAGACTTAATGATAATGATCACCAAACGTTATATGGAGATCATGCAAAAATGTTCGGAAATTGATTGAACGAAATAGACGGAAGGCAACAAATATTACATGATCTGTTGACAATAATATATGCGATAATAAAGAAATAAAGATGTGAAAATTTGTTTGTGTATTGTAGATATGAAAAGGATATGGGGAAGGAAGTCAAACAAAGATCAAATAAAAATTCACAAAATTTAAAAAGAGTAAAAAAATTTTTGATCAGAAATGCAGTCAGTAGAAAGAGAATTTATGTTCTTTACAACTTGTAAATATAATATAAATGATTAAAAATGGAAATGAAAGAAAAAGGATAAATGTTATGAGGAAAGAAAAAATTGATAAAAGGATTAACATATCCTCGCTTTGGATGAAATAATAAGTTGTAAAAGCGAGTACTCCAGCTGGTAGTTTTCGTTAAACAAACATTTGTACGAGCTCTACGGATATATATATAAATATACAATAAGTGATATAAAGAATGCTAAAAGAATTCAAAATAACTTGATTTGAATATGTGCGCCTATTTCCAAGAAAGAATGAAATGAAAAGAGGAAATGACAACATTTTTTTTCTTTTTTTTTTTTTTTTTCATTCTATTTTAATAGCATTTGATATCAATATTTGAGAAAGATGATGTGAAGAATAGGAATAAAAATGGATATTGCTAGAATCTGGAAAGAAATATATTTTGTGTGGAAAATGCATTTCCTGATAGTAATTGATATTTTAAGTTAGAAAAGAATTCAGAGATGTTGATGGAAAGTAAAAGTGGAAATTAAAAATTCAATTGATGAGAGATGATATGTGTAATACTATCCTTCTGAAGACTTATTTTTGATTTGCGATTGAAATTGAAATACTTAAACGTTGATTTATTTATTTATCTAACCACTCTTTATAGCTTATCTGTCTAGAAATAAAATATACTAATATTGAGGGAAATGTATTGCAAAGATGGTAAAAAAGAAAAGAATAAAGACTTTCATAAATACAAAAAAGCGGATAGTAAACAAATTATGCTACTAATTCGAGAACTTCTTAAGTATGTCGAACATCAACCACTCGACCTCAGGTTCTCAAGTTCTCGAATAATACTAACATGAATATCACACTCATTTCAAGTAGTAAAGCTTTCGAAGAAGCACCGATCAGTAATGGATCAGTTTTTACTGAGCAACTTAAACTTACTCAAACTTCAACGATTTTGTACACCTTAAACTTGTTCACCATCGAACATTATACTTGAAAGTAAAGAAGAGATTGTTATAAAATGACTCAAAATGAACTTATTGAAGATTACCAAGGGATAATCAAATATACAGAGAGTTAATTATATCCAATGCAAGAAAAGAGACATAACACGACGAGAGTGCTGTGACAATAATTAGTTTTAAGTGAAGTATAATGAAAGGTTTGCTAAATTACTGTACAAACATCGATATTTCGAAGAAATCCTCACTAATTAGTTTACCTTCTCACATAAATCAACGGCTAAATATAATGATCGATCGTCGATTTATTCGGTCAATAGGATTACAAATATGTTTACATAAGCATTCTATAACAATGTAAAGCATTCCTAAACTGCTACTCACGTTGCTTCCCAAAAATATGAGAATCAAAATTGAATTTAATTCGATTCAATTCAATTCATGAAAATAATTTGTGAAATAGGACACGGAAGGATCAAAAGGACGTAAATATTACACTTTTTTAATTTAGTGCATCCTACCAGTCAGTCGAGAGTAATGTTCTCGAAAGACAAAAGGATTGCATCATTCTGATGTAATATCCTCCTACATATTCAACATGGATTCCTCGAATTATACCGAATGAACTTGCTGAAAACAAAAAAAAGAAAGCAAAAAACTCTGCACTATGGACCAACTTGCTTCCTTGTCTGCTTGGATTCAATTTGGAGAATTTTGCGAATAAAGGGATACAATGAGATTATCCATTTATAATGTACAATGACATTAGCTTCCTGGATTTTTGAACTTATCAGATCGCTCCAGAATGGATTCAATAAACAACAACTTCTTCCTTTAAGTAATTTATGACACTAAAATACTTCCTATCGGAAATACGGCTAAATGATATTCCATCTCATGATTTTAATTACATCCCTTAGTACGAATCTCATTTTACGAATTATGCAAGTCAAATATCACAAGGCTTCATAGTTGTCTAAAAGTAAGTTAGAAATTAAATCGATACTATAAAACGTCCATTCTCAGCAAAATTTCTTGACAAAAGCAAAAATTTAATTAAATATAAATTTTTCAAGCCTAAATTTCCTATTACTGGATTGAGCTATAGACTTCTAAAAAAAAAAAAAATCGCTCGTTAAACCAAACATTCTCTGCTATGAAACATCAGATATTCCATGAACAGTAATGATTATAAGTGATGTAAGGAAAAGATAAGCATGAAGATAATGATTTAGGAGGTACCATGGGAACACATTCAAATAATAATTAATCAATCCGGTAAACATTGGCTATACCATAAAAATTATGCCAATTAGATTACATATCGAGATATCTCGGGATCTTAGGGAAACTGAGAAGCAGTATCAAACATTTCGGGACCATTCTAAAACATTGCCAAGATCATTTTCGTTTCATTCATTCACAACTCTTGATTATATTCAAAAAAATTAATATGCAAAAAAAAAAAAGGAATCTAAACAAAATAAGCCTCAAGTAAACACTAAATTAAATTCGTAATTAATCAATACGGTAATTAAACTGATTCAATATCAGGTAAAAGACTATTCGATTAGCTTGAATTATTCATCTACCTGAAATGGAAAAAAGACAGGAATAGATGCACAAATATCATATTGCAAGAGGCAACAAATAAACAGTTCCTTTCTGTTACATAACAATAAATTGATAATTTAGTTGGTAACTGATAAGAGATATCAATAAGTTGATGATTGATCAGACAAATAAACGTACAAGGAAACTGATAAGTGTCAGTTCATCTTATAATCGATGTAACGACGATTGATCAACTGATAATCAGTAATTTTCTACAAGCATTTTTTTAAAGAATGAAAACTAGAAATACTAGACAGATATGTTGATGGGATTAGAAGTATCATTTTTTCTTTCCTCTTACGATAAACTAACGAATGAATGAGTGCGGGGCATAGATAATTGAGCATATCGATCAAGTAATTAAGTACATAAGGTGAAGATTATCATATCATTAGCATGATTACGGTATCGTTATCAATTGCTATTCAATGGAATGAATTTGTGGAAGATAAGACAAGACAATCCGGAATACTTTCAAATTAATCAAATAATGCTCGGATTGATTCCTGAGAGATATTTGTATAGGGCAATCGGTTGCCTGGAAACAGCAATCAGCATCAAACAAAATCTGAATAACCCGATTATTAATGACGATGAGTCATCGTCAATGGCAGAAAACCTAACCTGACAATGATAATGATGAAAGTAGAAATGGAAAAAAGAGGAAGAAGAGGAGGAGGAGGATGAAGAGGAGAGGAGGAGGAGGAAGAGGAGAGGAGGAGGAGGAGGAGGAGGAGGAATGGGAGGAGTGAAGGTTACTTGGAAAAAAGGATGGGGAAATTGGAGGAAAGACAGAGGGAAATGATCACATTGCTAAATTATTGGCGACAAAGGAGAGATGGTCGATTGTGTCACTCTTTTGGATAATTCACATGAGATTGATAATAAAGAAGACATCTTCTGGCAGCCCAGCTTACTCATCATTCTACGCATTCATTAGATGAAATAATTGTAATGAAATGAATAATGGGAGATCTCAGGGTTATTCCCGGGAGATTACTTTCCCACCCATTGTTTTCGTGATATTGATATTGTTAAGTATGAAAGGATAATGAAATAAACCCAGTGAGCAAAATTTATTTGGATATTCTCTAATAATTTGCTTGCTTGTAACGCAAATGAAGCGATCTCATCGCAAGACAAAAATTGCGAGAGAAAGAGAGATTTATTTAGGGGTCAATTCAAGAAGAGGAAGAAAAGAAGGAAAAAGCGGGACCATCCATTAATTGCGGTAAAGAATTATGCAAATAAAAGAAGCTTTGAATGATGAGAATATCATTTCAAGTTTAAGATATTTGAGGGAAAAGAGCAATTTGTATGCTAGTAACCTTTGACCTTCGAAAGGTCATAGGCTTGCATTAAGAAGATGAGTACTTCTTCGAAGTTTTAGATAAATCAATATCGACTGACTGATCAAGCTGTCTCATTTATCAGTGAACAGGATGAAGATAATGATTTAGCGGCCCTGTCTTATTATCGTAAAACGTTCTTCCAATTAGATGGTCATCTCCCTTGCAATACAATGCTACAGATTGGGTGTGAGTCATAGGTTAAAGGTGATATTCCTCCCACCTCATTGGTCACTGCTGCATGCTGTGCGTTACTAATGCCGACAAAATTTCGGCTTGCATTTGAAAGAGGCATAAATGGAACCGAACGGTCAGCGTAACAACTATTGTGATTAACAGCCACCATCCATCACCGGACACGGATGACCTCAAGGATGAAGCGATGCGGAAGAGGATAATAATTGTACCACGGGAAAGCGACGATCGCATCTAAATTCCATTAAATGATCGGATCGGATCGAATCACTCCTACCAAATGACAATAGTATGTCACATGTCTGTCCACTTTTGTTGTCCATTTCGATTCCTAAAATGGGGTCGCTGTCCCTATCATTTCAGTCCAAGCAACAAACCCATTCAACCATCCATTCAATCATATATCTATTTGAGCTTGGCTAAATCGACCTCTGACCATAAAGGCAGCAATTGCTGCAGCAGCAGCAGCAGCAGCAGCAGCAGCAGCAGCAGCAGCAGCAGCAGCAGCAGCAGCAGCAGTAGCAGCAATCGAAGGAGGAGGAGGAGGAGGAGGAGGAGGATGAAGAAAAGGCATAATTTCGGTGATAGAAGTGGAAAGATTAGTACCCATTGGTGGGTTGAAGTAGTCATTTGAGCAGACAGGAATTGAATGGAAGAGATCGAGTCCACACGACTAGTAGATGTCCATCTATCCAGCTTTGACAGATGATAAATGCGCCTGCTTTAAGAGCAAATGGAAAGTCAGTTAGTTAGTTAGTTAGTTAGCTAGCTATTCCTCCTCTTCAGATGGAGACAGTCTTTGAAATTTTACTCTATTCGTCGTTTATAATCTAACTAAACTATCTCTCATTGGCTATCTTTTCATCTATTGCAATGTCCAATGGGGGTAATTTGAATTTCAATTGAAAGAGCAGGTTTAATTAGATGTCCCATTCCTCCTTTCTCTTCTGCAACAACCTATCCCATCCCATCCCATCCCATTCCATTCCATTCCATTCCAATTGTTGACATGAGGAAATGAGGGATAACTACTACTACTACTACTATCAATACTATTTATATACACAAATCTCATTTATAATTTATCCTCGATTGTCATTAATGTTTATTCATTTTGCATCAGATGTTGTTGTTGATTTGATGTTAAAAATTTGAGGTAAATAAACCACCACCTGAATAAAATGGTTATTTCGATCAATTTACCTAAAAATACTACAAAAAAGATAATTATTTGTATGAAATTTTATTTAAAAATTATATGAAAATTTTTAGATGAGTTCGTGAAAATTTTGCGGCAACAAGTTGGAATAATCAAATCTAAAGATGTTATTTACTTAAATTAATTGCTTTAAGATATATGTATATATATATTAGGATATATATATATATTTTTTTTTTATAATTTTTTGAATTACAATTATTAGCGGCATATAGCAAATAGTTATTTATGATATGAAATGTATGAAAATGACTAATAAAGTTAAAAAAAAAAAGAGAAAAAGAAAGGAAAACGATGAAATGAATCATTAAATTTTTGTGGACTTACATACTAATCGAAAATAGTTTTTTTTTTTTTTTTTTTATTTATTCGTTGTTAGAAAGTATTCTTTTGAACAAGGAAATAAATTATGCTAATGATGATTGGAATTGAATCATAAAAGTTCGAATGACCTTTCTTTCATTAATAAATTATGACACTTTTACAGTGATAAATTATATTTAAATGATGTGATGTTTAAAAATTGATAATGGATATTCGTTAGAAATCAATCACTTGATCGAAAGAGAAAGACGAGAGAATATTCGCAAGAAGTAGCGATGTAAGAACAGCGAAATTTATAGACAAATCTTTTAAGCAAATGGTGATATATTATCAATGAATTCTCTTTATAGCAACTTTTAACTATGCTCTATTTTCATGTAAGTGATAAAAGCATTTTACAATGAAAACAAAAAAAAAAAAAAAGATTTTAAATATTTGAAACATTAATCCGGCATTTGTTCGTTAATTGGTTCAAAAATGGCAAAAACAAATTGAGTTTCATAAGAGAGATCGCATCGAAGATCTATTCTGGTTTCCATTGTCGAAAAAAACGATTCAGATCTGAGTCAAATTTAACAGTACACAAATACATGATTCAGAATCAGGAAGCATCAGAATTTTATAGAAATTGACGATTCAATAATCGAATTATGAAGTTATAAATGCCTCATGCACACGATGGTTTGCATTCCATCGTTAGGAAGTTAGTTTTTCGGAAGTTAAAGGGTCAACAAGCAAGAAGAACTCATTTTTCCTATAAAGAAAGCAAGTATTTGATTCCAGACGACATTATTCTTCTTCCGATAGACCTATAAGGGAACTAAACTATTCAACGATTCGAGAATTAATCACTTTTTATTTTTGTCTGCAAAAACATAATTGATTGTGCAAATGCATACAACTTCTTTCTCTACTTCTTCCATTCCAGTTCTCTCGGGAATGGATGCACTTTTCTTTTTTTTTTTCCATAAGCTTTTTCATGAATAAAGCAATTTCGAACGTGGGATAAATTGAAATATATTTTCTCCAGAATTGGAATCTGCCTGCTTTTCATTTATTTCCAATGCTTCAAGATGTGCTTATCATCTCCGATGAACAGATGTTGAGTTTTATGTCTCTATCATCAAATGATAACTTTCTTATTAGAAAGATCAGAAATCATTTTTTATAAGATAAGCGTAATACATCAATGGAAACATGAAAATAATGATCAAATAAAATGTAAAAAAAAAAAAAAAAAAAAGAGGAAGAAAAAGATATGGAAATGAAAAATTTACAGTAAAATCCTTTAGTAATACATGAAAACAATTTTATTTATTAGAAGACTTTGATATCACTTCTCGAACGTATCAGATTTTGGGCAATAAATAGAAACAATTATTGGAATTATTTATTGATTTATTTGCAAATTTTGCTTGTATTCATTTTTGAACAAAGTATCAATGGAGTAGAGCATTGAGAGAAACACTAAATATGCCATTTGGATGATAGATTTTGATTATTTATTGAAAAATAAATTAAAATTCTGACATCGAATGGGAAGAGTGATATTTTAAAGGGAATATTTCCTGACCACGAAAATTACAATTACATTTCAATTTTGAAAAAAAAAAAAATTTAATTTCATTCCAATACTTAATTTGGAATTACTGAAATCCTAAAGCAACATATATAAAAAGTGACGATTTTAAATATATTACGACAAATAAAGATTTTGAAAGTGAATATTTCGAATTAATTTTTTTTTTTTTTTTTTCATACCGATTGTATGGAAAAAAGCTTTTAAAACCAAATGTTTAATGTAAAGAAGACAAAATATAACGATGCTCATAGAGCAAATTTCAATTGTTTATAAAAATTTGCGATATATGTCATCAGTCTCGAGCAACTTCAAAGGAACTTCGAACAATTTAGAAGCATTCATTAAACAATTCGTATCTTTGGGAATTACAGAAAATTGCTACTACTATACTTCTGGCTGGCTAAAATCTTTTTTTATTTTAAAACCATCGTTGAAATCAATGAGAAAATTAATTGAGAATGAGTGAAATTTGCAGACAAATAGAAAGTTAGCTTTCTTAGTAATTAAATAATTTTGATTGAACAAACTAAAATTAGATGAGATGATGATGATGAGCGAAATAATTGAAAGTTAAAATACGATAATCATTTATGCAGAACGAAAATTAGAAAACAGTAGTTGTCTTCTCAAAGAAAAGTCTCCTGCGTTTCAGACCAATGATATCACGTTATATTTTTCTTCTTCCCATGAAAACAAAATGGAAAATGATTCATTCATTTGATAAGAAAAAATTTCATGATTTTTTCTTTTCTTTTTTTTTTTTTTAAATGTAAACATATTGAATTTCATGAATTCAAAACATTCCTAAGGGGTATCAGGAAGAAACAGACACGACCAGATACTTACTTACTCTCTTGGCTTTAAAGAATTAATTCGAATGTCAAAATTGCTCCAGAAATACCCATCACCATTACAAGGCTTCATGCAAATCCTTTCTAATAGCTTTAGAATCTTGGCATTCTTCTTTTGTTTAAAAGCGATAGTTTTGATCATTTGACGTCTGGAGAGACGAATCACCAGATGTTTACAATTATGGAAGAAGTAAGGGACTTTTGCTAGTCCAGTTATCATTTTCAATTTAATGCATCATTGCCGCTCATTAATTCTTTCCATAAAAAACAAAGAAAAAAAAAATCATTATTTAGTTAAAAAAAAAAAGACAGAAGAAATGCGAAGATTTCTAGAAAACCTAATAATTAATTATTTATTCTACTTAATCTGAAAACATTGTATTAAGTCCAAATGACTTTAAAGATTGAAATTAGCCTGCAAGATCAAATTGATAGATTAACTTGGAAATTTCGAGCCATTTTCTTTATCAAGTAATTATTGATTTACAGAGCTAGAATTGAAGAATTTAAAGTGATTTGCGATCTAATTTTTATAGGCAGAAAGAGAAAATGCATAAATATAATGCTTTTATTATATTAACATCAAATGGCATCATTTTATAAAATCAATCAAAATGCGATAATGAAATCAACTAAAATATGATTTATAGCAAATAATTTTATAATGAGGTGTGAATTGACGAAATAAATTTCTGAATTCTATTATTCAAGTCGTAACTGAATTTATGACTGTTTATAAAGTTCCTGACTACTGTAGACTGGTTTTGCCGGAACAATTATCACAATTAATTGCCATTGTATCATCATCCTGGTGTGCTCACTTTGAAAAGAGGAAAAATTTTCATGTTTCTCTCTGAAAAAAATAGAAATTGATTTTCATATCTATAGTCTTTGATCTTTCTTAAAAGAATTTCAGGGAAGCATATTCAGAAGGATTTCGAAATGAGACTGTTGAAGGTCACTGCAACATTTTTGACCGATAATAATTTAATATTTCATAATTATGAAAACTGAACATTCCCATTGCATTTTTTCAACTTTTTAAAAACATTCAACGTTCTAATGAATTGTTGTTCATTTCTTCAATGAAGGAGGAATTCAAGACAAAACTTGGATGTCTAAGTGATGTCTAGTAAATGATAGTAGTTATCATTAATCGACAAAGTATACGATAGATGTTCCTCAATGTTCCTTCGCTCCTGAAAAATTCAAAAAGATCAAAAGTTTGATAGTTTGTATTTAAAGATCCATTAAGACGAAAAGTATCACTTCTCATTTTTCCAAATGTTTCCGGAAAATTCTAAATAGCGAAAGAAACTGTTGAAAAAAAAAAAGAAAAAAAAAATCGAACGGAGATTGAAGCTTTTAAGGAAGAAGCAAGAAAAAGAAAAAAGCGGAAAAAAAAAAATACTAAAGTTTTGAGAAATGGAAGGAGTACGATGGAAATAAAAGACATTAGCTATGCATTAAAATAGTGTTTGGGTTTAGCAAGATTTAATTATACGTTCACTTCTAAATTCATTTCTTTTTCTTTTTAAGCCAGCTTACGAATTAAACTGCCAATTTATTGAGGGAAATTTCAAGTGTTGAACACATATTTCTAGGAACAGTCAATTTCCAGATCTTTTTAAAAATGCTAATTAATGGTTGAATATTATAAAAGCATAAAATATAAAAGGGTACGGAGAGGTTAAATATTTTAAATCGAAGAAGGAACTGATTGAATCCTCACAAAATAACTTCAAATTATTGAAAGATAAAAAGCTGGCTTGATTTCTTTTTGAGAGATACATTTGTCGTAATCATTTTACATTATTCAGCAAAAATTTATAATAACAAGTAAACTTTTTTTTTTTTTTATAAATTACATATGATATATTTGTTAATTTTTCGAGTATTTAACCTACGAAAGATGATGATACAGTAAAAAGATTAGGAGCTAAAAGAATAACAACAATCATTTCTTATTATGGATATAGTAGAGAAGATAGGACTATTAAAAATTTACCAGTTAGTAATCTTGTAACCAGAGGACAGGAAGTGTTTGTTAAGATATTGACACTGTTAAAAATAGAATGAGTTTGAGTATTAAGAGGTGTGTAAGTAACCCTTGGCAAGTATTTATTGACAAATATCCTCCTGGCTCTATTGTTTCTGCCACACAAGATTTCAAGTTTTTCACCGATTGCTTTGAAATTTTCATAAAACGTTGCATTTAAATGGACGCGTATTTCTATATAGATATATCTATTTTTTTTTTTTAACCTGTCAAACCTGTGACAATTCAAAATAAGTTAGCGGACTGAATTTTTTAATCACACCTACTTTCTGCATCGTTCATTTTTGCAGAACGTTTCAAGTTCTTCACCGAACGAATGATTTGAAATTTTGATACAACGTTACATTCGAATAGATGCGTGCTTCTTAAATACAGAGTCGGAGATTGAGATTTAAAATTCTGAATCTCCCGGCGACTTAAGATTTTGAATCACCCGTCGACTTAAGATTTTGAATCTCCCGGAGATTTAAGATTTTGAACAAATGAACATTTACATTTTTATTTATACAGACTAACTGGAATCAGCTGCACAATAATACGCTTTCTGATACAAAGTATTACTTAACCAAAAGCAAAAGTATTTTTATGAAATAATTTCAAAATGATTAGAATCTTAAAAGGAAAAGCAATTGATAAGCTTTTAGCAAACATAGGATATGAGTAACGCATGACCTATATGCGAAAAACAATTCATGTTTAAGTACTATTTTAGCTGAAGAAAGCAAAATGTGAAGAAATATAGCTCTTTATAATTAGATTTAAAAAATACCTTAGAAATATTGAGCATTTGAATGAATGCTTTAAATAGTAATGGTAAGGGAAAGTGTAGTAGAATTTAGTGAAGCAAACAGTAGAATTAAGATTTTTGGGCCTATTTTAGGATATTTTTTCATAGTTTGGCCAAAACTCTTCCTTCCTACCATTGTTCTCTTTTTTATAAACTAGCTTAGCATGCATTAAGTATATCTTTCAAGCAGAAAAAAAATTCCTTTCATGAGGGAACAACTGGAACTGCAGATAATTTCATTTAAGCGGCCATTTAGAAAAAAAAAAAAAAAAAAGAAGGAGACAGAGTGATTTGAAAAAAAGAAAATTTCAATTTGTAGTACGCTTGAAATAAATATTCAACACAAAAGAAGCATGTAATAAATAAGGTTAAAGTTCAAATCAAGCATGTAAACATGCAGTTATTCTAAACAATATGTATTATATAAAGAAAAATTGCATGCATGCATAGAATTATTTAAATCAATGATTTTTTTTTTTTTTAAGTTATTAAGTTAAGAATGAATAGTGGTGTATTCACTGGAAAGAATCTGCAAAACAGTATCGATGAATCTGATTCGTTGTTAGTATTGAGATGAGAAGAAATACGATAATTACTAAAAGAGAGATTAGGAAATCATTTTCATGACTTATCTCAATTGAGCCAAAAACACTGCGATATTCATCGAATAGATGAGTCATGGAAATAAATTAATTGATGGGTATTATTAAAATGAAAATTATCTAATCAATATTTGAACCTAAATGCATTGTTGATGTAAAAAAATATCGAAGAATAAAAAGCCAAATAAATCAATCATAAATTCTCGAACATTTTCGCGTAACTTTATAAGCGTGACAATGCTGCATTTGACGCGAACATATCATGGAAATACACACAATCATCAATGAAATTAGCATTATTTTAATGATGATATGTCACGTAAGGTACCGAATAAATAATTCAAATTCTAAATTAAGTAAATTTTGCTAAAAGAGAAAACAGAACTGATACCATTTTATCAGATTTTAAATGATGATTCGAATTGTAGCGAATCAAAAGAGTGACCTGGAATCAGGAAGAAGTGACCTGGAATCAGGAAGTACGTGACCTTTTATCATTCACATTTAACATTCCCATAATGATGCAATGATAAAAAAGGGTCATCATGGCTTATGAGTGTTAGAGATGAAAGATGGGTGAGAAAATGATCGAATGATGAGTAACACTAATGGAAAAAAGTACACAATGAGCTATATTTGTCAGCTTTTTTACGAGATCAACCAGCTCTGGCGAATCTTTTAGACCAGAACAGAATATTGTTTCTCAGAGGTCATTCGATTGTCTACTGTTTCATATCCTATTTTCATTAAATCAAGGTCACGAGGTGACCCTTCCTCTGTGATTTGTCAATTTCCTACTTTTCTGTCTTCAGAAAGCTTCTTGTATCGTGTTTCATATACTGATTTTGTTAATACCGTATACTTGGCAAGTTTTACTTACGTTCAAATTCCCACTCAGTAATCAATCTGGTCGCTAATGCTGTGACATATGGTGATGTTATGAGACATTTGCATTTGCACTTTGCACGTATAAGAAAATTGATGGAGGATGTTAAAAGGCGGACGGACGGATTCTCTAGTCTCTCTCTTCGATCTCTTGGGAATTTCTTGGAGATTCCTGGGAGATCGCGGGATAAAGGAAGGGGGCAGTTGATTTTTCAGATCAGCATGAAACAGATCAAGTTACTGCAAGGATGATTCCCGCGCTACTTATTCTAGCAGTGACTTCATCAGTATAAAAAGCTGAATATTGCAAGCATATTGAAAGCTAACAATGGCATCAAGTATTGAGAAAAAACTGGATGAGACGAAAATTTGCATAAAGGTCTGGCCATAGTGGTAGAGCGCGATAATCGCTCGATTACTGAGGTTAGGTGACGCGTCGCGCATGCCCGATGACTCATCGCTTTTTTTTTTTTTGGTTTCTGGATGGATCGGGAGGATAAGGAATGTTTGTGTTGAAGAGGAGAGATTGTTTATGGGTAAATGATGGGTATATTATAGATTCCCATGGGTAGTTTCGTCTCGCAGGAAAGATTTCTTCGACCGATTGCGTAATTTCCAAGTTTTGCGATACATTTGTGCTAATTTGCAAAAATGTTGCCCTGGCCTTGTTCTCCATTGATTGTTTTTTGTTGCGATATGCGTTACATTATATGCGTGCATCTTGAACTGCATTCACTCTTTCTCTGAGTGTTCGCTCAGTGCCATCTAATGGGCATACGTTCGTTTTCATATGCTTTGCGCACGACTCTTTTCTGCTATTCCAGGGATTGCCAGATTCGTTTAAAAAGTGCATCGGCCCACCGTTTTCAAAGGCTTTTCTTACATCAGCAAGCTGTTACTGTTATTCGTTTTGTGTGTGTCGCTTTCTAAACTGTAACTTTCATCTGCTACAACGATGAAAAAGAAGGGAAGTCGTGGTCGTCCACGAAAACAGCAACAAGTTGCCACACCTGTTATGTCTGAAACAGACGATGGTGAACAAACTGTGGCACTAGCAGCAGAAGAAAATGCAAATGAAGAAGGAATTATCACTACAATTGCACAAGTTCGAATTTTTGGCTTTTACTTAACTTTTAAGTTTGCTTCGAAGTTTCATTTCCCAAATAAGCCATCAATGTTGAAGCATTCTAATTTTTAAACTTTTGATCTTTCCTCAGTTATAGTAATTTTCTCTTAATTGAATGTTCATTTTTTTTCTAATCATGATTTTTGATTGCTATGTGATTATAGTTATGTAATTGCCTTCTTCATGCTTGCCTATGAGTTTAAGGACAGCATAGAGTGTAGATAGTTTTAAAAATGAATGGGGAGTTTTTTTTTTTAATTCAAAAACTTGTGATGCTGCTTGATCAACTTAAGATTGGCTAGAAATGTCAGCGTGTACACTTAATTGCTTTTTGCTGACTAAGGGGAGATGTGTTAATTATTGTATTTGCCTCTTCTTCCATAACTTTTATACTAAGTTGCGAGAAATCAAGAAATATTGGTTTCAAAAGTGACATTGTATTCTTCAGTCTTAAATCATGTTTTGGATTCTGTTCCGCTTGTATAATTTTTAAACTGCTTTGAGTTTCGCAGAAAATTCTCCCCACAAATTCAACACCATATATTACAGATTTTTTTTTATGATTTTAAAATTTACGGACTTGGGATCTTTGCAAAAATGAGTAATGAAAAAGTACTTGATGCATCGATTCAGTATTTGAGTTATCCGAGTAGGGTTTTCAATTCCAGTTAAAAAGTTTGCCTAAAGGTTTATGAATCAATGTCCGGTAATGTTCGCTGCTTCGCATGCCAGTATTTTGTGTTATTAACTTCGTTCATTTTAAAGCTTAATGATGCGCTGCTTATCAATTATTCCTATGTAAATGGGCGCATCTGGCAATCTTCGTCAAAAAATTAGATAAGGTTGTACTCAAATTCGGCTGCGATTACAACAGGATTTTATCTTCTTTCCCAGGCAACAATTTTTTCAGGAAGAAGAAAAAGCAGGTGAAGATAATACCATGACTGAAATGAAAATGGAAACATCTGCCGATGTAAGTTTTTTTATTTGATTTGGAATTCGTATTAGATGCAATTTTCAGTCGAATTTATTTGATCTAATAACATTTTATAGTCACTGTAAATTATTTTTAAAAGGATTCAACCTTTATCCTTTTTCCTTATGATGTTTTATGATTATTTCTTCATTTCCTTAGGAAACTTTGGATGAAGAGCCTGAAACACAGGAAGAGCAGTTGCAAGAACAAGAACAAGAACAAGAGCAAGAGCAAGAAGAAGGAGATGATGATGAAGAAGAAGAAGAAGCCACGACGGCCAATGGTGATGAAATGAAGAAGGAAGATTCTGATATTCTAGCGAATGCAGTTGGGGCATCTGGAGATGTAAATAATTTAACAGAGCATATTTCTTTAAGAGCAACATTTGTGTATGGAAGTTGTGCAAACAATTAAAAGCTCTATGTTAAGATTGTATTTCTGATGAGTTTTCATTGCCGTATTAGTTATGAGAATGACTATTCATGTTTCAGGGTGAAACAGAAGATGCGCAGGCTTTGCTAGCAGAAATTGAAGAAGCGGAATTTGTTGAGAATGAAGTTTACAAGGGCTTAAGAGCTCAAAGTATCAAGCCAAAGGTGGCTGTAGCACTGATTGAATTATATGAGGCAACTGATATGTCGCCTCAAGAACTTGATGATCGTGCAATTGAAATGCTCCGTTCTCTTCCACTTGAACACGCATTGTTCATCATCAAAGAGGTTTAAAGAATGCATTATCTTCGAACAAATGGTTTTATCCACATTATGTGATAGAATCAGTAGATCAGGATTGTATATTAACTTGATACATCAATCCTGAAAAAAACAGCCTGGATGTAATTATAACTTCTTATAAGTTTGAAAACAATTTCTTTTGTCAGCAAAACTTTATGAGAAAGTGCTTTAAAGAAGCTGCTTCAGGTAAGGGAATCGAAGCTCATGGGTGTTCAAAATAAAGCTCAGTTTTTAATGTCAGTTATGCGCAATTTTCGTGACAAAGTGCGACAGCTTGGAGCAAACGTTGCTCTTTCACAGAAGTTAGTCAATGGACCTTCGGTCGAAAAAATCAAGGAGATTTTGGATCGAACAGGATACAATCTAGAAGTGACTATTGGTCAGCGAAAATACGGTGGACCACCACCAGATTGGAATGGATCACCAGCAGGTCCACAGGGATCTGGCCATGAGGTTTTTATTTTTAATATAAGAAACTTTTTTAAATTTTCATCCTAGGAAGTATACTGGAAGACGAAAATTTACGTTTGATTTATTGCTTTTCTTTTTTTAAAAAACAAAATCATATGCGGTTATGAAGTCTTTGCTTATTTCATCCATATTTTTATTCTAGATTTATATTGGCAAAATTCCAAAGGAAGTTTACGAGGATACTTTGATAACGCTTTTCGAAGATATGGGGAAGATTTGGGATCTGCGGCTTATGATGGATCCATTAACAGGGAGAAATCGTGGCTACGCTTTTCTGACATATTGCGACAAAAGTGCAGCATATGAGGCTGCTAAAAAGGTAGTAGCATTTTTTACGATCATCAGTTGGCTGCTGCAGCACTTAATTTTGGATTTTATTATTTAAGAAGACGAACAGTGCAGAAGGTTTGTTTATATAAAAAAAATAAAAAAACTATGCATGCAAATAAAGTTCATAATTTTTTTTCTTCTTTTTTTTCCTTTTTTTTCATCCTATAAAACTATAAAGTGCACAAATTTTTACGTTAGTTTTCATCTTTTCATAATATTTGTAAGAAAAAGAAAACATTTTAAAATTAGCAGCAGCAGCCAACGTCTTATTTTATTTAATATTTATTTTATTATTTACTTTATCAGTGTGTTTTTACCGGAATGTGTGCACAGATACATCCTTAGATTTTGTGAAGCAAAGCTATTACCTTGACTTTATCCATTATTGTCTCGTGTTGTGGACTAATGGCGTTGCTTGTATTTTGCTCTGCAAGACTTTTTATTGACAGCTGGAAGAGCATATTAAGGATTTTTTAGCTTTTCATTGTCCCAGTCGAATCAGATTCAATAATATCTACTTTTCTGTTGTACAGTGTAAAATATTACTGATTCTTTCCGTGTTCACGGTTTTGGCTTGGATGAGGAGATGCTTTTTTAGATTACATGTATGAACTTAGAAAATGCATATGTCTGCACTAGACTGTCCGGAAATACTCAGGGACCATTTGTACACTCAGCATATTTGCCTTAACTGCACAATGATGTGTTAGGAGAGACTCTATTATTAACCATGAGTTCTTGGTCGAATGTGACATAGCTGGTTGTGATTTGATAGTGGAGACAGCTTAAGGAGTGGCTTTATTCTTCGGTTACTTAAAGATTATGAAAATATGTTCCATTACTAGTACCCGTAAAATTAGTTATTGCTGCCCCCGTGTCTAAGATTGATTATCTTAGAAGATATAGTTTAATAGTTGCAATTAGATATATAGGCGTGATCCATATCCAGAATTGATATTTGATGATTGCTGCTGATTCACTAATTGTTTCTTAAAAAAGTAAAAGTATTAACTGTGTTGATGAAACTTATCAACAAGTAAACTTTTAGAATGGAAAATAGACTTGTTACATTAATTTCTTAAGTCGAGTAGAGTTACTAATGGGTGTTATTCAAAGTGTGAATGTATATACATAGGTTTCATACTGGAAAGTCTCTTAGACCTCAGTGGATAACGCAAAGTTTTAAGTGTGTTGTAAATAATTTCTTGTACTTCATAGTTTCATTCATCCTGATGCAGTTTATCGTATTTTATCTCTCTTTTTCTCTTTCTTTCTTCCTTCTCTCGTCTCTCTCTCTCTTATCTTAATCACATAAGACTTTCGGGTGGGATAAAAATTTGAAAAGCTCATTTCGGAAATAAAATTTTTGAATATTTTCTGGAAAATAATACTGAATTTTTAGAGCATGAAAAAAAAAGAGAAATTTGGCAAAAAACAGCTGCATTTGTTCTGATCTCTGTTTCTAGTTTGATGGTTACGAAATAATGCCCGGAAAAAATCTGAAAGTGAACGTGAGCGTTGCCAACACACGACTGTTTATTGGGAACATTCCAAAATCGAAGTCAAAAGAGGAAATTCTTGCGGAATTTAAAGAACACACAGGTAAATTTTGGCCCAAAAAGTGGTACCAAATCTCGTTCGCAGACGTTTTGAATAGGTGGCTTTTTTCGTGGGAAGGATTTTTGGTTTTGGAGCTGATGATGTTGTGTTCATCCTTACCTAGTATCTGTGCGGTATAGTTGGGTTCATTATTTTTCGATCATCCTGGCCTTCTTGAAAACCACTTTTGTACATCTTCGGGTAAGTTTCTCCTTTTTTCATTCATTTCATATCGTAGCAGGTAAGCGATTCTGTCTTCACTGTCTTATTTTTCTTAGGAAGTTTTTCTTCATAATACCATTTATTATTATTTCAAATGATAAAATTTCAGAGGGCGTGACAGACTGCATAATTTATTCAAGTCCTGATGCAGGGGAAAGCCGCAAGAATCGTGGCTTCTGTTTCCTTGATTTCTGCGACCACAAGACTGCATCAGACGCGAAACGAAAAATTCATGCTGGCAAAGTAAGTTTTATAATCAGTATTTCTCAGATATTTAAATTCTTTCTGACAATCTTTCTGGTTAATGAGATTTGACTTTGAATTTCCAGTTTTATTTGGTAAATATATTCAGAGCAACAAATATTGGTTGATATTAGCAAGAAAAAGCCACATTTTTGAAATTTCATTGCTATGGTGATGACTAAATATTTCCATGCTTTTTAAGTTGCGACCATGGAATTCGGATTTGGTAGTAGACTGGGCTGAACAGCAAGAGGAACCAGATGAAGAAACGATGGCAAAAGTGAAAGTATTATATGTACGGAATTTGAAAGAGGCCGTTACTGAGGAGCAACTTAAAGAAATGTTTTCAGCTTACGGTGAAGTTGATCGAGCTAAAAAAATTCGAGACTATGCCTTCATTCATTTTATGGAAAGAGAACCTGCGATCAAGGTACTTTTTCAATCTTCAGCTGTTGATGGATCTATCTGGATTGTTAAAGTTTTAATATCATTATTTAATGTCGATTCATTTTATAATCTCTTTAGGCGATGGAAGCACTGAACGGTACAGAATTGGAAGGAATTGCAATTGATATTTCTCTTGCAAAACCTCAAAGCGACAAGAAAAAAATGATGCGTGGACGTGGTCGAGGTTTTGGTAGTCTACGTGGTGCATTTGGTGATTTCAGTTTTGGTCGTGGCGTGCGAGGTGGGCGTGGTACAGCAAATTTCGGACGTGGTAGTTTCGGTTCACCGACTGATTTTGGTTATAGTGGTTATGATCCATATGGTAATGTTTAAGCGATCATCGTGATTCTCAGTTTCTAATCGTTAAAAATCTCTTATGATGGTCATTTTCTAAATACTGTAATATGTAAATTTCAACAGTTATGAAGTCAAATAATATGTTCCAGCAGGCTATGAAGAATTATATGGTTATGGAACACCTCCAAGTGCTTATGGATATGGCTATGATGCTTATGGTTATGGTCCTGACCCTTATGGTTACGGGTATGGTTCACCACCGATAGGAGGTCGAGGAGGTCGAGGTGGCATACCAGTATGCTTTTAGAGGAGACTTTTTAGACATTGTGATTGATGTTGTAGATATATGATCCGTCTCACATGAAAATCAACGTTCCTTTCTAAATAAATGATATTTATGTAGAATGAGACAAGTAACAGCTTAAGCTTTTAGAGATCTACTTCTTTATTAAACTTATATAGGATCAAGAAAAGAAATTTTGTTTGTTGTTACTTAGTTTCATGGGAAACACAAGATTACGACACATTTGTGTTTTGATTAGCTTGGAAACTTGAGCTTAGAGTTCACTTTTGAGATTGACGGAATAAAATTTGGACAAGCTAGAAAAGATAAATTTCCTACTGTCAACTACGTTTGGCATGATTCTCTAAGCTTCAGTTTAGCTTGTTGCTCTCTTGTTTGTAGTTATATCCGCATAGCATATTTAGATTAGAATTTATCTTAGATTGACTTAGCTAATGGATAACTATCATAATGAAAAAATGGGAAATCAGATGGTGAAATGATATGATACGGTTCAGCAAAAGTGCTATATCATTTGGTAATATAGTATGAATGTTTCTCGTAGTGATTGCTTCTTTATTCTTTGTCACTTTTCCCAAAAATGATCAGTGACACATGCCTTTTGTCCGCATATATAAAAAGCCCTAAATTAAATTTCCTTTCACAGTTTTATTCTAAATCATGTTAGTAACAATGAAATATGCATGTGAAAAGTAGGTTTTTCCTGGTAGTGGTGTTTTCAGGGAGGCGGATTTCAACCGCGTGGTTCCGCAGGTCGAAGTCGTGGTACAGGAGGTCGAGGCGGCCGTGGAGCAACGACCCCTCGAGGTGCTAAACGTCCAGGTGATGCCGCCGGCGGTCCCGCTTCAAAGCGAGAATTTGGCAATGATGATTTCTCAGCTGATGTTAATATGAATTCATTTTAAGTTGTGAATTTCTTATAGCTCATTCACATCATCATGATTCTCATTTTCTCTTTTCTGCCGCATTTCATTTTTTTTATCCCCACAACTGGGGCTTTTCAATTATTTATTTTTAACTAGTTTTGTTGTTTTGATGGTTAATATCTCAAAGCATAATCTTTTACACAGAATTTTGATTGCAAATTCGAGGTGCGGTCCTATTTGTTTTCAATTTAATTATATGTCGTGTTATAATAATGTCGTGTTTCTATTTTTTAAATCTTTTGAATCCGATAGTACTTTTTATTGCGTCTTGTCTTCTCATGAGCATGATATTGTTCGTTTTTGAAAGTTCCAGAAGCTTCATGGTCGTAAGAGAAAACTTCCAAGATTTTCACAAAATTTTTGATTTGTATTTGATTTTACGGGATTTGAATTTTCGATCCAGTGATTTTATTTTGGTCACACCTGAATTAGTTGATTTTACTGGCCAGCTTTAAGTTAGATAATTTAATAAGAAGGAGACTGTCAACATATACCGTATACAATGTACTAATTCAAATTGCATTTGAAACTCTGAAACATGCATCACATTTTGCATTCATCGTTTTTCAGCTCATTTCAGTTAGTAATCAAACTTATGATTATGGGCTAATAATACTTATCTGGGAAGTCGCAGCAGTACTTTTGTTGCTGGGCATTATAATTGATTTTTGATAATGAGGAAATATTTTGAAGCTGTGATTAAATAGGCAATTAAAACATTAGATAGTAAGGAATGTTAACCGGGCGAGCGTACCTTTGACAATGGAATTGTTAGTTTTGACTGTTGGGTGAAGTCTGATTTATAAGTTCATAGGACAATTTAATCAATGTTTTATGAACAAAATGATTAATGGTTTCATGTTGCTATTGGCATCAGTGGTTGCTCGATTTTTTCGTATTGTGAACCGACAAATTGTTAAGGAACTTTTACATTCTTCAATGTAAAAGAGCTTTGGTATGATAAAAATGTGTTCTATTTTCATTGGAAATGTAAATTTCATGAATTCTGTGACAATGAATTGAAATTATATGTATTGTTTCTTTTCTACCGAATAATCTATTATTTATTTAGCAGTGAGTGACGTGGATTATGTTTGTATTTCCAATTTCGAGAATTGTTCAAGTTATTACAGAGAACATTTCTGAATAACTTCGCAAGTTGTTTAATTGTTATTGAAATTAATTAAACTTTTGTTATATTCCCATAATAGAAAAAAGATTCCCAATCACTACATGTGTATTATGTTGCTTTCAGCATAGAATTGATAGATATCGATTAGCTTTATAATGAGCCAAATTCTAAGTTCTAAAGATGCGACGTATCTGCAAAGGACAATTTGTTGTCCTTTGACTTAACCATAATTCGTTAATGAAATGAAAGAAATATAGTGTATTATATTTCTTCCGTTTTATGATCGTAGCATAACTGGTATGACTGTCTCCGTAAAATTCGATTTTGCTGGATGGCTATGACATGAAAAGAAAAAAAAAAAGAAAAAAGATTTGTCGGATGTGGTTCGGAATGCTAATTATTCGTCAATGGAAGCTTCTAATTAATTGGCATTTGGGAATCGTGATAGATGAATGATGGGGTTGGGCGATGCTTCAAGAATATTACGATAATATTGTTTTACATTTGTTCATTTAATTAGAAACATTTTGCATCTGCAAAATTAACTAATGAATGTATTAAAACAATAGTTTTTTCAATAATTATCCCCAAAAGGTAGCAGAAATTTTGCAGAATTCATATAACAATAGATTATAAAGTTAATTGTGTGCAAAATACAAATGTTATCATAATGAAACGTCTTGTAATCGAAGGCAAATTTTATTAAACAAGCCAATTTTTTAAAAGAATTGATTTACGAATTCAAGCAATAAGAAAATTTGTTCAGTTTATTATAAATACGTAAATTGATTTATGGTTCGATCACATGGTTCATTTTAAATCCAGAAAATAATAAAATCGCAAGTTAGGAAAAATTTGTGAAAAGATGTGAAGGGATGTAAATTAATATCCTTCGTCCGATTACTTCTCTGCTTGAACAAGAAATATAGCAACAAGAAATATATTTCGAAAAAAAATCGGAAGATTTTTGCATTATGTAATTTAGCGGTCGCAAATTCTTTATCATATTTGACAAAAAATTTTTTTAATCTTTCTATTTTGATGCGTTTAACTGTTTTTTCATAGTGATAAAGAAAGATTTTATGACTCTTTTCTTATCACATATATAGGCTGTATGGAAAATAACATTTGTTCTATTCATACTTCAATTTTAGCAACATTTTAATTGCTGCTGGACACCTTTATGGTAGATATTTTGAATTTCGAAACAGTGAGAATAGAATTCATTCCAACATTAAATTTGTTATCATACTTTCATGTTAATCTAATATTGAGAAATTTTGTAGTTTGCTTTTTGAAGCAAATGACCTATCAAAAAAGTTAAAAGACAAAAGTTTTCATGTTGGAAACAATCAAGTTTAATACATGAAAAGAAAAGAAACATGAAATATAAGAAATTTAACTTCTATGATAATCTAAATTGCTTGATCTTTATTGTTTGAAATGAACCAATCCATTCTTGATTTACCGATTCATATTATTATTCCAATTGATCTTTTTTCCTTCGTTAAAGCTATTTAAAGGCTATTTGTCTCCTTTTACTGATAAGATAATAAAAATAATGTAAACATAAGGACAACCAATTTATCATTTATTCTATACATGAAAAAGACTTATTCCTACGTTGACTTCTTATTCCATTTAATTCATTCTAATTGTTGAGCAACTGGAAATGTGGAAGATTTGTTTCCATCATCAATTCATTATAAGGAATGGTTGCAGTTTCTTAGAATATCCATAGTGAATGATTTTTTGATTTTTCTTTTTTTTTTTTTTTGAAATATGATAATTGCTATATACAATAACTTATATTGACATTTTCATGTTACGTCCCAATCGATGCATGCTATAGGAATTAATATTTATAGATTATAAACAAAAATTTGTCATGTTTGGCATAGTAATTGGATTATTTCAATGGCATTAAATTCCACGTTAAATAAGTCATGATCAATTAGATTATTGTATAATGATCTCAATGAGCATCCTTTTAAAGTCATGACTAGCAAAAAATTTCCAAATATTTTGTACAAGGAACACATTCAATCGATATGACTGTTTATGTAATTATAATTTTTACTATACCATCTATTTTATTGTATACTAATTTATATGTTGATATCCATGAAATTTTCTAAGTTCCGAATTCTTCCCACTATTCCTAATATAGTCGAGTCACTCCATGTTGCCTATGCAGCTATTTCTGCCACAACTTGTGATGCATTTTGTTATCTTTCAATCTACATCGTCTCCTCACCCATACTTAAATAGATTTTAGGAAATCATAAAACTATGCATACTTCTACAACAGAATCCTTTGTGACAATGCAGAGAGATGCATTATTTATTTTCATCATAACAGTTAGTGAGATAAGAAAAGCAAAACATTATGAATATAACAACTCTCCTATGATTTACTAATTATATATGGAATAATCTAAGATGGAAAAAAGAATTCATTTGTTTATACTAATGTAAACAATGAGATACTCCATAACTTATTTGAAACTGGTTATAAAGGATGTCACTAGTTCCTTTAATTTTGCATCAGTCTGTGGAGTTATCTGGCCTTCTTCACGAATCGTTTTTAGTAATTCTTTCTGTGTCTGTCGGATATGAGTTAAAAATTCTCTTTCAAAAACTGTTATAAGGGATGGATCCAATTTATCGAGATGTCCTTTAACACCAGCATAAATTACAGCTACCTAAAATGCTCTACATTTATTATATGTGCATTTCATTCATATGTATGTATATAGTTTTTTTGAGAGTGAAAAGCAGTTTTTATACTACCCTAATAAGGAAATGACACTGAAAAAACAACAACCTGGATAACTCGAAATGGTTGCTGGTGTGACTAAGTTGCTTTGGACCTGCTAACATAGCTAAAAAAGCAAAAAAGCAAGTACCTGTTCTTCGATTGCCATTGGTACATATTGTCCCTGCTTGAGAAGTTCTGTTAAACGCACACCGCGGTTCAACAGTTGTTGCGTAGCTGCATCCAAATCGGAACCAAATTGTGCAAATGCAGCTACTTCACGATACTGGGCCAGTTCCAATTTCATTGAACCAGCTACCTAAATGCTATGCATGAAATGTTATGTCAAGAAATACAGAGATATCTATAATCAAACAAATGAATTATAACTCATTTACATGGTTAAAAAAAAGTGCTGTGGAACTTGCAAAGAAACGAAATTTCATCATTGCATTATCGACTTCTGATCATGATTAATTAGGGACGAAAATCTACATGCTGAATTTAGCTGTAGATTCTAACGAGTAATATACGACAAATTATAAATTTTAAATAACCTAAAAAAATTTCTTTAGCTCCAATTGTCACAGCAATACCTAATTTACAATTTTTCTGTAGAACTTTTTTAACTTCCTTTTCCATTTATCAATAAATTTCGGTTCATCATTTCCAACTACAAATAGTTAAATGGCTTAATTAAGCCAATAAAGGTTTATTTAAGTTATTCCCAATTTTCAGAAGGACAATATGCGGATCCAAGTGATAATCAGAAAAAAATCGTTTGTTAGTGAATGTAATGGCATGTATCGTAATCTATAATCTAACCTGCTTCATCGCTTTTGTCTGTGCAGCTGAACCGACTCTCGACACTGATAAGCCAACATTGATTGCTGGTCGTATACCTTTATAAAACAACTCCGTTTCCAGGAATATTTGCCCATCTGTGATTGAAATCACATTGGTGGGAATATAAGCAGAAACATCGCCAGCTTGAGTTTCAATAACTGGTAGTGCTGTCAATGAGCCACCTCCATGAGAATCATTCATCTAAAAAACTTTTCGTGTGTGATTGATAAGAAACTTCAAAAACTTGGAATCTCAAGCGTTCTCTGAATGTGAAAATATAAAAAATGAAAACTCAAAACTGGAAAGTGAAACCAACTATATGTGAATTACTCATCAAAGTCTGAATAAATCTTCCCGGAGGTCAAGCAGCAACCGACTTTACCATCCAAATACTATATTTTTGGGAACAAAAGCAAATTTTCCTAAAACTAGTGACTGTGAATTTCACGAGAAAAAACAACAACGATAAACATACTTTTGCTGCTCGTTCTAACAAACGAGAGTGAAGATAGAAGACGTCACCAGGATATGCCTCACGTCCAGGAGGACGTCTCAGCAGCAGCGACATTTGTCGATAAGCCACAGCTTGTTTTGAAAGATCATCATAAATAATCAATGCATGTTTCCCATGATCTCGAAAATATTCACCTACTGCACAGCCAGAATATGGTGCTAAATACTGAAGCGGTGCAGCATCTGCAATTATATATGAATCCATTTTTAAATTTTCGATAAGTTTAATTGACGCTCAAATTACATGCTGTTCATTATGCAACCAGTGTATGCGAAAGAAATATGACAAAATACACTACTGTTTGGAGATTATCAGCATCTATCGTCCATCGCTGTTTTGAACGACTATAGAAAGCACGAATATGCATAGGAACTATCACAACAGAAGTAAAAAATAAATAGGAATAACCAGATGCGGTGGCCGAAACAATAATTGTATATTTAATAGCACCAGTATCGGTGAGTCGCTTTACGATCTGTGCAACAGTGGATCGCTTCTGTCCAATAGCAACATATATACAGTAAAGTTTTTTCTTCTCATCGCTACCTTCATTAAATCGTTTCTGATTTATTATTGTATCGATTGCAATTGCCGTTTTTCTATTAAAAGATAGTCATAATATTACAATTACATGATGACAGCAGTTAAAAAATGATAATCCTATAGGGTAACTAGCTTTCATATAATTTCTAGGACAAAAGAACATTCGCTTAAATAATTCTACTGCAAAAAGGAAAAATACGAATAAAATTTCTTTGATTGGTATCGCTAAAAACTTGAAATCCAATTCTTGCAAACCCGTCAACAAAAAAAATCAAAGTTTTCACACACAAAGTTGCTGGAATATAAATCTAGAGTATCAAACTGATAAGAATAAAACTGACACATCGATCAGTGAAATAAAACATACCCTGTTTGTCGATCCCCAATAATAAGTTCACGCTGTCCACGCCCAATTGGTACCAGCGAATCCACAGCTTTTACTCCAGTAAGCATAGGTTCACGTACACCAATACGAGGAATGATTCCTGGAGCTTTAACACCGACCCGAGATCGTTCCGTACATTTTATTGGTCCTTTACCATCAATTGGATTACCCAAGGCATCCACCACACGACCCAGCAAAGCTTCTCCAACTGGGACGTCAACAATTGCTCCCGTACGTTTTACAATATCACCCTCTCGAATAACCTTATCGTTACCAAACACTACGACACCAACATTGTCCGGTTCCAGATTCAGTGCCATACCCTTTAAACAAATGGTCTTTAAAAGTACAAAAACTTCAGCTTTTAGAGAATTCCGAGTACTTCCTCTCTTATCAACAATTCATATTCCTTTTTGCTTAGATACATACAAATAGACATTTATGTGTCTCCAAACAACTTGACATTACAAAAAGGAAAACTTCAGAGAAAGGATCTACTGAACTGATTTGGTTCGAAAATCTATATAAATCGGACAAGTGGTGCTCCTTTGTTATCTCTTCTTACATTGTTTTTAAAACTTTCTTGCATGCAAAAATAAAAAATTGCTACCTTCATGCCGCAATCGAATTCCACCATTTCTTCAGCTTGAATATTTTTGAGGCCATAAACACGAGCAATACCATCACCAATAGAAAGTACTTTGCCGGTTTCTTCTAGACTAACCGTTGATTCCTGTCCCCGTATGCGATCTTCCAAAATTTTCAATACTTCAGCACCAGCTGCGCAGAAACGACTACTTGTTCCAAAACCGTTCGATGAAGCCTAGAACTTATTTTCATTTTTCTATTGCGATATTTTGACTAATAACGAGTTTCAAATAACTAAATCCAGAATTCAATTCGAATTAAAGCCTTTTTAAAAAGAAACATACCTTCGAAATTCTTGCCACTGTTGACAGTAGCTTCCTCGACAACATCTTCCCGGTATCACTTTGCCTAAAAACTGATTCAGTTATAGATGAATGATATAGATACTGCTGCGCTCCGCCAACAGCATATTTTAAAGGAGAATGAACAACAGTGTCGAAGGATTTCAACAGATAAAAACTATGTTGAGAGCTGATGCTCAGCAAGAGCCTAACTTGCATAGTTTGTCACATGTTCTCCCGATTAATTAAATGCAATTAGGTTCCTGAAGTGATCTATCAAACGAACAACAGCAACATCAGGAAAGATTATGCAACAGACGCCAAGAAACAGCGTGACTCACGTCAGCCGCACTTTACACGTTAATCATAGCATCATCCATATGACACACACATAAATATAAAAAATCACTGATCGAATTATACATTTTTCAATCAACCACATATTATTCGGATAGAATAACACTATGAAACGAATGCATCCCCTGTTGTAATAAATAATATATAAGTCGTTATATGTGATATATGCATTTTCATATTGATAATTTAAGATGATAGATGTAAATAATCTGATAAGTTAGCGAATAATTTGAGCTGCATTAATATATATTATTAAAATATGCAAATGCAGATTGTTTAACTAAACAACTGATTACTTCACGCATAAATTAACTTAATAAATTGCTAAATTAAATGAATGTATAATATATCTCTTAAAGATCTTAACTTTAAGAAAGTTAGATTGCTGATCGATCTCGCTACTATCTCAGATGCAGAAATGATAGGTATCCCTGCATTAGATTCTCAAACATTATGGTGTCAACTAGATTTACTATTCACATTTTACTTAGAGTATCAAAAATCAACGGAAGCGCAAAACATGAGAAAATCTTTGTATCTGATGTAACAAATAAATTGATCAAATAAATGCAATATTTCATATCATACTTTTTTCTAAAACAATAGAATGAGTTTTTTACATTTAACATAATAAAGTCCTAATGAGAAATACCATAAACTTGATATGTCTGCATGAGCTTCAAGTTTCCATTCCTTGCTTGATATATATATAAACCGGTCTCTCCAGCACTTTTTTTGGATCTACTATATCTTCTCATTACGATACTACAAACTTTGTAAAAAAAAAAAAAAAAAGCGATAAGAATATTTATGAATAGAAATGAGGTTCAGTTAAAAATAAGGGAGAGCGTAATATTTGCGAGAAATTTCTAAAGTAATCCGAAAAAAAACTTAAAGTTAGACAAAGAAAAACTAATTATGATGGAACTTATTAATTAAGGATATGAAATGTACTAAGAAATGAGAGGAAATGAGAGGGATGGTTTTTTTTTTTAAATATCAGAAGTTTGGAGCGGATGGGATTCAAATTGCCAACGATATTTTCTCTACGTGCTGTTGCAAAATTTGCTCGCAATAGTTGTTCATGTCATAAGTCAGGGAGAGGTCAGTTTATTGGTCGGTGTTGGTCTATACTTCAAATTCTTCCTCACCTTTGACCTTTTTCATGACATACTTGCTGATTGACTTTGTTCGGGTTTCAGTAACACGAAAATAAGGTTGATTCGTGAGCATTTTGATGTTCCGCATGAGAACATCAATGCAGAGTGTTGATGAAATTATGATTAGTTACAGCAATAGAGGATCTTATTATTTTACAGGTAAATCGGAAGAGTTGGCTGATACTGATGGCCAAATCCTACGATTATCTCTTCAAGGTTCGTTACTATTTTCACTGGTTAATTTGAAATTTGATCCAGAGATCAGTTAGCTGAATTATCACGATGAGTTTGTACTAAAAGCATGTCTTTTCAAAGAATTGTTAAGGTAGTTCATTTATAATACATCACTACATCATTAATAGCGTTTAATCGGAAACTGGGCTTGAAAATCCTGATGAATGGCTCAAAAACTTCAATTCTTTTTCATTCATATTGTATTTATAACTGGTTTTTAGATAATTTTAGGTGAAAAGTTCATGTTTTGTAAAGAAGGGATCAAATTTAAAAATATTTGAAACGAATGAATCTATTTGTTTATCTCACATATGTGCTCTTTTTTTTAAAGCTACTTCTTATCGGAGATTCTGGTGTCGGAAAGACATGTGTGCTTTTTCGATTTTCGGACGATTCCTTCAACAATTCATTTATCTCCACTATCGGTAACTACTTGTTTATACAGTTTTTATAAATTTACGTCAAGATAATTACTTTAGTATCGATTAATTAGTATTGACTTTAAGATTGATTAATTTACATCAAGATGGTTACTGTAATAGTATTAATTCGTTAGAGAATGAATATTTAAGGTATTGATTTCAAGATACGAACGATAGAATTGGATGGAAAAAAAATCAAACTCCAGATATGGTATGTTTTACTTATATTTCTTTACATGATATTTTATTCACCAATAAAAATCCTTATCAAAATCACTTATATTTGAATGTATTATTTTTGATTTTACTCAGAAACCTCAGTCGCAAGTTCTTCTTTAGGATAACTTCTTAATTCAAGATTCAAGTTCAATTTAATAGTGCGCATATTCAACGTGTTGCCTTTGCAATAATTGAATCGAGTCTGATGTATTAATAAAATAATTTTTTCAGGGATACTGCTGGTCAGGAACGCTTTAGAACAATTACGACTGCTTACTATCGAGGAGCTATGGTATGGCTGCATTAATACTTTCCCAAGATTTCTTTCTTCACATCATATCATTCCGTATTTTTCCGTACTACGTATTACATTATTGGTGCTGATATTACATTATTGCTGATTAAATATGAAAAAAAAGTAATTTGAAGGGGATCATGTTGGTGTACGATATAACGAATGAGAAATCATTCGATAATATAAAAAACTGGATTCGAAATATCGAGGAACATGCATCGTCGGATGTGGATCGAATGATTATTGGCAATAAATGCGATATCGAAGAAAGGCGACAAGTATCACGAGAACGTGGTGAACAGGTTAGTTAATTTTTCCTGTACCTTCACTGTTAAGTGATCCTAATCATTTTGCAGAGATAAGTATTTCAGATTAAACGAGAAAGCATACAAAGATATCTGCGCGTCAGTTAAAATACTGCAATATAGAAAAAATAACTTATAAAATTTTAGACCAAAGAAGATAAAAAATGTAAAAGGATACAAAATTCTTAGGCAAAGAAGATATAGATTTATAAAGATTAAGTGAGATCGGCTAGTTCGGTATAATAATTAATTCACTATTAAAATGACTTCTAAAGAGCATATTTTATATTGCAGCTGGCCATAGAATATGGTACAAAATTCATGGAGACATCGGCCAAAGCAAATATCAATGTTGAGGAGGCATTTTTCACGTTGGCCCGTGATATAAAATTGAAAACAGAACGTGCGTCACAGCTTAACACTACCCAAAATACTGGTCGAATAACGATCCACCAAGCGCCAAAAAAAAATTCTTCATTTTTTTCGGGTTGGAGATGCTCACTTGTCTAGCAGTAACTTACCCTTTTGTTTCTTGTTATCATGGCCACACTAAGATGAGGCGTTAATCACTGTTTTACTTATAGATGCGGGTCTTCGTAATGTATCCTTTGACATAAAAATGCTTTCCAAACCTGTATTTTTAGCTGTTAGTTGTCATGAACTTGTATAATTTATATTTGAATCCCGGACATTTAAGTAGTAGAGTGATATTTTATTTCCTTTATTTGGTATAATGCATCAAAAGCACATTTCCCGCATTTCATTAGTTCTTGAACTTTTATTCACGTTTGAGCAATTCTTTATTATCATTTCGTCTGTCACAAGAGGGTCAAGTATCTTCCTTCCCTATCCTTCCTGACTAAATTCTAATTTATCTTTGAAAAGTTTATCCTTGTCGCAAATAAGGAAAACTGACAATTGTTCTGAGGACAAAATAAGAGATAGGAAATACCCTAGTTTTATATTGATTTCTTGTTATGAGCTTTCCTTAGAATAATCCCACAAGTTCAACTTACAAAGATTACGAAGACTCGTTTCTTCGGTGACAACTTTTTTACGCAGGTAGTCCAGTCCTACAATAACCACCGTTGCTTGTCAGAGGATAGAATCTGATAATGAGAGACAAGCTATAAATCTAGCACTGAAGTCAAAGTTAACGACTTTTCCATCGTTAAGTTAAAACCGATGTTGAAGATCGTGAGAAGCAAAATATCGGTTGGAAAAAGAATACCGGTAATCATAATGTTGTACAAATATAATGACGGCCGCATTTTGTTATGTCATATAAGTTGTACCTGATGTATAAATACTACTTCTAGACTTATTGATTATTTGTTTCTTAAAGTCCAGCCAATTTAACAATCATATTTCTTTCTTTTTTTAAAACTTTCGCGGTGTTAAGTAACAAGAACCATTCCATAGAATTCTCAAAATTACTTAAAGAATATTAGTTATCCACAATCCGAATATTTCAGAATTCATTTAGACATATAATGAGGGATATATTACCCAAACGATAGAACGGAAATTTTTTAGCAACAATGCGTATTACGACAACATTAGATTCAGGCCAAAAACCAATGCAGTTTCCAGTATTCAACGATTATATTCATATATTGCGCGATTTATGAATCGATGTATACTTATAAGTTCGTCAGTTGATACTTTCAATTTTTTACTATGTATACAAATAGTTAGAAATCAGCATATACACAAATATATGACACAAAAGCGAGAAAACATTTCACAACACTTAAAATATAAAGGAAACAATTAGGAAATACAAAAATGGTCACCCGTGGCGTATTAAGAAGCGTGTAGCAAATAAATATAAGACCATGTCTTTTTGATCTCACTGCGCAAGGAAGTAAAAGGTGAACGAATTTTGATTTCCCCCAACATTCACGGGAGAAAAGCATCTCACTTAAAATACTGCCTTCGCCACTGGTCGAACAATGAGCTATATACGATGCTAACGCCATCCTTTGCAAAACGATTCGCCATGAAAAAATAAGTACTAAAACATAGGGAAGTAATTCGCAGCTAAATTCTATTCTATATCATATGAAGCTTCAAAGAATCTTAAGAATCTTGCCAAGTTATTATACGGAAGTACGTTTTGCTACTTGTACTTGAACTTTGCAAATTATTAGCACAATTAGAGAATTATGGATCAGCAAACACCATAGTGAAAAAGCAACTGAAGGAGGCGTACACGAAGGAGTACAATTTTAAATAATTCAAAAAATAAGTTCAAAGAAATAAATGAAGCAAGGGAGGCATCACTGGTCGTTTAAACGAAGAATATGATTACATAAAGTGTAAAAAAAGAACATCTTGAATCAGACTGAAACTAAGTTTTAGAACTTTTAGAACTGGATTCATATGATTCAAAAAATAAGTTGCTAATTTACGACAAATCCAGTAATATAATAGTTAAACTGTGTGTTGCTCAAATTTCACCGAAAAAGTTCTACGACAAAAAAATAGATAAATATGATGGAATAAAATTATCGAGGATTTCTGAAATTTCTGATTCTTCCAATTATTTACACCTCAGTAGTTGCACTCGAAAAAAAAAAAACTTGATATACTCGCGCTCTTCGTTCAAACTAGTTGAAAGAAATAATACACCAGGGTAGAAGCAGATGAATTATTAGAATTTCTCGGACATACAATCAACTTTCTTCGTAATAATCAATTGCATATCAGATACTAATACTCAAAAGTCATAGTATCAATCGTTCACGTTCAATTCATTACTGGAAAACTGTTGACAGTTCAGAAATAAGGAAAACTACTAAAGATAGTACAGTATCCTAAAGTTTTTTAACAGGTATCAAAATGAACGCATGGAAGTATTTCTGCAGTAGAGAACCTGCAGATCGATATCATTCATCATTCCTGTGATTCTTTACCTAGCCGTCGAAGTCGAACTGAAAAACAGAAAGTTATTTTTTTTGCTTTCTGAAGTTTAGTTATTCTGACTCAAGAAGCATGCTTTTGAATATGGCATACAATGCAAAATCTAAATGGCTTTCTAATAATAATGGAACCAACGTCTTTCATAATTTCTTTCAAGAGCTTCCGAAACTCGATGACGTGCTTCCATTGACTGAAATGCTACGCCAACGCGCAAAAGTGATTCATTCTCCTCTACTGTAAGCATCATATCCATTTCTATTTGATTTCCTAACACGCTTGCTCGCTGGAAATAGAAAATGAAAAAACAACAGTCTTCCAGAAATGGATAATTTCAAATGAATTCAATTACTGTGCATATATACATATATATACATACAAATATAATGAAGAAGCTCAGTTTTAAATAAATGAGCTTGAAAAATAATTTATATTCCAGAAAAAATTATTACTACCCGTTTGATGAAAAGTGATATAATTTAATAGATGTTTACACTTTGGCGCATGACTCATAATGAAAGATATGGTAATTATTGAGAACAGCTCTAATAAAGAATGGAACCAAAAAAATGAAAGAAGCAATAATCAGAATGTAAAAGAAAAATACCTGATTTTCAGCATGAAATTCAGTCAGATTTTGAGTGACAAGTGTAGCTCGTAATAATTTCGCCAATAATTCCGGTGTTATGAAATTTGACTCGATATTCAAAACACGTAGCGATGGTGATGTTTCTAACAATTCAACTAAACCCTAAAAAGTATTTACAAATTATAATTAAATCATGATATTATATATTTTTTTTTTTTGATTGTAAAAATGGACTGAAGATTCAGCAAAAGATTTGAGAATAATGACTAATAACGTATCGGAAAATGGATTAATTATGCACGTAAAAATTATTACAAAGTGTAGATACGATAAAAATTGGGGAAAAGTGTAAAATGTTGTAAGGAATCATTAATTTCCCATCCACTGTTATTCTGCTAGCAGCATTTTCGCTGCTTTATTCTGTCCATATCTAAGTATGACACTTCAATGTTTTATAGAGTTTAGCATAAATTAACCACTACTACATTATTTTACACTACCATTTATTAATCCACATTAAATTGCTCATATGCCGATAAATACTGTAAAGTAAAAAGTATATATATTGAAGGAAAAGCAGCGAACTAACTCTAGCTTCTTGATCAGAGATAGCAGTATTGGCCAACGATAGCTTTTTAATGTGTTTGCTAGCACAAGATGCTTTAATGAGAGCCCTGATGCGCTCCTTCGATATTCGCTTCATGTTATTGATATTTATTTCTGTCACCATCTCATCGTTTGCTTCAAGTTTTCTGTAATTCAAAATCAAGCTTTCATTTACATAAAAAATTAAAAACTCTTAAAAAAATTTCATTGTGGAAGTACCAAACATTCAAATCTTATAAAAACAAGTTAAGTGAATTTACCTGATGCATTCATCAACGTCAGTATCATTTTCTGGTTCATCCGGAAGAACTTTTGCTTCGAAAGCCCTAACAACACCACTAAATGTAGTTCCTGTTGTTTCATCTTGACCTTTACCCTATAAAGAAGACAAATCCTTATTTTCGCCGAAAAGGACGCTAATGTCAAGAAAAAAGTAAAAGAACAGAATAGCTTCAATGCATAAAAAATAACTTCTTGGGAGCAATATCCTTCACTTTTTTACATTTACGCACAACTTTCATAAATAAACAATATTCGTTCAAGTATCCTGTGCTTCTCATTAGCATGGCTCATTTTCTTGAAATAGAAGAATGGATATACAGACTTTGTTCGCTTGAAGATCACAACTTTAGAAATTAAGAGTAGAGCGAAAGATTTAAGGAAATTATTTTATCGAGGCCTGCGGGTAGAATTGTGAACATTTAATGATCACTTCCATCATTAGTTTTTTAAGCACTGAGAATAGAGACTGAGAGCTTTAGCAATAAAGATATCTC
This sequence comes from Onchocerca volvulus, assembly GCA_000499405.2. Classification (NCBI taxonomy): domain Eukaryota; kingdom Metazoa; phylum Nematoda; class Chromadorea; order Rhabditida; family Onchocercidae; genus Onchocerca; species Onchocerca volvulus. Next base: position 10,693,756 of record HG738137.1, on the reverse strand, counting down.
AATACTGAAACTAACAATTAAAATGATCAGTTACGGTAACTTACAATATTGCTTAATTTTTTTGATTTTATTGTTTCGCTGATTTGAAAGCTGCAAGTCAATATCGAGCAATGAGAAGTTCCTAGATCATAGAAATAACATTTAGCAGAAATAATGATATAAAAGACCTTCAAAGCATTGTAATACTGAGACTGGTTGAGCAAGTTGTGCATACCAAGAATACCAGCTAAATCAACGAGATCCTTTTCGGGTGCTTCATGCAGTGCTCCGTCCAAATCGTCCTCGTCATCCAGATCCAACTCTATTGGCATTTCCATTTTACCGGATTCCTTATCATTATTCTCTTTCGGCTCATAAATTTTTCCTGCAACAGAATATATTAGTCCACTTCGATAGTAGTAACAGTCTCCGAAAAAATCGAGATAAAAGAACAAAAAGAAGGATACAACAAAAAGTATTGAAAGACCAGTAATGAAAAAAGAAAACCGACTTTGGGCAAAAATGGAAATTACTAAATTTACTAATAAAAAATAGAAACGATGATTTGGGGCTGCATCTTTCGCGACAAAAGATTCAAAAAAAAAAAAAAAAAAAGAAAAATTGATATCTCTCAATATTTTTTTTTTTTATTAGCAGTGAATATTTTCACTGTCTTCCGGAAGATTTTGAGCTTAGAATTTATCAGCTATTAAATTTGAAAAAAGAAGCTTATATGCAAAATAAGATAGCGCTACTAACTTGTTCAGTTCACTTGAACAACTAACCCCGTTTAATTCCTGGACTAAATGGCACCCATTCCTCCCAGTCTGCTTCTTGTTTTGCACTTTCCTCGAGGAATACTAATAGTTTATCCCGTTGGTAAGGGCCAGTTGGCTGTTTGCTGGTTTGATTGGGACATCGTTGTGACGGTGGAAGTAAGGAATTCTGAAAAAAATAGTGACCTCAAAAAATATACTATATATTTTGAACAAACGAATTTGTTAATTGCAAAAAGAATTCAATACTAAACAATTCAAAACTAAAAACTGAAAAAACTGAACAAGAAAATTTGTCAGCCATTAAGTTAAGGGTAAAGCAAAAAGAGAGACAAACAATTTTATACGTCATAGTAGATCATACAACAGCTCTTCTTCCAAATAATCGAAGAAAAAAATCAAATACAAATATAAATATAATGATCGCTTACATCAGGATCGAAGTCATTGTTGAGATCTTCGAGTTCTTCCGGAGATAATTTAGATAGAAGTCCTTCTAGGTCAGCATCATCTAAATCTCGCAGTTCTTTGGTATAAAGTTTCGGAGCAGCAGTACCAACTTTAGTACGAGCTGCCGGTGCAATTATTCTAGTTTCTTCCGAATAATAACTGTAAATAAAAGCGTTATATTATGAAGGCACTGAAAATGAATTGTTATCTATAAAACATTCCAACTAAGTACAGTAAGAGACTAGAGAGGATGCATATGACCTAGTAAGATAATAAACACTGAATTTGTCGGCTTAATAAGTGGGAAATGAAAAGAGAGTGAAATTAAGCCAAGCAATCATAATTTTTTTTCCCAGCAATAAAATGAGATTACGAATTCTTTTTTAAAATATATTTCAAGAAAGTTAGAAATATATTCAAAAAGTACACATGCATACTTGAAATTTTTGAACAGTACGAAATTACAATTCTCATGAATATTTCCGATATTTTCGATAAATATATAACTCAAAGAATAAGTTAGCATCAATGATTAGATGAGTGACACTTATGCCACTTTTAAAAAATCGATGATTGGTCATTTTAGCATAACTACTCAACACATCACTAGTTAACACAAGGATACTACCACTTATCATTAAATATGCTAACTGAAATGTTACAATAATTATTTCGAAGAATTATTATAAAATTTATTTTAAAAATTAGCGAAGAAGAAAAAAAAACTTTAGGGGTCAAAAAATTTTAGAATTTCCAGTTTATTGCACGAAAAATATGGCACAAAATTAGACTTACTTGCTGTTACCGCTCATACTGCTCATCTCGTTATATTTGAGAGGTGCAGGAACGCGGTAAGGCTATTCCACGCAAGCACAAAAGCCAGAGTATACCTGCAAAATTTGAATTTAATGGAAAATTATAATGCTAAAATGAAGAACAAATCAAGACGACGTATGAATGAAAAAAAATAGAAGTGTAAAGAATATGAGGAGAATAAAGGAGTGCATGATAATAATGATTATGCAAAACAGCATCATAAACTGAACAATACATCTAAAAAAACCTACTGCATTCTGCAAACACCCTGCAGTATTGCATGGGAAGAAAAAAAATTACGAGATTATACATCGATTGATATGATTAAATATAGAGCGCACTTCACGTGCATGACTGCATGCATTTTCACATGCAATCATGTCGATCATATAAAAATCAGAAAAAATTTTAAACACAGACCTAGAGAAAGAGGGAAAAGAAGATGGTCTGCCTTAGGGAAAAAGCCATCGAACTCGGTGTTGATGAGCCTCTCGCTAATTCGTGGCCCAACTAGACCAGTGACATTATTGACTACAGACTGTCTAAAATGAGCCCTAAAGATATAGACGAGGCCTATGGCCAATAATTCAGGCCCTATCTGTGGAGAAAGCTCTGACTACACTAGAATCTAAGGCCCGAAAGATACAATTGTATCATTAAAATGACCACCACATGTCACGAATCAATAGTGCAGCTTTTGCTACCATCATTGCAGCTCCGCTAGCGCGCTACTGATAGTAATGCAATCATGCTGCTCTCCTCCTCATTCTACAATATCCAATAACAACAACAACATCACAACCCTTTCAACGACGAATTGAAGAAGCTAAGACTTTGGCATTCGGCCAATTTTCAAGATGCAGCGCGACACTTCGATAATGTGCAGTGTGACGCAATTTGGGTGTTGCCAGGTAGTGGTGTACTTTAGGTGGGAATTTGGTGCTGGTGTGGAAGTTTGGAAAAATTCAGAAATGCGGAAATTCCTTGTATTTTAGTAGTTTTTGCAGATTTAGAATGTAGAAATTCGATGTCTTTCTATTTAATTCAAACACTGATATATCATATCTCTTTATCAAATTACACAAATAATTCTAGTCGCAGAAGCTCGTAAAAACTTGCAACCTGATTTGCGAATTTTGCTTATTCTTTGACTTTCACAAATAAATATCAAATATTCAAAATATTCGATATATTTTCAAGGCGAAGAATGATTGATTTTGCACAAATATATCACAAATATTCATTTATACGTCACATACCGTGATGATCGCGTGACATTTTAAAACTTTCGTAAAATTTTTTTCGGCTTTACCGCCCTTCCTCTTGAGTTTTCAGTTTTTTTTTAATGGGGAATTGATTGAAATCTTTGATAACATACTTCAACATTTGATCATCTTATCATTGATTTCGTATAAAATGAACAAAAAATTGAAAATGGAACAAAAGTAGTAGAGGAAGAGTAAAGCGAAAAAAAAAAAATCGAAAATCATCCCATCATTTGATTTATTATACTTCCTGATGTTTATGATACATTCCGGAACTATTTATTTAACTCAATTATCGATCAATGTTGGAAAATTCGATTATTTAACAAGAATTGCATTGAGAATGAATCCCATGGGAAAAGAAAATGTTTAGAGGAATAAACAAATTTGAAATGATTCCAATCGGGAAAAGTTCACAATTCCATCGGTCATTTTGATCGATAAACAAAGTGAAATTAAGCAAACAAATAAAACATTATACACATTTTGACAAATTATCGTAGTAGTACTTCCTAGATGTTTATTTTATTCATTTAACCGTATACTGATAAATTATTCAAACTGATAAATTATTCACACTTTCGAAATTCTCCGAAAAATTTTGGATTATATAGAATTATTTTGTTGAAGAATACTTCAACAAAATGATTCTTCTATAATCCAAAATTGGATGGCTTCTAGCAATAAGTGTGTCAGATTGAATCGAATAACTTTTCTCGATTTTTTTTTTTTTGAATGTTTCATATCTGTTTCGTCTAATATTTACAATTTATTTTTAGTTGTGATTAAATCAGATGATCATCGTTTATCGACAATGTGACAAAACCTTTTGCATATCAATTGGAAAGTAGATTCAGAAAGTGGATTCTGATTCATCCATGTGCGTAAGTAATGTTAATATATATTGAGGTCTTCTATTAATTAAGTTTTGTAATGTAATAATTAGTCACGTGTAAAACTTCTCTTGCACTTTTAATTTATTTATTCCTCTCTTGTCCTGTCGTATTCCAATTCATATTTATTGATTATTATTAGCTGAAATTTAAAAATACGCGCCTGTTTAAATGTAATGTTATTATCAAAATTTCAAATCAATCGGTAAAGAATTTTGAAACGTTGTGTGTGGAAATGAACAATGAATATTTATATTTTTATTTATATAGATAGATAGAAGATCGTTGAGAATCTCACTTTATGCAAATTAGTGTTAATGTTAATTTAATTTGTATCTTATCTTGCATTATGAGAAGATCATGCAGAAACAAAAACATTCCATCACTTTCTTTACGCTACATTTCCTCAATAAACAGCCTAACTCATGCCTAGAATCAAATCAATCTTTCAGAATTAGCCAGAAAAGAAAAAAAAAAATAGATGTTAGATACAAACTTGAAATCTTATATATTTTTATATTCTTTAATAAGAAAATCAAAGCAAGTTTTACTCATAAAACACCGATTTTCTTTAAAAATGCTAAAGTAGAAAATTATTCTAATCCTTTTTTCTCTTTTTTTTTTCTTTCTCTCTCTCTAAAGAATAAATCCTCTTTAATTTACTTATTGTCGTACCTTGTGACATGCTTGCATTAATGGCTTATTACTTTTGCTTTTTATCGACAAATTTTGTTTTGTTACTTTTCTTTTTTTTTTGCATTTCTGAGAAATGGAATTTCCTGTGGTTTTTATGATCTCTTTTCTTTACAAAACAATTGTTTTCATAAATTTATCGCACATTAGGTCAAAGGATTACGGTAAAAATACAAGTTTTTTTTTTTTTTTTTTTTAAACCTTTTCCTCATTGCAAAGTCCTGTTAAGCTTGTTGATGAAAATAAACTGTCAAGGTGGAACCTACAGAATGGAAGTTAATTAACCTAGAATCGTAGAATTATATGGAATTTTTATCCCGGAAGAAGAGAAAAAGGAAGAGATATATTTATATTTAATAGGGAAATAGACTTTTTTTATTCTGTCATTCCATGTTATGGATGCAATAAATCTGGTTCCCTCGATTTCTCCTCCATCAATTCCTTTTTTTTTTTTTTTTTAATTCTTTTTTCATTTCTTCAATTGATTCGTTTACTATTGAGTAATTTGTTCATTCAGTTTAGCTGATCAACCTGCCAAAAAAAATTGTAATTAACATAAAAACATTGCAAACGCAATGACTTCCTCTCTCAATGTACTGAAATAAAATCAATTTGAAATTTAATAGACATTTTATATTTAAATGCATATTTCATTCGAAAATGGATAGTACAATTTCAAAAGCAGGTTATTTTGGAGAGTTGCATCCTGATGTATTTAGATCTTTTTAGCGTCAAACAAAAAATTGTGAGTTTTGAAGTGATACTTGAAAACATAATTTCCATCTAAAAGTAGAAAAAAAAATTTGTCGATTATAAATATAAAAGTGTAAAGTGCGATTTTGCATTTATTCGATTCAGCAGCATTTATATCTGACAGTTTTTGCAAATTTTATGTTTATCATTTCTAAAAGAACAGCTGTAGATAAGGATGCTGTTAATGCATTTGATATGTATTATATTACTGATCTTAGCAGCTTTCTATGTTTATAAATCTTAAAATATTATCTTACCTTGTACTAATATATCAAATCAAGAAAGTAGTCAATTTTTTCTGTAAAACAAGAATCATTTTCTGTTGAAATAATAATATTTATGGGGCGACAAAAAAATGAAGAGCGAAGATTTTGATCGGAGCATTTTGTTTTGTTATGTGACATACAATTGTTCTATCGTTATCAAAGAACATTACATCAAATGGCAATAGAAATAAAGAAAGAATAGTTCATAGTCAGTAATGTTGGCACGAAAAATTGACCAACATTTAGAAATTTGAAAATTTTTCATTCAGCATGATAGATGGATGGAGTATCTCTATCTCGAAATACGGAAATAGGGGCAAATTATTTTCCAATGGAAAGAGTTTTCAGGAAATCCCTCCCTAATTAAAACTTATCTTTTGCAAAATTGGAAATTACCGGAGATATCCGATCATTCATTTAATTCAATGTTCAGTGTAGCTCATCTCCCGGTATTAAGGCGGAGCGGGAGAAGGGGAAGGTATAAATATATCAGGTTATAGCCGGAAGGAGATTAAATCACAATTTATTTGTCGTAGAGGTGTAGAAATTTTATCCATTGCAATGATGTAGTTAAAAAAAATCATCAACGCGGGTCACGTATCGGTCACGTATCTTAACACGTATAATTGCATGACTTTACGTGACCTGACTTCTAACTACAAAAAATGATTAAAAATTGCTGTTTCAGATTTGGTCTTTCAAAATTTGAAAATTCATCATCCCGTTCCACACGAAGCAATTCAAGTTTTCATTCATTTCGATTTGTATGGAAAACAAGATCGCATTTTCATTTTGTATTATAATAACAACGATTTTGATCCCTTTTTCTGTTGTTTATCTGCTTGAAGATTAGTTGAACATTAATTAGCTTAAGATTATACAACTTTTGAAATATTTTAAAATGAAAAATGAGATGAACATGTTGTTGTTGAGAATTCCAAACTTCTGGCCGATGTAAGAGATTTAAAGACTTATTGGCTAATAATTCTGCAAAATTAAAAGACTTAGTAGCCATAGCCCATTATGATAGGAAATTAAGATTGTTGAATATGCGAAGAAGAATATTTATTTATTATCAGAGTTGTTAGCACGCAGTTGTGCAAATCGATCAGAGAATAGCAACCCTTGGAAATAAGGTGGAGAAATAGTAGTTGTAGTAGTAGGAGCTTAGTTGTTGGATTGTCCGCTTAGTGCTTGTTCTATCATAAGTCCAAGCTGTTCATTTATTTATTTATTCGCGTTTAATTTTCACAATTTATCATTGTCCCTTCTCTCTCTCCAATCCTAATTCTTTGCAAATACTTTTTCTTTGTCAATCTAATTTTCAGCTGATCTGGCTAAGTCACAAATCTTTGACAAGCTTTGCTCTTCGAGAATTAAGACATTATAAGATTGATTGATGTAGCACTGGACTTTACTAATAGTTATATGTGGGCCATTTTGGCCGCCAATGCTAACATAGCCTAACTCTTTTCCAATGGCTGTTGGCCTAGCTTGTAGGGGTCGAATTATTTCATATCTTTTAAACTGCTACATAGCCGCCTATGACATAAGACATAATGCACATGTCGAGATTCAATATCATCTATCATCACTTCTTGCAGCTTGTCATTTTGCAGATTTGATAAGCTGTCGTCTTTTGTCCTCCAGTCGCCTTTTTTTTTTTTTTTTGTCATCATTTCAATGGATGAGAAATAAGTTAGAATTTATGTTTTAAATAGAGTATCTATCTTTCGTTATTGGAATTTTGGGAGGCCTGAATAATATAGGTAAAGATTTATTCTTAATTTGATCAATTCCCTGCAATTTCGATAGCAATTGAATAGGTAAAGAAGTGCTGTTGATCAAGTTCCCCCAACTACTCTTTTGATCAAGCTTTTCTTCTATAACTTTGCCATTATGATAAATTAAATATTTTGGAATTCTTACAAAAGCAGACTCTAAATAATCTTATTGCTGTAGAAAAAGAATTTCATCGATGACTCTTTTTTTTTTTTTTTTGTGAAATTGTCGAATGCATTCATTCCATTTTCCCCTTTTTTGAGCCATTTTCATTGCAGCAATTGAGAAATGTTCTGACTCTTTACAGTAAGATAAAAATCAAGAAAATCCCCTATACTGAACCAACTAAAATCACCAAAATTAACAAAAGTTGACATATAATTTAAAGAATTTCGCAGCCTTATTCACGTGATTCGGTACAGCATGGTGCCATTGTAGTACACATACATACATACAAATATACTCACATACACATATATACACAAATATACTCACATACACATACATACACACAAATACACTCACATACACACACATACACATACACACAAATACACTCACATACACACACATACACATATATAAGATACATGCACAGAAATACGCATACACATACATATGTATGTTTAGTATATTCATACTAGTAGCGAAAGAGAATAACAAATTATATCTTTGTGATATACTATTAACATGTAGAGAGGTTCACTTCAATTTAAATAAAATGAAATGTGCAAGATGACAATAATGACTGATTGTTCGCATTTGAATGAGGATAAAAATCGAGATCGAGATCATGATCTGGATGGATTTAGTTTAGTTTTAAAAAGAAATAAGGTAGTATAAAACTGTTTCTGTTATAATTTTCATGTACTGCTTCTTGCGAAAAAGTATTTCATATTTCAAAATAAATGTCATTTTCCGGAGCCATTTTTTTTTTTCATTCCTTTAACCTTTAACCCTATCTTCTTGTATTATTTCTTTTCTTCTGGTAGTGTTGCTTATTTTCCTTTGTTCTTCCAGCATTTATTTGTTTATTGAATAGGAAAGATTCAATTTGAGACATTATTGGTTAAAACTAATTTTGAATGAGATTTATTAATAAGCTAATTTTGCCGTTTTATTTCATCGAAACACTCGGTGTAGTATATGTTGCTTTTGAATCAAAAATTGAACTTTTGAATTTTTCGTTAGGAATTAAATGTTTAATCCAAGGTTAAAATTCATTGACCTCTTAGTGTTCACTAAGCAACAGTAAATTTTCAATTCTTTTTTTTCTTTTACATTTCGTTGATTGATGAATAATTCCGTTTTTTGTTGCAATATTGCTGAAATTGTTCCTCAATAACTTTTTTCGCTGATAAATTGTCATCAAATAGAATATCATGTCATCCATTATAAATGAACAAGCATTTACAATGAAATAAATTATCATATTATCTTCTGGCATTCCTTTGTTCAATCTTTTTGGGTCATTTACCTCGGAATATTTTCGTTCTCCAGTATCGAAATCTCAGATAAAGTAATCTTTTAGTATCTTTAGTTTTCCCTTCTCTCTCCTTCGTACCTTTATCCCTTAATCGATTATTTTGAACTCAGGATAGCGCAGTAGTATTCTTCATTAACACTGTATAATATTCTTGCTAAAATCTTTTCTTAAACTTTATTCGAATTCAAATTTTTTCCAGTTTCTTTCACTTACGAACATGCTTTACTTTTTATGTGTCTTAGAGAGATTACTTTTACTTTAAAATCGTAATCGAAATGATAACAGTTTTGAACTATAACAATTAAGGGTCAGTTGGTTATCGGCTTTGACGGATTCACATTCACCAAACAAATTTCTCACAAAACAAATTTATTATTTTTACATCTGTCTTTCTTTTGTTCGTTAGAACAATGAAATGATTAGCAACCTACCGTTCAGTCGTTAAAATAAGCCTTTGTTTCCGAAATGGAGTTGTAGAGATATTCAAGAATTTTAAAAAACAACTTGTGAAAAAATGTGAGAAATGAAATTTAAAAAATATTATTTGAGAAGTTTTGCACATTTTACATGTAATAGTTTGTTCTTAAAATATCAGAAATGATAATGTTGCAATATTTGCATTTGTGCTTAAAAGTATCTTACATATTTACGATAAGTTATCAAACAATAATATCACTCTTATCACTTTTATCGAACTAAAGGCAGCCAGCCTATCTCTGAAATGATTTGTTTATCATTAGGTCACTTTTCACTACTCTTCTAATTCATCATATTTGCCCGCAATAATTTATGATCTATATAGTTAATCATATGAAGAGAAAGAGAGAAAAGAGAAAGCTGAAAGGAAGAAGAACGATCGAAAATTTTTTAATATTCTCTTTGAAATATTTTTTCATTTATCTAATTGAAATGCTGCAGATAAGTTTTATTTATTTATTTATTATTAATTTTTTATTTTTTAGATGCCTCATGCAATAGAAACGAATGAATGAAATTTCGATTTGGCGAAAAAAAAAATTCGAAAGATAAGAACGACTTTATTTTGAATTTTTCGATCTGGTATTGCTAATTTTTCGATCGTATTTTTCGGGTAATTATTTTGCTTTTTAATTCGCTGAATTTTCTGACTTTCAATATTACTTTCTTTTTTTTTTGAAATGACTCTATTATTATAAAATAGTAGTCGATCATTCATTCATCTTATGTAATAAGTGAAAGGATCAAAAGAGAGTTAATATTTATATTTTCTCAGAAACTCTCTCTCTCTCTCTCTCTTTCATAAAATATTATTATAATATATATCTAAGTAATGAAAGAGGTCATTCAAGTCAACTTGCATTACTTTTATTTGATGCCATGGTTTGTCGTTTATATCTGAAATTCCTTCTACTCCTTCATCAACCAATATCCGTATCCGTACCGCAACAACTCTATAAATTGCTAATACTGTCGTCCTTCACACACTGTCATCATCATTCTTGACCTAAAATTTCTCCCTCCCCTTCCTTCTTCCAAATATGTTCCTTTTAACACATCTTCTTGCTACAATCTTCACGGCATCAGCAACAATCAGTGTACATCGACGACAGTTTGTTCTCAAAATTTAATTCTCATTACCGAAACTGCTTCGGACTATTACTATCACTATTATGATCATCATTATCACTCTTCTCTATCACTAAATTTTTGTCATTGATATTTATCATATTATTGTTTTTCATTCTGTTCCATCTTATTATTTTCAATCTAAGTTTCAGCAATTGAACAAAACTTTGGCGATAACTTTCAACCTAGTCAGCTAAATTTTGTTATAATTGTCCAAACGACAGCTACGTTATCGAATTATCCAAGAATGTCAGTATTACCGCTAGAACTGGATTTATGCGAAGATGCACGATCTAGGTTCACGCATACCAAGGCGCTTTTCGAACAATTGGAACGAGGTGAACAATCACCTTACTATTTTTCACCTCGGATGTCTCGGCCACCACCTCCACCTCTACCGCCGAAACCAAACGTTCAATGTCCAACATCACCATTATCGCAGGTTACATACTCTTTGTTCATCACATTAAATATTTGAATATTTGTAAATGAAACATATAGACATTCTTTCTTATTGATGCAATCCGAAATTTATGGTAGTTTATGACTGATTGTGTTTTTTAAATATTTGAAAATGTTGGAAACGGAATAAAAAAGTTAAAAAAATTTAAATGAAAAAGTCGCAAAATTATCCGAATTTTCAAAAATTTTTTTAGCGAGTTGCCCTTTTAAAATGTAAATGATAGTTTTTTAAGTAATAAAAATTGGCCATATGTTCATTGGCCTTACTTCTCGTGCCAATATGAGCAGATGGTTTCTGTGTTAAGGATAAGTTCATGTAGTAACTTTCTAAGTTGTATAGATCCTAATGAAGGGCATGAAGGAGAACTTTGATTGGATGAATTCTCATTTTACTTACATTGATTGAAATATGTCATTGAATCAGTACCATTTCATTCAGGATCATTCTTATTCAGAAATTTTGAATATCAATCTTCATTTCCTGTTCCGGGAAAGGAGATCAAATATCATGAGGTGAAAATAGGAAAAAGAAGAAATTTTTATTTCCTTATTATTTGACCATAATTAATTAATTTATTCAATGATAATAGTGAGATGAATCGAAAAAGTAGAGACAGTTGTTCAATTCATTCACAATACAGTTGACCTTATTTCTCCCTGACAAATTACTCCATTAATCTAATCATTTTATCATTAATCCTCCTCAATCAGCTTATACAGTGTTTTCTATTAATAAATACTATTCTAATCTGAAGCTATTAATAAAAAAACTTAGAACTTTGTGGACATTGCTTTGGAATGGCATGCGTTAAGATTACATGTGATGATGTTAATCTGAAATACGATTTCTGTGACACTGATTACTAAACACTTTAGCAGATTAAATAAGGGGATTCAGAAAAGCTCCATATTTCCCAAAGTTGCACACTTTTATGTTTTAAAAATTAGTTGTCGGTTAATTTTGCTCAAATATGATAGAGAATTATTCTTCCAGATTTGTTAAGCAAGAAACAGGTGTTTATATCCTAGCTTGTATAGACATTGATGATTGATAGCAAGTTTTTGATGAGCTTCCCTTTTTTTTTTTTCACTTTTGGGCGACTATCACGAAGGATTGACTATTGATTCTTCCCAGTAGGAATATGCAATCGAAATTGCCATCCTCTCGTTGCTATTTCAATTCATATATAAAAACTAATGATCTCCACAGCACTTCATCCTCTCTTCTCGCCGCTTATGCAACTGCATTTTGGTTTTGGTCATCAATTAACCCTTTAATGCTTCCACTATACTTTCTTTATATTGCCTCAGATATGATAAGTATTCAGATATGATATGATAATCAGATACCAATTCGTTCCTAACGCTTTTGTTCTTTCAAAAATGAAATGACCTTGTAACTAGCTTATTGCTGCTACTATTATTATTATTATTATTATTATTATTATTATTATTATTATTATTATTATTATTATTATTATTATTATTATTATTATTATTATTATTAATTATTATTATTATTACATCTACTATTACAACTACTGTTTATTTAAAGGTAAATTTCAGGTAAAGCACAACTTTTCGGAATTAGTATCTGATTTGGATCGTTTATCTACGACACATTCTGTTCTACCTACAAGGATTAACGGGGTTGACTCTTTGAGGTAAAACAAATCATCCATCTAATTCCTTCTTTTAATTTATTACTTATTTATTTTCTAGAATTTGATTTTCTATCGCTCTTATTTATTTATTTTCTCACTTTAAATATTACTTTACAGTTCTCCAATGTCTGCATTGGATTCAGTAATTACCAAAAAGACCAATTATGAACCTTATTGGCGTGATCCTTCATTCTATAAACGACGATTCGGTGGACTGGAAGGCCTAGCTATGAATGGGACTTCTGATAATGATAGTATTGAAAATTCTGATGCAATTAGTGCAGTAGCACAGGATGAAAATGATAAGGTAAAAAAATAGCTGTTTGCTTTTAATACTATTTGGTAAACAAATCAGATGAAAAGATTTGCTCATTGGTAAAAAAAATTGAATCCATTAATGAATTAATAAAATTGAATCTACTCGTTTGTCAATATCTAGTTTTTTTTTTTATTATTTTTTTAATAGGTTTCACCAGCATTTAAACTTTTAAGCTGACGTATAACCATGTTTACTAATGTTAATGTTTACTTGCTAACTGCGGATTTATGATATGGCATAAGAACGCTTGTGAAAAAAAAAAAAGATAATTCTTATATAAAATCTTTATGAGGAAAAAGAATTACATTTGCTTATTGATTAACTAATAATTTAATAATTTGTTATTCTTCAAAATTTTATCGGAATCAAAATCAAAATCTGAATCGAAATATATAAACTGATTCTTAAAATTCAGTAAACTTGAATATCAGTACCGTTTTTCAATGAAATCTCGACATAAACTACATATATTAGTGTATTTTTAAATCAGTTTCGAAGCAAATACATTCGGAATTAATTAATAGTGAATATTTAATGGATACATTTTGATGTATACTATCGAAAATATTTTTTAGGAACAGACAGTGAAACACACTACATATGCGCTCGTGAAAAGTCGTAAGCCGGAGAGTGATGATGATAATCAGCTACAGGGAAATGGCATTGATATCGAGAACACAACTGGCTTTAATTTACTATTGGAAGAATGCTCGTCTGGTACGAGGACTGATTCAAATGGCGATTTACCGGGCGTTACAGAGGTGATACGAGGGCTTTCACCTGAATTTGATGTTGCGGGACGAAAAGTCTCTTTCAGTACTGCCCCGATTAAGGCTAGCATTTGCTCTTGAAAGAATCAAATTTATGGGAAGTTCTGAAAGTAACGAATTTCATATTTCATAAATACAGTAATGGGAACGAATAAGTGATATGAATATTGATATGCGGATATTTTTTTGTGTATTCAAGCATTTATGATGAGTTTTAAGGTTTTCTCAACGCATAGTATCATGGATTATGATCGTCGGAATGATGAGATTGATCCAGTAGCTTCATGCGCTGAGTACGAACTCGAACGACGTCTTGATAAAATGCAAATATTCGATGTACATTTGAAGAAAGGCGCTGAAGGACTAGGGGTATGATTATTGTTGGTGAATTTTTTCAGATTGGAATTTGTCTGAATTTTATATTGGCACATATTTTATCAGATTTATCTATGCAGGTTTCCATCATTGGTATGGGAGTTGGTGCTGATTCCGGTTTAGAAAAGTTGGGAATATTCGTAAAGAGTATAACACCTGGTGGAGCGGTTCATCGTAACGGTCAAATCCGGGTTTGCGATCAGATTGTAAGTGTCGACGGAGTTAGTCTGGTAGGTGTGAGCCAGATCTTCGCTGCTGAAACTCTACGAGCTACCGGAAGCGAGGTCAGCATTTTCTCATGCTTCATGCTATTTTACTTAATAATATCCTATTTTAATGGATGCGTTTGGGATGATTATTGTTTCAGGTAGTCTTCACAATAGGTCGAGAAGAAAATTTGGAGGAGAGCGAAGTTGCGCAGCTCATTAGGCAATCTTTAGAGGCAGATCGATTCCGAGAAGCGGAAGAGTTGGAAGAGGATGAGGGCGATAGTGATGATAGCGAAGAACCAATCTTGAAGGAAGAACGGAAAATAAGGGTATTGATTTTCCCATCTCGTATTCCATGCTGACGACATAGTTTTAATAATGTTTGATAAAAATATGCTTATTATTTCTTGCGATCAAACAAAGTTATACATTATGAGATATTTGATGTTACAGAAACGCATAGATGATCTTGAAGTGGAGCTTACTGAATCACAGAAGAAGGCTGATCAAATGAAGGAGATTCTGGAAAGTTCAAGGGCACATTATACCATGCTTGAAAGTAAATATGAGCAAGCAAATCAGCTATTACGTAGTTACCAGGAAAGGTTGGTTGTGTTAGATTTAATGGTTCGTAAATTTGATGTAAACAATTATTAACCCATATATGCAATTCTATAAGTTGTTACTAAGTGCAGAACATCAAAATGTGAAACTCCAGTAATGAAAAAAAAGTGTGAAGATAGTGCAAGTAAGACATGAATCTAGTTCATCTTAAGAGAAGTTACATTCCAACAAATTCTAGAAATTTCATTCAATATGTGATAATTTTTGGGAATATTGGCGATATTATTACCCACATTTATTTTATTTCATTTTAATTTACAGAGAAAAAGAACTGTTAGAACGTGAAGAAGCGCATGTGGACCAATTGCGCCAGAAGGATGCTCACTATAGTGCCCTGGTGAGCCAGCTGAAGGAACGGATCGAAGAACTGGAAAGAAGATTGGATGAGATGGCACAAAGGTATATTCTTATCTTTCCTAAATATTTTTCTTTTTTTATCACTTCGGTAAGGTTAAACAATAGTCGTATACAAAAGTCAAATGTAAAATGTACTTTATACTCATATCTGCCAGGAAATGTGTGAGTGAGCCGAAAAGTCATTTTAGACGCACGACTGTGATCGAAGGTGAATTGTCGGAGCTGAAAGAGCAATTAGCAGCACGAGATGTTAGTCCCGCTTTAGCGTATAAACCTACAGGCCCAATGGATCATGATTCTATAAAATCCGCCAAAATTCTTGCTATGAAGACGTCTAGTTTGGTAATATTTCTCATACTCCTTGTTTCAGATCTTAGGTATAAAGTGCTCTGTTAATGATTATTGATAGGAAAAAAAAAATGAATTGACAAGAAAAAAGATTTCGAGGAAGTCATTTTTATATCTCTTTCCATCTTATATTTGCATCGTATCTCTCTTTGAATAATTTCAACATTTCAGCCGAGTAAGTCAGCATCAACATCAGCATATCGTCGTGTTAATGGTACAGAAAGTGCCTGTGAAAGTGTTGCTGATGATGCATCCGATGATCAGAAATCATCGCATGATAGCCCGATACCACGAATCTCGGAACCAGCTAGTCCGGCTGTACTTCATAAATTCGCTCATCGCAGAATATTATTCCCGCTAAGGAGACGTTATATTACAAGTAAGTTAATATTTTTCGACAAAGAAATGGATTAAAATGCGAATTTGATATATAATTTACTAATCAAATAAATGGATTAAAATATGAAGATATAATTTTTTGGTGGTCCATTGTTTGGGTCGAATCCATCATTAACCTTTAAATCGCTATTGTAAATATAAAAGTACTTTACAAACTCTTTAGTTTTTTCTTTTTTTTTTTTTTCGTAAAGGAAAAGAAAAAAAATTTCGTAAAAGAAACTTCCAAAAAGTGAATTGTACAAATCAATATTAGTTCTAGTCAAATTGATAAAAATTGAATGAAATGATGATATGAAAGAGATAGGTTATCTAGATCCCTGACAGGTAAAATTAAATCAGAATTGTAGTTTCAGCGGAACA
Source organism: Onchocerca volvulus (assembly GCA_000499405.2). Lineage (NCBI taxonomy): Eukaryota > Metazoa > Nematoda > Chromadorea > Rhabditida > Onchocercidae > Onchocerca > Onchocerca volvulus. The sequence continues at coordinate 10,677,105 of HG738137.1, read as the reverse complement.
TGAATTCTGGCGCGATACTTTTCAGTCCATTCAGGTAAATTTGCATTTGTATTTATATTATAAATCAAATTCGAAATGAGTTATACTTAGATTGAAAAGTAGAATTCTTTTTCGATTTATATTTCTTTTTTAGTTATTACAGTAAAAAGATGTCGTAGAATCAATTGCTTATAAAAACTTGCAGAGAGAAAATTGAAAAAGAAAATTAAAATGAATAGATCCGGAATTTTAACGCCTTTAGGAATACATTAACATTAGCACTGCCGGTAGATTTCTCTAGAGTGTGAAGAATAAAAGGAAGTTAGGTTTCACAAGTTCATGTTCCACAGTAATCGAAAATACTAATGCTGAATAGGGAAATCAAGTATGTATACAATGAAATTTGATAAATGTTAAGGGGCTCCAGGTATTACATTGGACATGCGATGATGTTTGTCAGTTATTAATTCAAATGGGTTTGGACAAGTACATTCCTGAATTTACTGTTAATCAGATCAATGGTACCAAGTTCCTAGATTTGGATGGAAACAAATTGAAGGTAAAATACCAATTCATGATTTCACTTAGGAAATTAGACTTTCTCGACTAAAGAAAAGAAAATGTTCGCAATGAAAGTAATATCTAGCCATTTCACAAGAAATATATCTTCTGTTTTATCAAACTTAAGCATAATAATATTTGCAATCGTTATGCAAATCCATCTTCAGTATTTGTTCATTTGATGGACTAAAAAAATCACTTAAGTGATCTTAATTTGAAAAGATATGATCATTATGTTGGAAAAATCATGATTCCGCAAACTGAAATTAGAAAATTTTAGTCTCTCTGCCACTAGAATTGAGATGACGTCAATTTCATAAAAATGTAAAGAATTATGTAGGTCTTGATGGTAATGATGCGATTCATTTTTATCTGGATGGATGATATTTCGTTTGTAACTTCTATCAATCATTCTAAAAATAGTGTTGTTTTCTCAATAGTATTTAAAATTGTCAATAATATTTAAAACTTTTGCATCTCTCTTTTATCAAATCGTTGTAAAATGAAGAACATTGAATATTGAAGAAAAAATGTGAAATTTAAGATACATATCTCGTGATTTTCTATAAAACAAACACGTAGAATAAATTCTCCTATCACTACTATAAAGTTCTGATATATATGAATAAAATAATAAATGGTAATATGATCGAATTTCATGAATAACTCAGTATTTTCGAGCACCAACTTTTATGAAGGAATTTCGATGTAATTTGAAATAGATTGTGCTGTCGAGATTATTTTATTTAGACTTCTTCATTTCCTTTTAAATTCCTGAAGTTGATATCATTTTATCTCTAAACGAGCAAAGATTTCGATATTTTAAATCTTCAGATTTAGTACGATTCATATCGAGGTTTTTTCGTAATTATTTGATTTTAATTTTCAAGCATGGATTTTTCTTACTGTAACCATGGAAATATTTTTTAATTAAAATCGAAAAACTGTTATTATTTGCAGTTTTAATTGATAACGAAGGTTTGATTTAAACATAATTTAAATTGAAAATTGCTATATTGTTCGTGAATTATGAAAAAAGTTTTTTGATAATTTCCAACTTAAATTGAAGGAATAATGTAAATTAAAGATAATTGTTTTTGAAATACTTTATTTTTTCAAGAAATATCAGAGACGGCAATTTTGAAATTGTTTATCACTAGCAAAAATAGATTATTTCTCATTGTAGCCATTCTTATGGTTATGATTATTTGCTGCTGCTTTCTGCTTATTACTTTTGATTAGGATTTAATTTCACAAAAATATTTAAGAAATAGCTGGCATTTCTTTTTTTATGAAACAAGATTTTTCAAAATAAAATAATTTTACGTAATGAAGTTATTATGGAAGCCGTTAAAAAAATTAATGAGCATTCGCATGTGGAAAGAACATCGAAAATAATAAGAGAAGTCATGTTTGTTGACATTTTCTGGTAAAATGTGCTGATAATTATGCTTTCTTGTGGAATAACAAATTTTGAAAATTCGACTTTGATCACTTACAGGATTACATGATTTTCAGAATATAGAATTTTTCTCGTAAAATTTTTTCTATTTCAGGCAATGGGTATTCAGAACCATTCTGATCGTGCTGTAATCAAGAAAAAGATTAAAGCTATTAAATCGAAAATTGAACGTGAGCGGAAACAGCTCGAGAAGGAAAGTAGGTTAAGGACAGTTGCGCCAGTGCATTGATCGATAAGTTAAAACAACATATCATTTCATAGAAGTGAAATGAATCCTTCATCTGTAACTTCATCTCCACAAAATAAACAGAAGGGCATCATTGCTTCTGTATTTTATACATTGAATTCATCTGATCAGATGAATCGAATCATCAGATCTGATTTTTCTCTATTTTATTGGTAGCCCTATGCTCGTTTATTTATATAAAGTCATTTATCCGTGTGATTGTTTATCTCATCATCAAACTACTTCAAGTAATTTGTGAGAAGAGAATTGGCTAAAGTAGCAAATAAACTTTATGCTTTTAACAGTGAGATTCGTGGAAGTTTTTAAATTTCATTTTTTTTTTCTTATTTTTATTCAGAATGTGGCAATGTTTGATGATGCTTTTTTCTTCATCATTTTTAATTTATTTAATGTGATATGACTAGGTTATCTCCGTTCAATTCCTTAGATCGTTGATGAGTGCTGAGAGAAATCGAATTTAAATTATCAAAAGAGGCTTAGCAGCAGTAATATGTTCGAATATGTTAACCACAATTTAATTTATAAGCATAATGGGAAGAATTATTTGGAAATTTAATCTGCTAATCGATCAAATTAAATAATTAAACATTTGCCATATGTGAGCAATACCAATTACTTTCAAATTGGATAAGTAAGGTGTCAGTTTCAATTCTGCAATTAGATAAAAGGAGAAATGAATTGCTTGATGAAGTAAGTTGATGAAACGACGAGATAATATGTCATTCTTTGTTTTTATATTGGGCCTTATTTTTTTCCTTGTCATCTATACGATACTGAAAATGATATTATATTTTCTATTCTTGTTTAATATTCGATGTTAACAACTTGCTTGATGAACAATGATATAGTTTGAGATGTTAGGCTTTTGTTTCACTCTTTGGTATGCATTATTTTGTTAATCCATATCGACGGGTAGAGCACTTAAAAATTAATTTCCATTAAGTGTGAAACCCAATGTATGTTAATTTAAATCTTTTATCAATGTTACAATTAACAGTATTAGTAGTATATTGTTGTTGTTGTTGCCGCTGTTTCATTCCAACAATTCAGCTTGTCTATAATTTGTGGATTGATTGGTTGATTGATTGATTGATAATTTATCATCATGAAGTTATCAATTAAACATATTTCACAAACGTATAAATATATATTCACATATGTAACATAAATAAAATAGATCTGAAATGTATAAATATATATTCATATATGTAAAGTAGATTTTGGACAGCATGATCTTTATTTATCGTTAAGAACTTGTTACAGTAGTATATCTAGAAATGAATATTTGTTTGTTTATTATGCATCCTCATTTTGACCTATGACCATGATGGAGCGATTGTTAACGAAACATCGATTTCCATTACGCTAAAAGTTTCGGGTATTTTTTGGAAGCAGCTAACATCTTTGGGCTTCAACAATTATACAAATATTTTTTGTAAGATCGGTGGTTAGTGTTAGTCTTGCTTAATTTCCTCTTTGTTTTGCTCATCAGCCAATTCCTGCCATTTATTCATATTGTACCTAAAAAATACCGTTGTATTATCAGTGATATCACTGTTTTCTTTCCTATTGATTTATTGTTTCACTTCAATTTTTTCTTCTTTCAACGAAAAGATGATGATTTGTTTGAGAATGATAATTAAAAGAGTGCCGGAAAATACTCACAAACAACGATCAAGCAATTGTTGACATTCAGGAATTGTCGCAACGATTAACTCATAACACGGGACGCAGATATATTTCATGAAAGTTACTTGCATTTGTGGCAGTTCGTTTACCTTCTCTCGATCCATCATTGCAATCGGTTCTTGTCCATTTTTCCGCTCCTCATCTCCCTGATTTAATAAATGAACTTTCATTTCAGAATGGGTGAACTGTTTGGCCAACATCAGTGATTGACTAATCATCATGTATAAAACTCGGAATCGATGAATGTTCAATTTGTAGATTTTTAGCTATTTCATCTAACATTTATTACCAGATGCAATCTACGCACCCTTAAAATACATCAACTTACTTCTCTTATTAAACTTCACAGCTAATTAGCCGTATATTTAAATTAAAGATGAGCATTTTAGAGAATGACAAGATATTCAAGTTTGAAGTTCACAAGAAAAAAAAAAAAAACGAAACTTAGGGAGATTGCTTTTCAAATCATTTCTTAGATCATCATTCAGATCATATCTCTTATATTAAGCGATATGATCAGTTTTCCTCATGAAATTTTTCTGCTTATAAACTATGAAGTATCCAAGAGCAGATCAAATTCTCACGCTGAATTGGTGGATCCGAAGACGATAGTAAAAGCAAAGCCCTAACCTGTTCATAAAACTCCCCGAATATTATTTTTACAGCTTTTGTATGAACAGGCCATGATTTCACTGCCGCAATTAAATCGCAGCCAGTCATCAAAATAGCTTCCATTAAAAGCCTAAAATTAACTATTAGGATGAATGATTTTTCAAGATTTTTCGGAAAATATTTGCGTCTTTATTCAGCATTTCACAATTTTCAATTTGTTTGCGAATAATCTGAAGATTGTTAATTTATCGTGTCAAAAATACTTTGAACTTGAAAAAAAAAAAAAAAAAGAAAAAAAAAAAAAAGCTGCAAATGCTTAATTCTTGAGTGTTCAATTCATTTCCTTACCGATGATCTGCATTATCCCAACTGAAGATGCCGTCAGCTAGAATTGTTTCCATTTCCTTTTTATTATCAATAAAATTTGCTAAATCAGTGGCTATTATACAATGCTTGATAATGCCCAATATTTCCTTGTATTCTTCTGATGAGAACGATTTCAAAATATTATGTCCAACCTGAAATATGCGCTATGGTAGGTTAGGTGACCTTGCATATGACATTTTTTTATATCAAAATTATTACACACACATATAACTGAAAAGTGAAAGAAACGAAAGGAATGATGATTGACCTGTTGTAAAATAATGACACTTTGATTGAAATGATGATGCTCCATTACTGATGTTGAATAAATTGATGCCAACGGACTGCTCATTAATTTCATATATGCATTATTCTTGCCACGATGATCAAGATCATGGCATAAACAAGCCACATAGAGTGCAAGAGACTGTAAAAATAAATTCTTTCATAAAATATTTACAGTTGATTTAGATGGAGGATTTTTAAATTTAGAAATTTTACTCATAAATTTGATGATATTATGAAGAACTAATTCGAATACATTTCTGGATTTCGATTGAAATTACCAAGAATTGACGGAACCTTTTTCATTGTAATTTTTCAAGATAGAACCATTAATACATACACTAATCAACAGATAAGATATCACTGTGAAATATTCCTAGGAGTGTGATATATTTCTTTTGTTATCACAATGATTACATTCAATATCAGAAGCGATATTGCATGAAATGTCATAATTCTACGATCAGTAGAATTTAGCTAATTCTGGTATCTATCCTATCCGTGAAAGAGTTAATCTTGAACCGATATTTTAAGCAGAAATTTCTGGTAATTTTGATTATATAGTGAGAAAAGTTATGATAATAATATGATGCAAACAAAGCTTATTTCAAAAATTAATTTGTGAAATTCAAATTCCAGAGTTTTGAGATGTAGTCACTATGAATTCCCTAGATGATATATATTATCTCAGAATATTATTTTTATCTTCTTTCCATGATAATCTTGAAACATTTCATAGCTCTCTTATCACAATACTCATTAGATTTTGATTTTTTTTTTCGCTTATCAGTTGATAAGATATCAAAATGATCAAAATAAGCACTTCTTTTAGCGTGAAAATTGTACTGGCTCGTAGAAAGCAATACATGCCTTGCGCTACAGTCCATCCATGTGTCCAATTATGATACAGTACTTGGCGATAATTCTTGCGTACTGTAAGTACGAAACGGATCAAATCATCTTCGTTATAATTGCTGAAATATTATAACATTTTAACACTTGGTCTTATCAATTCATTCGATTTTATCAATTAAATTTCTCAAAAGAATTGATTTACAACTCTCCACCAATAATGATTTATTCTGGAGTATTTAGATAGAATTTGTATGAAATCTTTCATTTCATTTTTTTTTTTTCAATTATAAGTAAATATTCATTCAAATTAACATTATTAGCAAATGAAGAATAATCGATTATTTCATTTCCAATTGTAATATAGTCATTAGTAATATTATACACACGATTGATTTACAAACGATAACTTACAATTTTCCTTTAAACAATGTTCGAAACATATAAACAGCATAAAGCGGTTTCTCAAGCTCTGTTAATTGAAATCCATCGAATTCGAAACTGCAAAATCATCTTGAAACTTGTCATCTTCAACACTTTTTCTTCATTCTTCCTATTCTTCTTCTTATTCTTTTTTTTTTGAAGAATTTCTACTTTTCTTCCTATTTATTCTAACTTCTAAGTTTGTAACAAATTTACAAAAAAACAGGCGAAAAAGAGCAAATGACGGGGCTTCAGAAAATGTGAATGCGTTAATTGCAATGATTCGACCTGGCTTAACGACTTGGCTAAGAAAAAGTAGTTTGAAGAATTGATAAGCGGAAATGCTACTGATCTTACTGTTAAAGATCCTGTTGATAAGCAAATAATTATTGCATAGAAATCAAAACTGGATGTTAAATACGGAAGCAATCACAAACCTGTCAAGTTCTATGATGTCATCTTCGATTTTGGCACTTTTCAACTTTTTTACTTCCTCTTTATTGCATACACTATGATATGCCAATACTTCTAATGCTACCCGATACTTCTGCATATATTACGATTAATTTTATGCACAAATATATATATTCCTAACAAATTGGATAGAAAATTCTTAGCTATTTGACGAAGATTCCTTACAGTAAGAATGATAGAATATCTTCTGAATCTGAAGATAGAACACATTCTGAATCTGAAGACTTCTAGAGCATCTTATTGTAGTTTATTGCTCATTTTTTTTTTTTTTTTTCAGCACAATTATGAAGTGAAATATTATTGATATGTTTTAACATTATCGGTGCTATTGATATAAATTCGTTCAATTTGATTCCTCTTATCAATTTATATTTAGCTTAATAATCAGTAGCATCAGGCTATATATATGTTAAATGAATCTTAGACAATTTAGTAAATGTATTAGGAATTTTGATAAATTGATAATGGGTTACTTGTTCGGAACGTCTTATCTGATTATAAAGTTTAGCATGTTGCAGTGCTAGGCCACAATATACAGCAAATGTTTCAAAGGATTTTTGATCGTGCATTGTAAAAGGACCATCCGCTTTGTTAATCATTTGTACCACACCAATAACTCTACAAATCATCGAATACAATAATGTACAAATATCTGATCTAATCCAATTGTCCAAAATTTCCGGAATGAAAAAACAATAGCTTTCATTTCATTGAAATTTGAAAAAAAAATATATATAGAATATCGAAGTGAAGTTATCGTTAGTAAAAATATTTTATAAATACGATGGAATAACCAAAATATTTTTATAATAGAAATTTCGATTCTCAGTCAAATAAATCACTTATTCATATCTTGGCACAATGATCTTTGTTCTCTCATCCTCCAGTCTGCTAATAGAGCTTCATAGGAATTGTCTAGAGGATTGATAAAACATGTAAATCTCTCCGTCTTATATTGTTAAAAATTAGCAATATCTGCAAATCCAATCCAGATCTGCTTGTTCACAGAGTTGTTCTTTGCTTGTAATTGTCAAACTTAACTTAAATGATAAAAATTTATTTAAATTCATTCAAATTCAATTATAAATTTTTTTGATGTTAAATCACTCCCATGTTGCTGTCTCCACGAAAATTAAAAAGTATGTTAACGGCCATAAAGTATCCTCTGGATCACTGCAATCTATTAACTCGATTTGACCCCTCAAATCTTCACCGTTATTTCCTACCATTAATACTTAGTCAATAAGTTATCAAACCTCATCAATTACTAAACTTAAAATAAATTTCTGAATAAATTCCCCAAATTATCGACTGTACTTCCCATATTCATCTATAAATTGTATTGTAACCGCAAAAATTAATATTCAATTTTAACTATTTCTTTTGGAAAAAAAACTGAATTAATCGGAAACTGAAATTAGAATTATTAGTGAAATGAAAATGGAATAAAGCGTCAACAAATTAGTTATTGTAATAAATTACTTCATAAAAGAATCTTTATCAACAATAAATTCATCACATAAACAACCAATCTCCAATTTTTCCAAAAAAAAAAAAAAGAAACTTTTACGACAAGTTAAAAGTAAACAATTATTAATGGAAAGTTAAAAAAATAAAAAAGTTGATTGATTAAACGAATTGAAACTTACGATTTACGAATGAAAATTGGCATGCAAAGAATATTCCTGGTCCTGTAACCTGTCTTTTGATCTATCTCTTTGTTGAATCGCGGATCCTCATAAGCATCTTCAATATTTAAAACTTGTCCTGTCATAGCAACATATCCACTGATACCCTTATTGGCTGAGAATCTACAAAGTTAAATTTCATTGTAAGATAAGAATGAAAATCAATCTGAATACCTTACCGGGATCATATCAATAATCAAAGTGCATGAAAGTAGAGTGATATGATTGTTTGAATTATTCGAAAATTAAAGATTGCAAAATAGATTCATTAACTACTTATTGTTGTTTTTTGATTTAAATTAAAGCAATATCATAAAATGCATTTTTTTTATTTTTCTTTACATCCATGAAAATCCCAGTCCTATTCCAAAGCTGTTTTAATTGAGCAATCTGAAAGTAATCTTTTCTTTCATTTCTCTTTTTCAAATTAAATAACTCTTCTACACCTGTTTGCCATGGTATCGAAGTAATAGATTCATAGATTGATAAGTAATTTGCATTTTACCTGATTTCCTCATTACCATCTTCGTTAATTTTAATTTGTTCCTCCTGCTGAATACCCATATCAAAGATTCTGGCATACAGTTCATTTCTCTTATGATCTACAAGAAAGAGTGAAGATCGGTCAGCATTTGTCAACTTTTGAGCGAAATTCTGAAAATTTTTAGTACAACTTTGTGAAGCCCTGAATTTTAATTAGAAGATCCATTTTAATAATATATAGAAGATTCTGAATTTTAATTGGAATTTTAATTAGAATTAGAAAATTTTTAATTAGAACTTCTAATTTTGAATAGAAGTTATTTGTCTTCATAAATTTTCTCCTTTGCTTCTTTACTATCACTACGCTGCTCTCTTTATTTTAAAAAATCGAAGAAAAAAAAAATTTATCAATATCATTCAAAATTAATTATCGGCAAAAATATATTAGAATGACTTACCATAACTTTCATGATAACAGTATCCATGCTGACAATATCCTGAAATATTGATCTAATAACAGAAAGAGTTATATCTGTTTCGATATGATATTTTCAAGAACTTACTTCACAACATCAAGCAGAAAAGTATTCAATTTCTGTTGTTCATTGTTACACCAACAAGCGTCATCATTTTTGCTTGATACAAACTAAAATTAATCGCAATTAATCTATATCAATTAATTAATTAAAAGAAAAAATGGATTGAAAAGAAGAATGGTAAAAAATGAAACGAATAGGTGAGGAGTTGTTTGAAGTGAATCCGTATCACTTGAGGAATTTTGCAGCGTCAAATTCGAAATTTTCAAAGGATTGCAATTTCATTTCGCATTAATGAATTTGGCATTTTCGATATTCGCATATGAAATTTATTATCAGAAATCAAATTAATCAAAGATTCAAAAATTAAAGAATGATTTGAATAGTAGTAGAATACCTGTGCATAGTAGATGAGAGCACTACCCCAAGTACAGAGAATATTTATGTAAATCTGATCATTTTCATTAAGCGAGCGATAGAAATGGATTTCTCCTGTAAATTGAATGAATGGTACTACTTTGGAAATACGATAGTTTATTTATAAATAGTTACAGGTATAACAGATAGTTAAAACAGATAGCTTTTTTTTTTTAATAAAATAAAATTTTTTCACTTGCAATATTGCATTCAGCTCGGTGTTCAACTGGCAATACTTTGAACTTTTACACTAATTAATTAAGAAAAGAATTGAGAAAGTATGATCTGGAAGATTCTAAAATTTACGAGCATAAGAAATTTATTGTTCATTAATTTGAAATTAATTATCCACTATGATTTCCATATTTGTTGATTTATTTAGTTCAGAATATCTTAAATTTTATTGACATTTTGAAAATAATAATAATAGTAAATAAGAATGAGAAGTATTAACCAAGTATGAGTCCCAAGTAATCTTCTAGTTTTTTCACATAGACAGGTAATCGTTTCTCTTTCGTGACTTTCTTCAGATGGACATCAGTTCTTGTTCGGACAATGAAATAAGAATTATTCTTATTATATACTATAACATCAAACATTTCATTATGTGTTAATTGGGCACAAGCATGTCCTAATTCATAAAGGATGAGCGGTACATTGTTGCCATTGGAGATGAGCAGATTATAAAATCCGGAAAGGTTATCTGCCTGAAATGAGATACCCGTTAGAAAGGTAATTAGAGTGACATTTTACAATGCAGGATGCGGATATTTATAGATTGTGGCAAGACTTTGAAAAAAATTAATTAAATTATTATTAATTCAAATTTATCAAATGATCGAGAAAGATTTTGCTAATACTTCTCTTACGTTATCTTCGGATATTAATTTCCATATTTACAACCTCTCTTAAGTATTCAAAGCAAATTTTGCACATAAAATATATGTTCAAATATGTATTTAAAAACAAAAGCTCTTTTGTTCAGAAACTTAATCCACTTGTAATTAAATATTAAAAATTGCTTACCATCCATGATTCGTTCATTTCTTTTAAGACTTCCTTTTTTACTTTCATTTTACGCTTGAAATACCATTGATGGAACATCTCATTGGTGACATTTGGCCCGGTGATATAATTTTCCAGAAATTTGGGATGTGATTTGAGATATGAGATAATACGCTCTTCTCGTGGATGCATAGGAATTGGATTTTTTATGACTTACGATCTGCAAAATTTAAAATCAATACTCAAAACTTCGTTAAAATGAGGCAAAGGATATTAGTAAAGGAAGCAAAATAGCTCAGAAGATGGGTCGCTCCTCCTAACAGTGGAGAATTACCTGAATTATGAAAGGCACCTGATAACCATAGCAACGGATGACCTAATTATTTCCTTTTCTATCTTTTTCCTTAATTAATATCTCCGATTACGTCAAAAGCACATAAGCTTATGCACAATAAATTTCAAACTTTGTCAGGAAAAAAAGTTATAAATATGCTTTTAGCATAATTCGATATCTGATTTATGAATTTAAAACATTCCCACAGAAATTATCAGCAATAATATCTTAATCACTTAAATTATGAAACAAGGCAATTTTGCTATGAGTTACTATTTATTTTTCGATTACCTTAATTTGACAAATTTACACTGTTGCAAGACGATACTAAATTTTTACTCCATGTAGATACGCACAAGCTTTAATCAATTATAGAGCAAAATTTAAAATTAATTTTTGATTAATAAAGTTTGATTAAAATGATTATTAACATTATATAATTAAAATTTGCTAAAAATTATAAATTTGCACTTATTAGCATGTTTTATAAAATTTCGAAAAAAAATTTACCAAAAATTTGAAAAAACTTTTAATTTAAATTTTCAATCAATCCAACTACCCTTTAGATTAATTCATAGCTCAAATCTGCTGATCATGTTATTTAGACAGATTATCTTCAAAGCCACATACACACACACACACACACACACACACACACACACACACACACACACACACACACACACACACATACACAATAGCAACAATCCGACAATTCTCTACGTGCGACAAAGGAATGAATAACCAACGCTAGTGATCAATGTATTTGGATATTTCTCTAATAATTGCTTGTAACATAAATAAGTATTGTTTTAGAAATTCGAGAGATCGAAGGAAAAGAAAAATGATTCAATCATCTTTGAACGGTAAGTTGCGAATTTTCGATTTTTATTTTGAAACTTTCAATTCTAGAAAAATTTTAAGACATTATTTCCACTATATTAATAGTACTCATTCTAATTAGTGCTTCTATGACTATTTATTTGCTCAATTTGTCCACAGAAAGGTTATTTGTTGTTTGATTCACAATCAACTATAAATGACTTCCTTTTACTCAATTGCGATCAATTTTTCCATTCTTTTTCTCATTTACCGGCATAGCAATTCCATCAATTTGGGGCAAGAAATCTGCATCGTTTAACCCATTTTTACAAATCCTGTCGTCAACCAATCACTGGTTGATTTATCATCATACAAAATGACATTTATCAATGTATTTTTCAACAAAAAATTTTGCGAAATTGCCGAAATGAATGAATTATCAATGACAAATGTAACAGCGGACAATCTTCGTTGAATACTGCGGCATGAACAATTGGTAAAAGTTTTATCATCGTGTAGTACCATTCCAGACAAAGATTTAAAAGATGTTGAAAAATAATGGGATAAATATCTCAGAAGTCTTTAATAAACAAATGAAGCATTTTACCTTTATTTTTTTTTCTGCCTTGAGAAAGTAAACAATTATCAATCTTTACAGTTGTTTGATCATCTTCTATCATTTCATCATTGATAATTGCTACTGTTGACAGATGGCTATCAAACTTTCTTGTTAACAACCGATTCGCCATTATAGGATTACTGTACTATTAATCATATCATCATTTCCTATCATTATCATTATTTCTCATTATTAAAGTACTATCGTTGTTTTCAGTATCACTATAATGTGCTTTATTTCTTCTTTAAATGAATAACTTATAAAGTTCAATTTGATGATCATTGCTGTATAAAACTGCTATCATATTGAACATGTTCTGTTGCTTTCATCTGAACTTTCATTTTTCTTCGTAATTTTTCTGCTCATGTAAAGTTTCTGTGATTTTGTGAATACTTTACTCAACTCTAATTTTATATTAATGTATAAATCTTAACGTCATGTGCAGCAAAAGTAAATGATATGCAAGAAAATTCAATTATTTTAAAGAACGACAACATATTTTGATGTAATTTGTCCAATTAATTAATTAATTTCAGATTGCAAATGTTTATATCTGTCGTACTGTTGATTTATATTGTGAATGATGTTTTTGGAAAATTTTGTCCAGATATACTTGGTCACTTTGAATGTCCATTGAATTCTACTTGTACAATTAATGAATGCTACTTTGATGGTAATGTAATGGTACCAAATGATTGTGAACAAGTGAAATGCAGCGTTAATTCCAGGTGCTATGAGGTAATTTGGGACTTTTTCAATCCATCTTCTAAGTTTTCATTTTTTTTTACATCAAAATGAATAAATATGCAAAATAATAGCTAAAAAAATTTTCGTGGAAATTTTACATATAAAGTCCTCTTATCATATCAAACATTATTTTCACAAGTAACTTTTCATATCTTTTTTTTTTTTTTAAATTATCAGCCACATTTCATGGCAGGGACGATGTTATCCAGCAATCGGCTTACCTTGCGACCGAAATGTTGAATTGTCCAAGTATCATTTCAAATCCATAACTTCTAATTGTGGCCAAAACGGAAAATGTGTCAATGGTCGATGTGTTGAAGATAGTTAAGTATTTTAATTAATCTAATCATAAAGATAAAAATATCCAAAATCAAAACTCTATCAGACATAAATGTTGTTGGTATTATTTCATCGATCAGTTTACTAGAGAAGAAAAGTTTTTAAAAAAAAGAAAAAAACAAAGTTTGATGTAAAAAAATTTCTTTTTTATGTCAATAAGAAATCATAAGTCGTCTTTTAATTACTTCTTATCATAATTTTAATTATTTCTTCGTCCATTGTGATAACAATTATTTTATATGTGAAATTTGACATTTTTAAATTTATTCTATATCGAAAGAGATATCAATATTTTTGATTGAGATTAAAAAAGTAAATAATATTGAATTTAGAGCAAAACAAGCAGTAATCATTTGTAATTATCAGAAATATTTATTTTAATTTCATTTCTATTCGTATTTATCATCCGTATTTTAATGATTTCGATATTATTCTTAATTTCAGGATGTGCTGAAATTATATGTACAGAGAATGAGACATGTCAAGATGGTAAATGTTCGATAATAACTAATAATTTTTGTATAACTCATTTCGACTGTGGTCCTTTATTCAAATGTCATTGGAACAAATGTATACCATTTAGGAAGCAAGTATCATGCAATTGTGATCCAGGTGAAATATGCAAGCAAGGTCATTGTATCCCAGAATCAGGTAAGGTTTATGACATTCAAACCAAAACATAGCTAAACCAAAAGTAAATTATGATAAAAATAAATCCATAACTTTTTAAAAATTAATTTACATAAATTAGGTCACAATTCGGCCTTTATAATATTCTAGAATAATTTTAAAAAAAAAAGTTAAAAATGCAATTGAGTAAGGAAAATTTAACTTCAAAGCTAAAGAAATAGCATGAGAGGTTCTACTTTTCACTTTTAAATTTAATAAAAATGGTTTGACTTTTCAGATTGTGCACATGTAACTTGTGAAACAGGTTCGTTTTGTATACAGGGAAAGTGTCAAACAGCTATCGGTCAAGATTGTACTGATACAATTTGTCAAGGAGGTACGATCATTTGTCAATTTATCCAATCGAAAAATCCAAAAGCAGAATTGCTATTTTCACAGATCAGAAATTTTGATGCTTGTACTGATTAACAAAATAGATGAATTGATGAATAATGAGGTGATATACTCAGATATTACTCAAATCAATATAAGTTAGAAATCAAATGGAAGATCAGAGTAATCTCTCAGATAATGCCACTCATAGAACTCCTAGAAATCAGTAATACCGTAAACTGAATTCAAATTTCCATAAACATACAAGTAATGAATGTATGCAAGAATATAATATAATATAGAAAATGATGTCACATAGGTTTTTTTATTGTCACCTTTATCTTCGAGATTCGAGATGCAAGCTTATCTACGGTATATGTGGATATCTTATCATAAGATATCTTATCACTTCCTTCTAAAGTTGAAACTTTTCTTGCAGATACAATTTGTGCAGCGGGAAAATGCATTCTGGATCCTTGCACCAATCGTTGTCCATCGGAACATGCTTGTAGCGAAGGTCAATGTAGGCATTTACAAGGACTTTTGTGTCATCGAGAATGTCCCAAACCATATGTATGCATCGATGGACGCTGCACGAGAAATGGTAATAATATGATTGATATCAAATGTTGAATTATTAATTAAATAGCAAAAATTTTTACTAATTAATTTTTTTCAGAATGTTTCGGTAAAAGTTGTCCTCCTGGTCAACTATGTCAAAATGGCTTTTGCATTAAAGTAGAAGGACGATTATGCAATTTGGCGATACGCGATTGTGGTGAAGAATTTGAATGTATCGAACATATTTGTCATGATCGTTTGATTAATACAACTACTTTATCATAATTATGATTTCAGATGTTAAGATGCATGTTCTAATTTTATTGGCAAATTTAGAATTGTTCAAGTTTTGGAACTGAATTATTGAATTCTTTTGCTCTTTAGGATTCAAAATTTTATAAAAATAAACGGGCAATGCCTAATAATATTCAGATGCATCAGTGTAAAAAATAAAATGTAACATTTCCAATTGCTGTCGAGAAGTTATTCGATAGTTATCAAATAAATTTAGAGGAAAGCCTGAGAATTGATTTGAGGTTTTGACTAGCATTCCTTGCATGCATGAGATCCTGAGATATTCCAGAAATTTTTGCAAACTTCTAGAATGCGATCATAGCATCAATTTATGAGTGATTTCCAAAGATAATAACACAGCTAGCCAAAAATACGATAATTTTGCAAACGACGAAGCATTGGTAGTCACTTTCACGCGATTAATTTGCGACACTTCTAAAAATAATTTGCGATATTTTTTATTCGTAATTAAATAAATATAAAATTCGATCTTTTGCATGAATACTTTTTTTCCTTAAATAACAAACAATACACTGCTCAGAAATTATTACTAAATTTCAAGTAATTTAATCCTTTGAATGTTAATCATAATCATCGAGAATTTTTAGTTTGACGAATGTTTACTTTCCAGTTATCACAGAATACTCTGCATATAATTGCAAAATAATCTAATCTGTAGATTTAAAATCTTAGAAATCATCTTTGATCTCAGAAATAGAATTCAGTAGAAACGATATTTCTAATACAACAAACTTCCAAACTTTCGATAATCTTATTCATCAACAATATCAGATTTTCGCAAATCTTCCTTTTTTTATTCCTTTTATCACTCATTTAATCCAAAATTAATGGTGAGGTTTTTTGTTAAGAATATCGCATTAAACTTGAACATTATCTGCTGATTAACATAATTTAATTAACACAAACTTACGTTCTGTGATAAATTGATAATGAGCATAGAAACCAGTGGCATCAAAGATATCATTGGAGCGAAACAACATTCGAAAATAGTTCGACTCACTAACGATTGAATCTTTTGGACAAACTTGGCCACAATAACGACGATTGGTACGATCTTGAGTTTGATAATTGCTAAATAATACGTAATCGCTATGTGTACTGTCATCGCAACTGAAAAATAGCATTCGAGAGTATTCGAGAATTGCTATTTATTTTCATAGAAAATTATGGAAAACAAAAATCATATAAGCATAAGTAAGACTTACGTAGATAATCCTTCGATATCAAAATATTCAAAATGTATAACAACGACCTGTTTATCAGTTCCATGAAATATATAATGACAGTCAATGTTACGAGGATAATATCCTGGATGATTGGGAGAGAAAATATAGCCTGAACTGCGCCACGATGAATTAAATTCATAATGGCAAGCTGAAATACAGATAATTATTGCATTTTAGTGATTATTCTGCTTTTTTTTCCAAGTTTGAAGTTATGAAATGTAATCACTATGATCATTAGAATCCTCTGTAATACAATGATATCTTGATAATTGTTGTGATAGTAACCTTGATGCAGCAATAGAAAAAAAAAAAAATGATTTCTGAAATAGAAAATGATACCTAACTAACAGGAATTTTGTTCAATTTTTCACTGAACTTTTCGAAAAAATCAATCTTTACATTGTTCGGAATATTTCCGTCTTAAGAATTCTGCTAAATTCATTGACCTTTCGACATATTAATCTTACATTACCTATATTATCCGGAATATTTTCCACGTTTAATTTCCGAAACCCATATTATCCGGAAAATTCCACGTTTAATTTCCGAAATATTTCACGTTTTACTCATTACTTTGATCTTTTTACACAAAAAGTTCACATTGAAGAGAAAATATGCAACGAACGATAGATAGATGTTATAAATATGGAACTAATATGGAACTAATGAAAGTAAAGAAAAATAAAAAACATCAAATTTATACACAAAAGTTTTGAAAGTGAAAGAAGAGAAAGAAATTTTAGTAATTTAAAACAACACTCACTCAAATCATTTCTTACATCAGCATTCATTTCTGATAAGCCTAGATCAGATCGAAAATGATATTTTAGTACAAATCCGAATTTTTCAGCATTCGCCATCATTCGTCGCGCTGTTTTAGTTGATCGAATTACATAATCCAAAGTTAGTAGATTTTTGGTTGACATTAATCGTGGTGGTGTTTCAGAACCACAGAAATCTTCAATTCGAGACATCCGAGTACCAATCAGTACATGAGCTGATAAATGATCCATTTCATCACATCTTGAAATTATTATTCAATAAACAAGCATTGAAAATAACTTCATTTTGTGGAAGTTGTTATAAATAATATGAATGAAGAAGAATCACAAAAAGATAAGAAAATATCACTTTGATTTCAGTATTTCTTGGCCTTAATTTTAAGTACAAAAATGAGTGAATTTACTTACCTATTGCTGGTGATATTATTCAAATGAGGCGTTCGTGCATATAAATTGAAATAGAGAAATGTAATTTGAACTTTTTCAGTACCACTACCCAGAAATACAAATTGACATTTGAACGGTTCGTCGCTATTTACGTACTGCGACGAATTAACAATACCTGAGGTACTCGAGAAGGACAAGTTGGTATCAACTACTGAAGGTGAAATGATCCGTACTGGACACTGTTCTCCTGTAAATGATTATATTTTGTGGTGAAGTTCATCTATGCATTTTAACTCGTAAACTGATATATCATATCATTAGCTTTAATTAGCAAGATAACAAATTTATGATATATTACTGAAGATTTACTCCTTAAAAAGTTATCGAAGTTTATTTTGAATATTATCAATAGAAAATGCTTATTTCTGACGGCAAAGTTGACAACTTTTCTTTTGGAGAGGAAACCTAAATGGATTATCCGTCAGAAGGAATTTCAGAAGGACAAGTAGATTCATGAATGAAGTCGTAAAGCGATATCAGTGTAATTCATGTTACTCCATGATATGTCCCATTGATTTGGAAGAAAATTCATTAATACATTTTTAAAAGTATTAAATTTGAAAAGAATTGATAAAAGTTACCGTCACTCTTGAGTATCATCATAAATAATGTAAGCAAAAAGTAAGCAATTCTTTCATAGTCTAAAACTTTCATCGTTTTAGCCACTAAAATAGCTTTTATGAAGCCTAGGGACATGCTGGAAGATTGGACCATCGAGTAGAGCGAGAAGCAATCGATGATGAATTTTGAGGAGACTTTTAGAAATGATGATGACAAGGATGAGCATTTAACGACAAATAACTCACTTGAACCAATTTTCTCGTCATCGTGGACATTATTGATGACAGCTGACGAAAATATCGAGGGATGAGAGGAAAATAAGGCAAAAGACGAATAATCCAAATTTGGAAAACTATCATTTATCAATTGATTGTTTTGTGATAATTGCTGAGGCACATACTTAAATGAAATATGAAAACCACGAGCCTAAAATGAATTATTTTGTAAAATCTCGAATATCTTTAATTTTCCTCAGTATTCATATGAGTAATATGAATCGTTGCTTTTTTTCTTTTTTTTTTCCGGCAAGCTACACCGGATTTGTTTATGAAAATTAAAGTCGACAATTATTGATAAATTTAATTTATTTAGGCTTTTCATGCTAATGCCGAGTAAAAACAAAATGAATTTGAATGCGAGCATAAAAATGAAAATTTCATCCGCAAATGGCTAAATTCAATAATTTAGCATATGTTAAAGTGTATCCATGAGCGTTTGGAAAAGCTTTTTTTCGTATTTTTTGTCTCTTCCAGAAAAACTAAAGTATATGTATCTCTCTTTTAAATTCTGGCAGTATACTGTACTTTTCGCTCTCTTGTTTTTATCACTCTCATCAAATTAATCTTTATCAGCTCTTCCACATTTTTTTCTATTCATTTTATTATTTTGTTTTCTTTTTTGACAAACTTTTTTAACAGTTAAGTATAGTAAAAGAAATAAAATTTGATAGTTATTGTTGCGATAATTTTATGAACAATCACCAGCTGAATTCATTGTTATATTTAATCACAAGATAGTCTTGATATTCTGATAATTAAGCTTTATTAGTCTTAATCATTCTGATAATTAAGCATAGCATATAAAAGAATGGCTGAATTAAATTGATTTATCTAGTAGTCATTTGAAATTTATAGCATATATAATTCAACTGCTTCAAATTTATGGTTTTTCGTTTTCCGGAATGATTAAGTATTAGCCAGTTAAATGAACCATTTTCTCTTCATCTAATTCCTCTTCCAATTTTTTTTTATTCATTTTAAGCAAAGAACGAAATTTCAATCAAAATATGTGCATTTCTAATCACCCATTCTTAAGATCATTATTCAACAACAAATCCTTTGCATGACTGATAACACTATATTTTTATCAGCTTCTACCGTCATACTTCCTGGTAAATTCTTTTAATCCATCTTTTTATGACTTTTCTTACCGTAAACTTTCATCAGAAGATTTTTGTGTTTTAAAAAATCTTCAAATATTCCTCATAACTATTCTTTCACCTATCATCCTTGTCAAATTACTATCCGATTGAATATACTGTCTTCATTCTAATGCAAGCGAATTTTGATTAAAAATACAATAGATAATTGATTAAATTTCAAGAAATTTGACCATTTATTAATTTTTCTTAATTGAAATAATGATATGGGTAATATAAAGTCGATTTTCTCGAAATTCAGAACATAAATGACTTACTTTTACTACATCGTTGTTAGCACCATGAAATTCAATGATATATCCATCTTTTGTATGAATTTGATATGGTGGTATCGAATCATAACAGAGCTTTTCGAGATGGACCTTAATATATTTTCTTTCTTACTTTCAATATCAATCTTCTCGAGAATTTGATAATATGTTTGAAAATTTCAAAATTCACACAAAGATAAAAATGCTTCGCCTCTTTTTGTTTTCTTCAAAATTTTGCCCAATTCATTTCTCCCATAAAGAATTTCAATCATCATTCATATAAAATATGATTTTTATACCAATTCAATGTTATATGTGAGAAGAAGAAATGATATCTTCCCTAGAGAGCATCACATTAAAAATGCTTGAAAATTCATAAAATGGTTTGAAAATTCAAGCAAAAAAAAAAAAGAAATTCAAAGTTTATTCAAGCAAATAGTTATAGTTGTTTTTTACCTTTGGATGTATTTGATAGATGTCAATAAAATCTTCATGACAAGCATAACGTCTTAAATTTAGATATTCTAAGGAGATGATCAAATGGAATCCTTGACGAGGTGCCAAATAATACGTACAATTTGCAGTGGTAGGATAAAAATAAGGATAATTAGGCGAGAATAAATTGCCAGCCAAGACATCAATACGAAAATGACATGGCTCTATTTCAGTAGCATTTGAAAGAAATCGTTCTAGAAAGAAATAAATGAACTCATCAGACAAGATTAATTACTTCAAAACTATCAATTTTTCTTTTTGTCTCTAAAATTTATGGAGAAAAAGAATGGAAAAAATTGATATAAACAGTAATCACCTTTAGGTATAAAGTTGTAAGTACCATGAAAACCTTTGGAAGCACTAGATAATTGCACATGAAAAATGAGATATCTCGTGTAGGAGTAGAATGTTTGTCCAATTTCGATCTTAAAAATATGTAACTGTAGGGTACCGTACCAGTGAAGTAATATACGATAGGTACAGTAATACATGTTGACAAAATATTACCTCAGTGGCACAGAATTCACCATTATAAGTGGTCTTTTCATCGATCAGCCCATCCGGTATGCCATCAAATAATCTTAAATAATCATTACATCTAAATTGTTGCTGTGCAAAAAATGTGTTCTTTTATTAATCACTTACCGGTCGATTCGCGGTGAAAGATGAAAGTAATCAAAGATAACTTCAATAATGTATCCATCAGGAGCTATAAATTTATACAGTAAGCATAAAAATGGATGCTGAAGAAGCATTGATGATGGATACGATAGAGGTAGTACTGATGATGATGATGATGATAAGAATGATAATGGAGCTTTTGGAAAGTCTGGTGATTGAAAGATACCAGTAGAATTAAATTGGACACAACGGCAGCTGACTAGTGAAGTGTTTGTTAGACGTAGCAAAAATGATAAATACAGATACGGTATCAGAAAGGGAATACGATAGTTTGCAAGCCTGCACGACGATAGAATACAAGTGAAACCGACATTGACCATACGGTGAATGAAGCAATTACTGTAGATTTGTATGATTTGATGTAATTCGATTTTTAGAATCTTACCTTTCATAATTGCAAGGTAAGTGTGACATTGAAGAAAATTAAAGGAATGTTCGATTTATAAATTCAATGGAAAGCCAAAATTTGTTAAATTTTTAGAATCGCTATGACAAGGCAACAGGATATTTCATATCGTACTCTATAATTTTACGTCTGTCATAAAGTTTCAATTATTAGAAACCAAAGATCTAAAATAATACCTGAACTTCGTGTGACCTCATGACCCCATCACTAAATTAGCTCTATACCTCCTTCATTTTCAAAATATTTTTAATTTTATTCTGCAGTCAATAAATAAAGGACAATGGGCCATAAAAAAATGTGCATTAATCAGAAGTAAGTCTATTTGGCCAAACTGAAATGCAAGCTAGTCTGCCTAGTCTCTGAAGCTGTGCATGTGCATGTGCATGTGCGTGCGTGCATGATGGATATGCATGTAATTGCAAGCGTTCATATTTTTCTGTCCTTGTGATATGACATTCATGTGCTGTTAAGTCTGATAATAGATAGTGCAGTTTGAAGATAGGGTTAGGATGGGCCAGAGAAGAAAAGGCTTGTTTATGTCGAAGAATATTCTTGCAAAAATGACTGACATTTATATTTTTTAATTCCCAATTAGTTTTGTCGTATAAATTTGGCTCACTTGGGGCTTTATTGATGGAGGATTAAGCCAAGGAAGAAGTTAGAAAAGATTGGACTGAAATTAAACGAACGAAATTATGTCTTAAATTAATTAATTGGCTGAATTACTAAAATAAACATGTGCTAATTAAGAAAGGATAGATTGCAATTTACAGCGGATGATAGAACGGAAGTTGAGATTTTTAAGAGATGTGTCCTTTTGTTATTGCTTATCATTGTCACATCATCCTTATCATCCTTATCTATCAGTATCAGCAATTTGCTATTTACTTGGACTTAGAGTTAATTGCTGATAAGATTTTTCATTTATTCATTTTCATTCTGTTGATATTGAAAAATATGGCCGAGATTTAATTTATAATATTTATTTCCAAACTATTTTCTTTGATTTTTTTTTTCTCTATTGATTCAAACAAGGCATATTTTCTTCAAGGAATTGATCGATTTATCATTTGATCGTTTTCACTCTTCTGCTGCTACGCAAAATGCTAGGATGGATTAACTCTGAAGCAAAGTATTTTGTTTTTGATAACAAAAATTAATCATCGAACATTTGATTGACTTGCAAGTGATATAGCTTATTTTGTTATCTTACAATTGCTTGCAGCAAAATTAAAATTGTTCAAATTGCATCAAAATTTCATAATATTTTTCAAAAAAATTTTATTTTTAAAAATGAAAGAAATTGCTTATTTGAGTAAGCGAATTGGATTAAAACGGAACATTCAATCGCCATCTTGGAATGATTGATATTACCACATCATCAATAGATAATACAAATATCGAAGAGTATTTATTTATTCTTATTAGAAGTGAAATATAATATAGCAAAAATCATTTACCATTACTTTAATTTCTATTCTCAACCATCGTTATCAGTTATCATTATTCTAATTTTCATCATTAATTACTATTATCAATTATTATTATTTTAATTTCCATGCTTGTACATTCCACAAGATCATCCCAAATCATATAAAATAATTAAAATCTGTAAGAGATTCACTCTACTGTGGTCCAGAAAAAAAGTGCCACAATCATCTTTTTCTTTTTCTAAATCGCTGATTTAAAAAATTCAGTTCTGATTTGCTAAAGTTTGTGCAGCTATTTCTCTTCTTCTTATGCCGTTTCTAAGCCTTTGGAACGATTTATTCTATCTGATAGTTACATATGTAAAGTAGATGAATTGATAACAATCACTTATCTTCTTATCAGTTTGTATTTAGATCAGTAATTCTTTTATTCTTGCTACTTTTTCATTCCCAGGCTTAATGAACATTGATCAGATGATTGACCGAATTGTTGGATATATCTATCTGTTCTGTCAATTCCATTATCAAATCACTCATCATTTTTTAGGAAATCGCATTTCAAAGTGACGATATTCATCGACAGGTAATAAATCATATCTTATCTACTCTGATAAGCTAAATCAGCTTTAATTAACAGATTAGATTTTTTTCGGAATAAAATACTTCATTTTCAATTAAAGAGTATAATTGTTCCAATGCAATTGTAGCTTTCCATTTGAATTCATAAAACTATTTTTAATGTAAGACTCATGCAGATTTTATCAATTCTTTTCATAATCCATATTTTATGATAGTAAAAATATTCGACTCAATGCAGTGATAAAGTGATAAAGAAGTTTGATAACAGAATGTTCCATGTCAAAAAAAAAAAAATTAAAATATAATAACTTTCAGAACATGTAAATTTCATCCATTTTTCTTTTCGATTATTCTCATCGTAGAAAGAATAGCGAAAATCATTCGCCAAAATCTTAGAAACAAATCGCATAGTTGAATGATGACGTAAGTAGACAATAAATAATGACATCAGTAGACTATGAATAAATGACGTGAGTAGTTTATGCATGCGAAATTTTTTGTTTGCGAAAGTTTAGAATAATTCGTTTCTTCTCGACAAACTCTTTAGCGGCAGTATAGACGAAATGAGAAGGACTAAAGCGGAGGAGTTGTGAATGCAAAGAGAAATGATGTATTTTGAAAAAGGTTTCGATTCATCGTGTCCTCAAAAATGACGCGAAACTTGTCAGGCGCATTTTTCATCATGCTCAATTTTGCATCCATCACAAATGTGTGTGTGTGTGTGTGCATATATGTATATGTATATGTGATGCACATAGATATGCTTTTATGTCTACAAAACTTTCTTGACTACAGGTATGCAAGAAACCTGGAAAGCTGGAAGGGCAAAAAATTTCTTGATCTTTTTGAGAGCAAAGTTTTGCAGCCAATTCAGACAGGCTGAATTTTTGCGAAGCCATCTCACATTTTCCAAATTCCTCCTTTCATGACGTGATGGTGGTAGAGCTAAAACGACAACGACAAAAATGCTCGCATTGATCTCTCTCTCTCTCTTGCGATCAGAATTACGCAAATAAATATGACGTCGATCTTGATGTTGTTTTTGAAAAGCATGTATATTTTTCGATCGACTTTTTTCTGCTTGGAAATTTAGTTTTAGAGGTCAAAGAACATCATGAAATCAGCATACATTGCGAAGGGTATGCAAAAAATCATGCTTTTGATAGACAGGTCAAGTGGTTTGTCAGAACTAATTTTTTGGCAATTTGTTATAATTTAACCCCTAAAGGTCATCTTACTACGATTTCTCGACATTTTTTCAACATTCACTTCACATCATCTCGAGATTGATGATCATTGATAAGTGACAAGCCTTTCCATCACGTGCCATTCACTTTCAATATTCTCCTCCCTTATATTAATCAAATTTGCCTCCGTTTCAGAATTGTCTTCGCATTTTTTTAATTTCGATAAGATTAAAAAAAAGAAAGATGGATGGAGAGAGAGCGAGAGGAGAAGAGGTAGTACGGGTGGTAACATCGGTAGATTACTCATTGATTTGATGATGGTTTAGAAGATGCAAATGCTAAGAATGTTGTTGTAATGAGCAAAAAAAGGAGACAAATGATTGTACCGACTTGCACTCTTCGTCTTGTGCGGTCAAAGAAGTGCAAGGTAAACTTAAGTGCAAGTTCGGAAAGGCAATAATTTTCATCATTACTAGAAAAGACAAGCAGAAGCAAAGTTTGGAGCGCAGGTACCGAATGTGGAGGAGACTTGCAGAATTGCAGACTTGCAAACTTGCAGAATTGCGGGTATGATCAAAATGCTTCTGAAATGATTAATTCTTTTTGTCCGCTCGTTTATTTGCCAAAAAGCTTTTCTCTCTCTTTCGTTAATGAATTAATTCGTCGGACTCTTTTATTTTTTCCGACACTCTTCTCTTCTCATCAAAAATCGCCAACAGCCCACGAAAGGATGGATACTTTGGTCATCATCATCATCTACAAACTATTCCCCACAACTGACTCTACCGACGACCCATCATCGACCGATTCCACTGATAATAGCGTCGCCTTTCCTTATCATTCGTCGTCCCATAATAATAATAATAGTAATAGTAGTATTCACATTAGATGCGGGGAATGAGAGTGAATGGCAAAGAGGGAGAAGTATGACAGCAAGCATCGTTCCCATCTTTTGCCCGGCCCGCATCATTTGCGACGCCACCCATATGAGGAGGTTCTGTCGCTGTCATTGGTCGCAGGCGATAATCCATTATATAAGCTATCGGTATTCAGCATAGGTTGGCTGCGCTGTCTCTCTTCCTGATTATTACGTAGATGTTATGATATATTCATACCTTTCTCTCCCCCGCTATCAATATCTCCCAAATAGCGGGACATTTTCTTCTTCTCTCTCTCCCCCGCCATTCGTGCGGGTCACTCTCTCCTCCCCTTTCTCGTTTCCCCGACAAGGGCGGCGATATGATATGTGTATGTCCTCGGGCAAATACACCTCATTTTATCACACTGCTCTATCATGTCATATGAACAATCGTGCAATTGCTATTTCCTGCAATTTAGCAGTATTGCAATCCAGAGGTCAAAGGTTAGGTGTACTTCTATCGTATCATATGAACAATCCTACTACCTTGCAATTGCTATTCTCCATTATTTTATCTGCAACTTTTGCGTTATATGTCTGCAATTTTTGCGTATATGTTATTTATACATGCATGCAAAATATATATTGCTTGCTGAGTGGTAGACTAATGCTCCATATGTAAGTGCGCGCATATACAAGTACATGCAGTGCACGCGCGTGTGCACTACATGTATGTGTGGTCATGTGCGCGCTTGTACATTTTGGATATGAGGACGTGAGTGTGTGTGTGTGTGTGTGTGTGTGTGTCTGTATGTGTGGTTAGGTGAGTGAGCGTGAATATATAGGTAGTATTTGCGTGCATACGTGCATGTATGCCCGCTGCATTTATCTATTCGGCGAACATTATTATTTAATGGCATATGATGTAGCTTTCCTTTCACCTGTGCGCAGTATTTCAAATGCATCATCATATTCATCGGCATAATTGTTCAGAGAAGGGGTACGGAGGAGATTTCTGAAAAGTGGGCATGGATGATGATGATGATGATGATGGTGATGATGGTGATGATGGTGATGGTGATTTGGATCAGTGATCTGTTGTCAGCTGGCTCGCTCATCCCTTTCTTTCCAATCAACATTGCATTGCATGTTTGCGATACTTGCATGCACTTTGCTCGTGAATTCCAAACGTACATTTCACTTGACCATCATCATATAATATGACTCATTCACTTTTTCCAAGTTCGCAAGTTGTCACTTATTCAACTTAAACTCTATTTAGTTGTCTATTTGTTGAATTTAGTTAAATTATTTATTTATTTCTTCTTTTTATTGTTGTTGAAGCATGATAGTTGAAGAAAGGCACCGATTAGGTGGACCTTTGATCGCTAATATCAATTATAGATAACCTAAAATATATGGAAAAGTTCGTCATGCATCATTAAAACTTAGCATGCATTAGGGCAGAACTTTTCATATTCCGGCATAACTTTCTAGCAAATTAATCCCATTTTACAAGAAAAATCTATTCAACAGTTAGTGAACTTTGTTATCAATTTTTTAGTCTTTTTTTAATTTTTTTTTTTTTTTTTTTTTTAATTATTATTGCTCTACTTAATATTTGAAGAGATGTGAGATTTTAATAACCCCTCGCAGCTTTGTGCTGATCTACATTTGCACAATGCATTATGCATTCTGCATGCACATCTCTTCCTCTTTTCCTAGTATTACCATGTCACTGACGAATATTGTAATAATTTGCATACTGCAGCACTTTATGTAAATATTGCATGATTAATGGCGAATTGAATAAAATGCATACTAACCATGTCACTGACGAATATTGTAATAATTTGCATACTGCAGCACTTTATGTAAATATTGCATGATTAATGGCGAATTGAATAAAATGCATAAAATGGATTTGATTCAAGCAAGTTGCTATTGATTATCAAGGTGAGTATAGTTCTCGTCAACTTAATTGTCTTTGCGCTATCCTAATGTGACATCATCATTGTGACAGTGATCAATGACAATATATATTGTTTGTAGGATGGTACAATTGTTGTTACATTGCTCATTATCGCCGGTATTATTGACAGTATCATCATTATCAAAATCATCTGTTGTCTTTAAAATTGTCCAGTTATTGCTCAGTGAACAACAACGACATCAGCAGCAACTTTACTATTTTCTCAACAGTTGCAGTAATTAATCAACATATTGTCAACTATGGCCTAAAAGATGGCTGCTATTAATGAACAAGGAGAACCAGGCGCATTTTTCATGTGCACCGAAACATCACCTCGTTGCTATATCATTCAACGGGTTTGACCTTTCTTTTTATGTTTGTTGTACTTTCCTTCAAATATACATGTTTAGAGATTCGTGATATATCGTTTTAATAAATAGATCTAAGTAGGCTTCATGATCGCATTATATTAACATTGTTCAAACTCCTAATTCACCTATAGAATCTAAAAATATTATGGAATATGTCTAAAATCAGGAAAATAACTTAGTTGTGAAATTATTCTGAGAATAAGAAGTTATAGTATGAAGTTATAGATCACTACATTTACTTGTATTTCTTTAAATTACTACTGACTTCAAAATAGGGAAAGGAGAAGAGAGATTGTTTGTTTTGAAATTTTATTTTCATTTTTTCATTTCTTGTCTTAAATTAGGAAAGGAAAAAAGAAAAAGTAGAAATAAAATAGTAACATAAATAAGAGTAACATAAGAAGTGGATATAAGATAAAAAATTTGCACTAATAAATTGAAGCATATTGAATTAAAAGTATTTTCAACTTATAATTGCATTTAACAGCCTTAGTTCTTAATCAGTTGTAAACACAGACGTTAACATGCATCAATATAACATTAAATTAGGTAAAACTACTATTATCTAAAGTTAATTAGAAGAGAAGATTTTCAAGAGAACAAATTAGTAATAGTCAACTTTCCGTATGGTTATCTCCATTTTTAACTCTGTAAGGTTATTTTTCGAAATTTTTCGATGATTTTTTTCTTTCCCTCTCGCTCTCTTTCTTTTCGTGTGCATCTTTCATGCAAATGTAAATAGGCTGAGTGAAATCTTTCTTTGGAATTGAATTTAATTTTGGTTGTTTTTATGCTTACTCAAAGTTCATGTAAGCAGTGGTCTGTCTCTTGACTGGATGCATTTTTCAGAATCAGAAAATTGCCTATCGGTTTATGTTGATTTTGAATTTAAGGGCAGTTAATTAAAAAAAAGCATAATCTTTCATCGCGGTTGCTAGGATAAGATTGTTATATTCTCATTATTAATATGAGCGAGGCATTGGAGATGTCTTATTATTTACTTTATTATGCTCTTAAGATTATTGACAACAAATAGTTTGTAGCTGCTATCAAGTGGAGAATGGAGAGTCTGCATTGTGATGATGATAATAGCTAGTTACCTTAAATAAATATAAAGTTTTTTGCTCATAAATTAGAATTTGCGATATGTATGCAGTTAAAACAGATTTTTTTTAAATTATAGTTTATGATAGTAAATAAACTTTTTTTAATTGTAGTTTATGGTTTTTAAAAGGATACCCAAATTTCTGTTAGAGAAGTATTAAAAAAATATAACAATCCTCATTAAATGCTTTAGTTATTTCTTGGATTGTTGTAAAAACTGTATGCAGTTATCAACAGAAAATTTACTCTTTATTTTTGAAAATGCTAATAAGTAGCGAGTTGGATAATTTCCCATCTCACCTCATGGAAATGCTGAAATTGAAAAAATTGGGATAATTCTGATATATTACTAGTAGATTTGCTAGAACAAGAGTTTATTTTGTTGAGAAATGAAATGCTTTCAAGCGACATTGTTGGGAATTGAATTGCTATTGATCAAAATATTTTTAGTCAGTTTTACTTAAATATTTCTATAAGTTAAGTAGATATAATGTAATTGGTTATGATTTTAGGTGAATTCTAGTAGCATTGATCGAATGTTGGACGACATGATGATGCCATCTGGTGAGTGCGATACACCTCCCATACCAATGTTACCTTGGTGGTTTACAGCGGAATGCGAAAATCAGCTCTTGGCTGCATCGGATCCACCTCTTATGCAGATGCCGATGAGCATTTCTGCAACATTATCTACACCACCACCGCCACCACCACCGCCACCTCCTCCACCACCACCACCATCACCACCGCCACCGCCACCACCTTCATCATCACCAGCAGTAGTAGTTCCACCAGCACAGCAAATAATTTCTACAGCAAACATATCCCAGTCTCCCGAACAAATTAAGCAGCAGCTCAAAGCTCAATTGGAATATTATTTTTCAAGGTAAGTTGCTTCCTATCATATGATTAGAGGAATTATCAAATTAGTAAATCAGTTCATAAATAAATCAAAACCGTTATTATAAAAACTTTTTACTCTTCGACATTCATTTTCAGAGAGAATTTAATGACTGATAGGTTCCTTCGTTGTCAGATGGACAACGACCAGTACGTACCGATACGAATCATTGCTAATTTCCCAAAGATTAAGCGACTTACCAATGACTACAATTTAGTTGTGAAAGTATTGCGAGGTTTCTTTCTGGTTATTCGTTATTCGTTATTCGTTATGTTAGCTCTTTTCTATCCATTTCTATTTTTATTCGTAAGATTATGTTAAGGAAAATAAAACAGAGTAAGTTCGTGTAATCGGTTTTGATACCTCTGTAATGACTAAATTCTGTGGCGGAATTTTTTAAAATAGTTTTAACGAAAAAGGATGAAAATTGATATTCAAAAATCTTTTTCCTTTTTCTTCATGTGCATTCTTAATCGGTATTATATGAGATCATCCAGATACAATAATTATCCCAGGTTCTTATTAAATATTCATATATTTTTAAATATTTCCAAGATTATATTGTATTACTCTTTTCAGAATCATCTCAGGTACAAGTCGACGAAAAAGGACAACGGGTACGAGCCGTTTCAAAACGGTGCACTATTATCCTGCGTGAAATACCTGAATCCACCGATGAAAAGGTATTATTATCTTTTTTCTTTTTTTTTTTTTGTATAATCTGTCATATATCATATGTTAGGTAACTGCCATCAATTTGGCTGACACTTTTTTTCACCATACATTACTGAGTCTTGTTTATCTTCAGAAAGGCAGGTATCGACCATCTCAGTGATCGATATTTGTCTTTTTGTCGTATATCTTCTAAATTCTATACTTCCACTTTATAACTTATAAGTATTATAAAATTTGTTTTGCTGTTTTTCTGACATAAACGACAAAAAATAGAGCACTATTCTATGGTATGCGAAGCACGGAATAATGTTGAAGTGATGGAATTAAGTGATTAAAATGTGCAGTCAGTTCTTCATCTAGCACTTAACTCTATAAACCTTAAAAAGAACATACGAAGAGAATTTAGACTGGTTTTATCAAATTAATGGAAAGCAGAAGGATTTCAATTAATACACTGAAAGTTATTATGTTGTAAGAATTCAGGAAGTGGCATCAATGTTTGCTGGTGGACCACCATATCTGAGCCTGCAATACGGTCTCAATAATAGCTGGTATGTAACGTTCGAGTCAGAAGAAGCTACGGAGCGTGCATTTTTGCATTTGCAAAATCTCGGCAAAACTTTCAACAATAAACCGATCTGTGTAAATATATCAAAATCTATTATTTTGATGACAAATTTCTATTAAAAGAATTTATGCGCTTTAGATTTTGTTGACTATCCTGCATGCGATATTCTTTGTCAGATCATTAACATATAGATTGATAGAATATTACAATTTGAGTATCTGAAGTGGTGAAATCTATCAGTTATTTTCTTAAAACGTATGTAGATTAGAGAAAGTTTAATTCTGAAATTTAAGATAATCCAATTGGAGTAACAGAAAAATCCAACAGGAAACAATAAGCATGCTAGTTGATTGCACTGAAATATGTGGTTTTGTTCTTGATAGCCTTTACCAGATCTTTATGAGTTGTAGGAAATGTAATTATAGTGTATTTCTTCTAAAGCTAACCATATATGGTTGATTCAGATTTTAAATCTAACATTTTTCGGAAGTAATTTTTCAGCATTTGTTTTTTGTTTTTTGTTTTTTTTTTTTTAGTAATCTTTATTGCTATAATTTATTTTTTATGTATTATTATTTTTAGGCACGAATAAAAACTGGTGGCGCACCATATTCAGAACCGTTGAATCTAGTTCCAGATCGATCTCCTTCTGCTGTACCGTCGGAGATTTCGGGCGATCCCGCTACATCGATTTCCGTCGTACCTACTCCTTCACCATGTTCTTCTGGTATTTATCGATATTCTGCTTATTTTTTGCAATTCTAATAATGAGTTCCTGAATAAAATTAGCTAGTTATTTATTATTATAGATAGTTTCGATTTGGGCCAAATTCTTGCCAGTTACGGGTACGTACCATGTGCAACTTTTAAGCCTGGTACAACGGTTGTTCATATCACTTCTACCGTCGGTTTGACCACTAATCGAAGTACCAACCACCATCGACTACGAGGTGGTGGCTCTGCTGGACTAAATAATTCTAATTTTCGAGGTTTGTTTTGCTATCTCATTATCCGTTTCTGTTGTTCATTGAATTATTTTCATTTTTTTCAGGAAAATCATTTTGAATATAATACTTTTTAATATATAATTTTATAGCTAACCGTATTTTTAGGTTCTAATTCAAGAGCGCGAGGTGGTTTCGTGTATAATCAGCGAGTCTGCACTAGTGATTATCGCGATTTTAGTACAAGTAGCAATTACCAGCATGGAGGAAATCGACGAAACAACAAAAATCATGATGATGCTCATCGTGATGGTTATCGGGATAGAAACAATGTTCCTCCTCTTACTTTTGTTCGTCCGCGGGGTCGACAGAATCGCTTTAATAATTTCTATTCTAGTCGGTTTTCTCTTATATGCTCATTTATTTGTTATTGCAGAATTTTGATTTAGAAATCAGAGGATGTACTTGATTATTATAGATACAGTGCGGAGTCGGACACCAGTTGAATCACAAAAGACTAATCAAAACGACAACATACAACAGCGCTACGACTACGATCAATCAAGCGGCCGGTAACACTTTGCATATTAGGTGATAATCATTTTGAAGAATTGTTGGAAACAGATTTCAAGGATTTTCTGTTTTGGATAAGATTTTTAATCATGAAAGATATTGTATCATTAGCATTAATTTTCATCGTCTTATTCTTAATTGATTGATTTTAGGAATGTGCAGACAAGACAACAACGGCGTAAACAGAGGGATACGCCGTTGCCTGGGATTTCTCCGGGAAATAATAAAAGTGTAATGTGCCCTCCAATAATTTGCTTACCTCCAGAAGAAGGCAAGAAAAGTGAGCAACAGTGTTGTTCAAAAACAGCTAGCGATGATGATTTCAAATTAGAAAGGAGCAATTCTCGTAAAACTGTCGATACGGAATATAGTTTCGAAGAGGTTATCTTATTCAATGAGTTGGTGGAGTACTATAAAAATATTATTGATACCATTAGTTAAACTTCGGTTTGTCCACAGAATCATATATAGAGTAAGCAGATAATATACGAGCATGTTAATTGTTTCAGGGTGCGTTTCCTTGCCTTTCCGAAAAAATATCTCCAGTAGTGGAGATAAAAGAATCGAAATCACGGAATAAGCCAACATTTAGTTCGGTAGCCGCTGGTAAAAGAGAAGAGAAAAAGGAAGCAAAAGAAAGGAAAAGTTATGCACAGACGCTGAAGCAAAATAATGGGTCAAAATTTTTCTTCGGGTATAAAGTAGAGTTTAGGATATCTTGGATCATTCCTTGATTTAAAGACTTTTTACAAACGGAGGAAAGCGGAACAGTTTTATTGAAGTATGACAATTTTCGGATTAGGCCTTAGTATTGTATTCCTTTCCTGAGAAACGAAAGGTAATGATGTGGTGGAAGTCCTTTATTAAAAAATTTTTCTCTTTTATTTGATTTTAATGGAATATTTTTTTGTCTGAAATATTTTTTTTTCTTTTTCAAATTTTCTTGTTTTATGAATGAATGAATTTTCAGGTTGCTGCAAGCATCTTGAACCATTCCATATTGGTACATTCTTTGTACTAGCAGTGTTCTCATCTTTTTCCAAAAAGAGAGTTGTTTTATTCATCATTTTTTATATCTTTCCATCCAGTCTTTCTGAGAAATCATTTTTTTTTTTTTTTTTTTTTTTTGAGGTAAAATTGACCATTTATTATATTTCTGGGACGAATATGACAATTTTTATGTATTACGAGACTACTAGCGTTCTCACGTGCAGTTCCACATTCTCGACTGTCCATAGAAATTTTTAATGCATTTTCATTAGTGGGATTGAATATCTTTCATTTCTCGAAATGAGGACATTCCATATATTTATACGTTTTAAAGGTCTATATGAAGAAATGTTTGTTATCCATTACTGCAAGGTACTTATTTATATTTTCCTTGAGGATCGCATATATAATCTTGTATCTCTGAGAAAGGGTTTAGATCGCCGCTAATAAAAGGGCATGTAGTGTTGATGTAACTGATATATGTTCGGATTTCTAATATAAACATAATAAGCTCGAACTCGCTTCTCAATATTACTATATTTCTTCCGCCACTGATGTGCTACCGATGGTTACAAGCAAGTTGTTTACCTTTATTAAGATTTAAGTATATCAAGACGAACATCAGCACCAGTAATAAGGTACTTAAATCTGTAATTAAAAATTATTGACAGGAAAGTAATGCTTTGCTTTTTTATCCATGTTCTTAATGACTTACTGCACATCTAACAGCAGCTAGTGAGATTATTTTTCGAATTATTTCGATTGGAATAAGGATTTGGAAGCTTTACATACTCATATACTCATATCTTAACAAGAAAATAGAGGTGCGAAATGGGAGCACCTTCTATCTCTTTTTTTGTGATTTAAGTCTTATTTATTGTATAATGTGTTGTTGTGTCGCTTATTTATGTGTGCATAAAATTGATACTTTTAGAGAGAATATGTAATTATTTCTGTTGTATATGATAATTGTCTAAATAGCTAGCTGTCTTTGTTTTTTTATAAATTCTTTCATACGCGGTCAAAACTCTCAATGTGATTGATAATTTTCATGTCATCGTCTCATGTCATTTTAATATCTATCATACATATTTTGATTTTTTGCGTTTTGTTGTATGTTTATGTTTTCGCATTTTCAGGCCATCTTTTGCTTCTTTTTATGATTTTCTCCCCTCGTTTTTCTTATCTTTTCCTTTTTTTATACTTTTTTTTTTTTGTTTGTGAGCAAAGTATTTGCAGTCAAAGGAAAAAGAAAAAGCTCTTAGTTATTCTTTGTTTGACAATAAATGGTTGTTAAGGGTGAACACGTATGAGTGAGTACATTTTAAAATATAGGCTATATTACTAAATGAAAACTCGAATCAAATTATATTAAGGATGTAAGGAATTCGGGGATTAAAGAAGTAAAGTATATTCATGACGAGGAACATTTAAAAGTAATAGCGTAGGACAAGTATTTCGAAAGTTCATAGCGACTATATGTATCTCTGCAATACGAAGGGCGTATCTTGATCCATTCCAACAAATATAGTGTATTTGATTAGAAAATGTAGCTTTGACTTCAACTTAATCCTACTGAAGCCTGGGAAAAATTTTTACTGTTCGATTCGATATCTTTATTATTTTTTGGTTCAGTCCAGAAAAGTATTGTGTAGTTTTCATTTAATAATTTATTGATAAAGGATAAAGCAGGATCAAAAGGATCAGAATTTACCGATGTAATGCATCGTGTTTTTCTAATAGTCTTTCTGTATCTGGCCTGTAATAGTAGCAAATATCGGTATGTGATTCTTCCAACATATCATATAATTTATGAATTATGTCATGTCTTTACATAACTGATTATAACTCTGATCCGTTTTTTTGTGTGCTTCTTACAAGTGATTGGTATTGATGCTTTGTTGCCGATTTTCTCAAAAAAGCAAGCTTGTGAGATTCATTACCGAATTAATGCTTCCTCTTGTGGAATCGACGTCGATAATTTTGTTGAAGATATCAAAGAAGAAGGGAAGAAAAAAACCCATAAAACTTCCTTAGATAATTACGAAATCCAGAAATGTTGGTACCTTCGGACATCTTAGATCTGTCTCCACAGTCCAGTAGATAGTCGTCCACTAATTTTTCATTCCCAAGCTTTATCTTTAAATCGCAATTTTTAAGCAGTAAACTTTCATCTTTTCCGTGCTTGCATGTTTATTACGCCTTCTAGCAAAAATTCCATTTCCTTGCCGTCATTTGCCAATCGCTTTCCACTTTTCTACTTCAAATATGAATTAATAAATGCGATCAAAGTCCAAACGACATATATTTATTATGTTCGAAATAAAAAACGAAATATCATTTGCATTCGAGAAATGGTGTCCTAAAAACAACTGATAGTTTCAAATCGCAGTCTTGCCCCCCACCAATTGTATAGACATAAATTCATTTAATTATGTTATTATCACTGAATTTAACAACAACCCACAATATATCAGTCGAATTTGAAAAAAAAAAAAAACCACAGAAGAAAGTCTGCTCTCCATGTATCACATGGTGGCAAATAGCAAAGTATCCAGACATTGTCATAACAAAAATATCAGTAGTTAAAAATACAACGCAAATCAAAACTTCCCGCATAATTTCAGTGAGAGCTACTGCAACCAGACCAGTCAAAGCTTAGTTTTGATTACCGGACAACAAAAGTCGATCTTTTAAAGGTAAATGCAATCGAGCTTGCTCTTCAGTTTCTTGTACAATGTGATGCATGTATTTGTTAGCCATTTCAGTCAAAAAGGTGAGGCTTTGACCGGTCGACAACGCATTACTAGTCTGAAATGCAAGAAAGGACGGAAAGATGAGAAATATATATAAATGAGATAACGATAAGACAAGGGTTGTAAACATAACTATAACGATCATAATAGTAATAATAATTAATAATAGTAATAATAGCAATAATAATGATAATAATCATAACGATAACAAAAACAATGAAAGATGCATTCATATGCAATAGGAACCCTGTTTTTATATCGAAGAAGGAAACTACTGCCATTCTCGTCGTGAAATGTCAATACAACCTCATTTCATTATTGCTTTTTACACTTGGATATCATGGGAAATAACTCCGAATGACTTATCCATCAAATATGTTTCATAGTATATCATGATTGAAGGAAAATACAAAACTGATCTTCTGTATTTATCAGGCCGTTATGATCTGTATCCTACCCTCAGAATAGGATTAGGTGGTTCCTGTATAACCCAATCAAAACACTATCCAAAGATCAAACGAGCATGCTAAGTCTCACGACAAAAGGCAACTAACTATACAATATCTTATTACCAGAAAATAAAAAGGAATTGGTGCACTGAATGATGACTGCATCAGAAAAGATCTTAAGGCAAACTTTGAAGACCGTGTACCAACGATGATTAAAAGAAGGACAAGCGCATAACTAAGGCTAACAAGCAGCAACATTCTTTTTAACTCTCAAATATTCTGATGCTAATATCGACTATTTGTTCTGTTCACTTATATCCCGTCGCGTAATTCACTATGGATTAGAAAACGATAAAATCGATCCTCATGACGTAATAATCTGATCTTTTTCGCGATGTGAAGGTATAGCGCTACAAAGAGCGAATAACTGTTCAGTAGAAGTATAGAAATATGGTTTATTTTGCAAAGAAATTTTTTGAATCCCGAAGCCATATAACCGCCTAGAGAAATAAATATACAAAGAAGAACTACTGGCAAATAAGAGGAGTAGTCTGCTGCTCGTTCGGTACCTGATTTAACATTGACCGAGATCTTTCAGCAGCGGCAGCAGCAGCAGCAGCAGCAGCAGCAGCAGCATCCATATCATTCTCTGAATCAGTATCACGACCGCTCAATGCGCCACCTGCAACTGGTCCAGACAGTGAAGACGGAGTACCAGGAGTTCCTGGAGTTGTCGAGGAAACCACTCCAACTGGTGAAGATGCCTAAATTTTTTAGGAAAACAAATGAATAGTGAACTATGGTAGCCTTACATTGCCAAACGGCACCCTCTTCTAATCTGGATCTCTTTTTTCTTCTGTCCTTTGCTTAGGAGAAACTTTATGAAAACTTAACTGAAAAACAACAAATACATATTACTGTCAAGCTTCGATGCTTATCTCATAATCCTGCTATTAGGAACTGCAATCCTACAACTTTTCCATTACTACCAAAAAAGTCCAAATAGTGAAGACCTAATCTCCAAAGTTGTTCGCACTGCATTTTTTTCAAGATTTTTGACACATCAATAATATAATATGAATAAAAAAATATAATTAACAAAATAACCAATAAAATATTTAAAGTCGGATAAATGTGTACTTCCATATATTAAAATATTCATACTTTTGCCAATCCATATATTATTACAGATGGCATCTATACCTAAGCAATCTACAATCCAAGAAGAAAAGAATCCAAAAGAATCTAGTCCAAGAAGAATCAAGAATAAATGACGCCTTAAAATTTAGCTTACCTCGCGATACCAAAGACATCTTTTTTTTCTTTTACAGTGCTTGCACCATTGATCCTGATTTACAACACCAAACCGAGCTCGGCATTTCTTTTGTTCGCCATTATCTAGAATTTCTGACCATTGTAAGATAAAAAAGTTGGACTACAAACAGTAGAATGACGAGTGAATATCTATTAATATATTTTGATGTTGTTCACTCACCAACAGATTTATCGCGTTTCCGTTTTTTCTTTTTATTGATCGCATAATTTTCACGAGCTGACCACCCAGGATATTTCTGCATATGTTGTTCGCGATCTGTCTTAGCAAGCTCATAATACCTTTGTTGTTCTTCTTTTGGTAAATCATGCCATCTCCTGCCGAGTTCCTATAATATTTGCGAATATAATGTTTCTTTCTTAATTTCTCAAAGATCGTAAATTTGATTTCCATCATGAGATCTCAGCAATAGCACATATAAAAAATTTTATTTTTTTGTATACTACAAACTTCGTTACAGATCACAGAAAGAATTAGATCAATCTAGCAGATACCTTATTCAATTCGGCACTTTGTCTTTCTTTATAATCTAATTCTTCCATTAACTTTGGTCTATTTTCTTTCATGAACCACATAAATGCATTCAGAGGTTTCTTGATGTGTTGTTCCTATAAAAATCGAAACTTATTAAGTTGTTAAATAAACAATTCAAAAATCTTGTATATGAGTCTCCATTATTGCAAACGAGAAAGACTCAAGCTTGACGTTAACTGGCCCGTTCAACATTTTCGTGAGTCTAAGCCAATGCGAAGCAAATTTCATGACAACAGCAAATGAATGGGAAAAGTTATAAAAAGATTAGAGCTGGAAATAAGTAGGCTGAAATAATACTTACCTTAACTTTGGGCGGCCTGCTTTCGTTCTTCACAGCCTTGGCGCTATTAGTACTGCTACGTGAATTACTGCTCGGTTGCTGGGCTAAGTTACTGGCCATGGAAGTGATCGGTGAACCCATCTGAGGTAATCGCATTTGGTTTATTGAATTCAGTGGATGCGGAGATGTTGCGGCCGCTGCAGCCGCATTCTGCATATTGCGCATCATTGTAGCTGCCGCCAACGGGTTACCCTTAGGGGCAGCTGTACCCACTCCACTACCCTTCAATAGACTTATGCCAACACGGCAATATGCTCTCCACTTCACATCTTTTCCGGAACACATTCGCCACTTATTAAGACTTCAGTGGAATTCCGGCATACTGAGGACTATATACTGTGAAGGAAAGTCTGCTCAGCTACTATTTAATATTTGCAGTTTATTAATCCCGCAACCGTGAAAGGATCACAAAGTATTTTAAAAAAAAATGTTAGTTATGAAAGAAAACTTCACAAACCTGGAATAACGAACTTGGAGAAGCAGGCCCAAAGGGGAAATTCCTATACATTTCAAAAGTTGGTGACATAGTTTGTGCCGCCTGCTGCATGACGAATGCTGCATAAGTTGGGGACATTGAACGAGCATCCATCGGCCCGCTCGGCATTCTGCCGAACGGCAAACCATAAGGAGCCTGATTCTAAAGTTCAGCAATTGATTCAAATCAATAACATCTATCATTAAATTAGAATCAATTAAGAAATGCAATACCAATACATCTTCTCTTGTGTCATAAAAATATGATATTTTTATCATAATCTACTATCAGTTATTTTCATCACAGTTAATCTATGATCAGTTATATAGAGAATCAGATGAGTAAACTGCCATCATATGAAAATAATTATGAATTCATTTTAATAACACCCACTTTTCTCTGACAAATAATTCTCAAGATATTGCGACTTAAATCAGAAGGGTTCCAAGATTACCAGACTTAAGGAATCTTTTTCCGGAATGTGAAAATGATAATAAAATTGTTGGCTTTTCTGTTTGGAAACAGCTAATCCTATTATCTTAAACTTATCTTTTGTAATTGGAAGATTAGAGTAATAAAATGTTTAAATCTCATAAGTCGCTGGTATAAATTACTGATGTGATCCACTTTCCTTGCTTCGTGATCCATTTTCCAACACCAAGATAAAAAAACTACTCACTCTCACTTTCATTCTTTCAACATCAACTCTAGAAGAAGCGTATAGCCATTACAATAATCACTTGCATCAAAAATCGCATTAATATCATTATAGCCAATTCTTGTAGCTCTCAGCTGGGCTTATTAAAATAGTACTTTTGCTTCTGCATAAATCACAATAATGGAATCTCGAGAATGCAAAGTGTTCAAACAAGATTTTATGGAACCACTTATGAGCAATTAACGACACAGATATCAAAACATTTTCTAATATTATGAAATCAGAAAATATTAGAAATTAGAAAATATTTCGAAATATTTTCCAATATTATTTAAGATATGAAACTAACATTATCCAATTATAATTATTTGTTTTGATATAGATAGAAAAGACTGAGGTTTCATCAATTACAAATTACTATTATATGGGATGATTCGTTAAGATAAGCAAGAGTGTAGCATATATTCTATCATATATGATGGATTCTAGGTTATTGATGGTGGCACAAGTACCATAGTCCTCTTTCTGCCGATGAACACTTTTTTCGGTACAATGTTCCGATAATGATCAGACATAATTTAATCTTCCACAACTTCCAATCTTTTGCAGTGAGGAAGTTTTTTCTTTAACGAATCAGATTATTAAGTGCAAATGTTCATTTACATTTTTCCTTTCTATCTTCTATTTAAATAGAGTTAAACAGATTAAGAGATAATAAAATACTACATGAAGCCTGATTTCTAAATTCTACTGTTAACAAATTTCTAATAGTACTGAAACTTCTGATTTTGTGCTCTACATAGACGAGTAAAATCACTGAAATAATAGATAATGAAGGAAGAGTAAAAATAGTAGATAATGAAGGAAGAGTAAAGTTCTTTTTCCTTTTCCAACTGTTTTATTCCATCTTAGCTCTCCGAAAAAAAAAAAAAACCTATCTTGCAGATTAACCCCTTAATACTTCTCTTTCATCTCTATTTTATTTGTAATTTTTCTCATTTTTTTTTCTTTTTTGATATGCTTTTAATTATGTATCTTGTCCAACAAATGACATTTGAAAATGAAAGAATGAGGAAAGAGAATCTCCTTTTCATATATCACTATGATTTCATAACTTCTCTTTTCTCATCTAAAAAACTTTCTCTTCTAATTAGGGAACTTAGTCTCCCCATTCATCCAAGTAGAATATACAAAACTAGATGTTTGTTCCAACAACTATATTCTCTCTTCCTTCGGAAGATATAAGGCTAGCCTTCACTTGAATCTTTTATGTTTTATTTGATTTAGATCTATATCCAATATCTGTCCGCGAAACATTTCATTTCACAAGAGGAGTCATAACTATTCATGCTTGATGATACAGAGCCGTGAAGAGTAACTATCAACATCATGACTTTCGTTTCTTGGTCACATCTTTTCACCTGACCAGAGAATACCTAGATTTTCGAACATATCAATACGATATATAGGTGAGTAAGAACTTGAATCGACTAATATATAGATGAAGCAAAACTTGGAGGCTGGAGAAGGTAAGACAGAGGCCTTGATCAGCTCTAACATTTCGACATGATGAAGCCTATATTTCAGTGCATCAATCAATTATAATATGTATAATAGAGGTTAGTTAGAACAATAGTAAATTTCAAAAATTGGTACATTTAATCAAAAGAAACAAAGCAGAGCAAGGGAGTCTTTGTGCATTCCCATCTTCGGCTTTCATATTATATGCTTTTAGTTCTTGCTGCCGTAGAATCGATCATTGTGTATTAACTCATTGTGCTATAGCAGATCTTAAATCCATAATTCAGCCCTCCAACAGTCCGAAACTACATAATCAACGTGCATCAATCATCCAAGAGCCTTTTTTGGCTTATTCCAAAGTGAGACTACATCGCACATTTCATTCTTTTCACACATTTTTTCGAAAACATTTCTGATAATCATCTGAGCAGCATTCAGATTATTAAATGCCATTTCGTCGGATTTCTAGATGCTACCTTAGCTTATTCCTAATTCATTGAAACAAAATAAGCCATGAAAATATGCTATGAAATGATTTGTATTTTTTTAAACACTCAAAGTATCTCTTAATTCTACATGTCTGATTTTCATTATTTAAGCTCAATATGGAGTTGATTTCAACAATCTAAGGACAATATATTATCCTTATCATCTTTTAAATTTTTCTGTTATTTTTTTTGAGAAATGACTATTCTTTAGACCAAGAATAACATAGTACCAAACTCATCCAAGTTTATTTTCAGTTCATCTTTCTTATACTCATTAGAATATCAATTCAGCATGCATACAATCATTCCTTTACGGCTTTATTTTTTAATTCCATCAATTCCATACGGATGGAAATCAAATTCTATTGATAAAAACATCTAAATAAACAGGACAGAGTAAAAGAACTCACCGGTAGGAAAAATGGATAAAATAACGGCAGTGGCCCATATGTTGGAGATAGAGTGGCAGCTGGAAAAGTTGGAAAAGTCGGTGATGGCTTCACAAAAGCACCAGGTTTCGAACCTGAAAGGAGCATAAGCCTCATAAATTAAATATATTATGCAGAATATGCATACAAAATCTCAAAAAGAATAAGCTCAAAATCCCGCAATTTCGAAATCGGTCATTTAATTCACAGCTAATAAACGCATCTGTTACATCTCACACGATATATGTGATCTCATTAAAACGCTCACAATATCAACTAACACATAACCAATCAACATTCTTTTTAATTTATTCGCTTCTGAGATTATCAACAGTCCGGATAGCCAAGAACATATAAGAATAATACGACCATTCAAAACACTAGTTGATAGATATGACTTCTGTTGAAATGTTTTTAGGTGGCATCAACAATAGTCAACAGCAGTATCGCCATCAAATAAAACAAGTGAGAAAACAGAAATTTTTTGCGAAATAGCAAGCAAGTAGTAATATGTGCCATTATTCTCTTAAGTATAAATAATCAACAAGTGATTTTACTTAACTACAAAGTTCATAAAGTTCGAAAGATGAGTAGTTAGTAGCTAATATTTACATGAATAAGATGAAAATTTGACTGCTTCTCATAATCTGTTTTTTATTTGGAACTGAAAGATGATAATTAATGAAATATGAAAAAAGAGAAAATGGTTAGAATCGCTAA
This sequence comes from Onchocerca volvulus, assembly GCA_000499405.2. NCBI lineage: Eukaryota > Metazoa > Nematoda > Chromadorea > Rhabditida > Onchocercidae > Onchocerca > Onchocerca volvulus. The sequence goes on along the minus strand of HG738137.1, from coordinate 10,633,145 downwards.
ATAGAAAATGATGTCATCATACAAACCTTTCACATTCCAAGCAGAAGTGATAATAACTTAGATATTAGGGCTTATTTCATATTTTACAAACATTCTACAGCTTAGAAATGGACATTATAAGATAAATTACAACAACAAGATAATGTTTTTCAATGTGAAAAAGCCAGATGTGGAAAGCATAGAAGAAGCAAAAGGAACATCCCGTTCCCAAAAAAGCAATGTGTCTGTTCGTTGCTAAAAAACAAAAAAATCAAAAAAACCCTGCAAAAGTCGAATCAAGATGTACAGGAATATATAAGCACTATTCCCATTTTTATTCCCTCAACATTGCCCTCCTCATTTCCTTTCTCGGCCTCTTCCCCATTCTACCACTTCGTTTTTTTTGCGTAAAGACTGGGCTAAATAAACATTATACTTCTAGTAATGCTATTAGTACCAAAAAAAGATCAATGAATCTATAGCTCTGATCTTTGTCATCATATTTACCATACTCAAAAAGTTACTAGTTTTCATGGAGATAAGAACCGCTACACACTATATAAACAATCTTTCGTCATAGTTCATTGTTATGCTTCACTATCCTATTGTCAAATTCGTCAAGTATCATCTCAATCATCTCAATTTTTCCACAAAAAAATTTGTTTCAAACGTTATGTGGACTTTAACTTTCATATCAAAAGAAAAAAAAAAGCATTTGCGCCATTGTTATCACTAACACTGTTCTGGTCTATGTCATCATTTTATGCAAATTTTTTGCTTATCATCTTCCAGTATTATGATTTATCTTCTATCGTGATATTATCATTGTTGCTCGTTATCACTTTTTTTTTCGTACTGCCATCATACTACCCCACAATTGCCATCTTTCCTTCATATGATGTCTACCTTTCACTTAAAGACGAAGCAGCGCACTGCTTATATAATACAGCTCAAAATGTGTGTTATTAATATATGCACGAAAGGAAAACGATAGATAAAATAGAATGGAAAAGATTAGCAGCTGTGATGCTAACAACTCCTGAACATATAAGAACCAAATCGGTGACTGAGCACAAAAAGGGAGATGAGCTACGGGCAAATATTACACATAATTATTACAGAAATTGCCTCTTCTCTAAATTACGATGCCACTTTATCCTGTTCTTGACATAAAATCAAAAAAGCAAAAGATTAAGGATAGTAACTAGACACATACTGATCAGAAAAAATAGGGATAATTGATTGGCCAAATGTGACATCACGTAGGAGCAAAGTATCCATAAAACCAAAAAAAAAAAAAAAAAAAATTAAAAACAGTCACGATACAGAACAAGCGATATTATAATGATGAGAAAAAACATGAATTGCAGCGAAAATCAACACTGTCATCAACAAATCTAAATTCCAAACACAGAAACAAAAGTGAGTGAAGCAGAAACCTTTGTTCTAGGAGTAACTTTAATTTAGCGTAATTTAATCCAACTGCACTAGAAAGACTATCAAGGATCGCTATAACTTCTTTTCATTTAACTCTTTTAGCTTCAGCTATATCCATTCACGAATAGAAAAAAAATACTGGTTTGGAGCAAACTAATCAAAATCAAACAGCTTAATTCATTATATACATACAGTTTAAATCAATCTAGTTTACTGTTTTCTCTCTCTCTCCCTCTCTATACATATATATATATATATATAAATTTTTAATTATCGTGTTAAAAACAGAGCTCAAAATGTTCTCTATTAAAATTTGAATCAGTATCACATAATCTAATTGTACTTAGAAAGTTCTATAACAGTGTAGCATTCTATGCAGCAGTTGTAAACGAGATGAAGTTTTTAGATACCCCGTTGATTAATGACCGCTGGTTGCTTGTGGTGGTAAAATGAATAATTAGGGCTTTAAGAAAAGCAAACCGATAATAGAGGAGGATGGCGTCCTTGTTTCTAACTCTGTCTCCAGGGCCACATCTTTTTTGTCCTCTGTTAACTGATGCGACGATTGCGCCGTTTCTACATCATCCGCATCATTCCTGCAAAATACAATTACTTATAACAATCCTGAACTAGTTTTTATTCTTGATAAGAAACCCTATCTGATCTTGAACAGCCTCTAAAAATAACTGAACATTTTTAGTAGTTCTTTTCTATTGGTATTGTCATATTACATCCCTAGCTTTCACATTTGTAGATGGTCAAATTTTAGTCTATATTTCACCTCCTACTGGGGAACCAGATCATTTGCTGTTTTGAAGTAATTTTTTGATAATATTTTTACTTTGTCTTCTATATGGTTATATAAAATTTGATGCCAGATCTTTGGATGAATAATAATGATAAAGAGAAATATGTCAGATAATAGCGCTATAAATTATTTCAAACTATGATGCAAACTTTTATTTTTTCAAATAGAATTATAAGATTTTTTTTCGAATTAACAAGAAAACTGGGTGAAAATGAAGAAGAGAAAAAGTAGGCCACACTCCTAACAAAAACTAAAGAAATTATTCTTCAATTCTAAAAAGGTGCACAAATAGCTTAACTAGAAAAATTAAGAATAAAAAGCATGCTTCTTATTTATTTCTGCTGCATAGAAACTTTATTTATAAAATGGAAAAAATAAACTGTTATTCAAGGAGTATAAAAAATGATTTACACATCATAAAATGAAGAAGCACACTACACTTGCTTTAGTCTAATAGCTGTAAAATGTTATGTCAGAACTATGGAAGTATTGATAGATTTTTGCAAATATGAGGATGTCTCATAAAAATTTTTTGGCAACTATCAAAGGGCATTTTATAGAAAAACTTCCCGGATGTATGCACCATAGCAGAGAAGCAGTAACGATGACTACTAAATTTTAAATGAATTTTAGATAGAAATATAATTTTAACAGTTATCATTGAATGGGGACATAAAGACATAACTGTGGTATTCAGGAAGATAGATTCAGAAAACTGTGGCACATCAGAATAATGCCCTAAGAAATACCATTTCAGTAAACGTTTAGCTTGATTACTTAGACATAACTTCTCCGAAGAATGCTTGTTAACAGGTCCAATAAAATAAGTTCCACAAAAACGTTGAAATTGATTTTCTATCTTTGTAAACTCTCAAAAAGTGAAAAAGCAAATATGAAAGAGAAGAGGAAAAGTAAATAAAAAAACAATATGAAGCCAGGCAAAAACGACCCCTTCTCATGAAGTTTGTTTGCTGGTTGATCGAGGATTCTTTTTCTCCTTTCTTCCCTCCATCACTTACCTGTCAATCTCTTTTACTTTAATTTTATGGTTTTCGGAAGCACTAGAAAAAAACAAAAAAGGACATCATACAAGACATCATCAACAGTCCAATTTCTTTGCTAATATTTAATTCTTGCTAATGGAATTTTGGAATGAAAATGACAACCTTCGAAAGACTTTCACTTCATCGGCTCCATCATCAGCAGCGCTACTCATAGCGTCGACTCCTCGCAGAATATCCACTGGAGAGATTGTCGTTGGGCAATATGCGACCAACAGTAACACCAACGAATAAATGAGCAACAACAGTATTAATAATAATGACAGCAGCAAGAAAAGCCAAATGGTGATAATAGCACGAGCAGAATAATAACAATAACGAGAGGCAATGCAAAGAAGGATAACCAGGGCCGGCAACCAACCGACCCTTCTGGCTCATTCGATCAAGTGATACCACAACTGATAAGTGATTGCTGCCTGTGCTAGTAATCGCGGTCAAGCCAGGATAACTCCCAGAATGATATCGTCTATGCTGCTGTCTACACACTATTCCTTCTTCCTTCTCCTGACAAATGCCTGCAATAATACAATTAATCTTACATATTAAACATTCACCTACAACTTATCCTACCTTCTCCGTAAAACCGCCCTCCTTCCGGTCAGTCCGGTTTGTCCATTCCGTTCAATTCAGAAATCGTATCGGATCGGATCGGTTTGTTCTTCCAGACAGCACAACTACTAATAGCAACTATAGGACAGAGAAACATAGACAAACCTTTCATTAGATCCGCCCGTCTCTCGTTCTCTCTCTATATACATTGCGAGAAAAGAAAAAAGTACTATTTTATTGTTGGATTCAATGGCAAGCACAGATGTTAAAATATATTGCAAAGATTTGATGGAAGAAGAAGAGAAAATGAGAGATAACTATGATATAACCAGCTGAACAAATGATTAGAAGAGAGGAAGAGAAATGAAATGGGTTTTTTTCTTTGCACGTCTACGAAGGAGTAATGTACGTCTCGACGAAGTAGCAGACAGAAAACACACATACATATGCTGTCGACGACCATTAGGCGGGGAGAAAAATGTCCGTCCTGAAATTTTACGGGTATTTTCGAAAAATTGTGAACATGGAACATTTGGCTTGGTATTAGGATGATCTCCCCCGAGATATTCCATAACTTTCCCATTCCTCTCGTCTCACCTCGACTTCATTATCCCGAAGAGAACGACGGTTCACGGCCATTTTCATTCGAATTTCACGTATATTGCTTCTCTTTCTACCTCCCTATGCATGACATTTAGAAGCAATTACGAATTAGGAAAGAAGAACCTGATTAAAAACCCTCCTAAAACCTTATTAAAACTTGCTACTTGGTAATTCATGATCCCGGAACACTTAACTAGAACGAGATATCGCGGTATTGTAGATTTGAACGAATATCGTCCATACGATGGATCGAAAAAATGATGCATAAAGGAAGCTTCTTTCAAAATTTTTCCATCAAAAATGACGGAAATGTAAGAGAAAATGAGCGATAAAACATTTCTTGGCCATCGTCTTATTCCAATCTTAACTAGTTCATAATCCAAGAAATATGTCATTTTCATGGTGACTTGTCGAAGCTATGTAAGTGTTCTTTTTATCGTTCCTTCATAAGGTAATTGATCTTTTGGAAGTTATCTCTCGGTCTTCTTGTTGCTTATCCGGCACTTTAGAGCTCTTTGTTATCTTCATTGAAAATAGGTAAGGCTTTATATCTCTTAATCCATCCAGCCTGATATATCTTAGTGCTAAAATGAGGCATCTATTGTTTATTAGTTGATTCCTAGATTATATATTTTTGCTTAAAAAAACTTCGAGTATGATTACGGTCACATGATGAATAAAAGAAAGATTACAAAAATGCTGGAAATAAATGAACCTATTGGCAGAAAGGAGTAAATGGAGAGATGAAATAAGTTTGTTGGGGTAAAGGAAGGGGAATGAAATGTTGTAATAATACAGGATGAATGGATGGGAGGGAGAAAAGAACGAGCGGGAAGGGAATGGAAGGGGGAAACAGCTGCGGTGTCCATTTAAACCAAAACCTTGTGAGGTAGATACTGGACGGGTTGTCATCGTCGTCGTCGTTTATAGGTCCCTCCAAAAGCTCCAACCTGTCATCCTCCTCCTCCCCCTTCGATATACAAATAATGGCGAAAGATTAGGCAAAAAGGGGGAATTCTCTGCTTGGCGGGAACGAACCTCAATTGGACCGATCCCAAATGGACAGCTCACCATCGACCATCACATCACCTCTTTCCCTCTGATGCTTTTGACGGATCCTGTCATTTCCCTTTATATCTTCCCCTTTTTTCCTTCTTCCTATTTCTTTTTGAAATTTCAAAAAATAATCGGTGCAATATATATAATGATTGATGATAGGACGATCGATGATCCGTTTTTACTTGTGTTGTATTGAAAACAAAGCAAAACGAATAGGAAGAAAAGAGGAGAAAGGCAAAAGCAGAAAGATAAAAGCAACCGATCAAACAATACACTTTATCCAACAACTCATCAACGTGACATCAAATGTACTATTCTCACTAGCCAAGTTTCGCGGAAACTTAATCTATAACGTTGAAAAATCGAATTTTAAAATCCTGAAAATCTACAACGTTAAAATCGACATTTTCGATTCTATCACAAATGTATCATTCAGACACTTTCCACTTAAGCATTCACATCATCATTCGACATAATTGACAAATATTTTGTTTAATCAAATTTCTGATTAAACTGTTGCTTTCTATAAATTGATAGATCATTTCAGCGGAATCGATTATATTGACGAAGAAATGTTGTCTTTTTGAATTATTTGAAACTTCTCAAGATAAATCATAGTATTCCGCATACAAACGCTCCGACAATTTCTATTATTCTGATATTTGTAGATAACAGAATAACCCATAACAGATTAGGTTTCAGATAGAATTGGTATTAATAAGATCCATTTTTTACTATTCCACGATTTTTTATGTAAAAATAATAACGGGAAGCAAGTTGTATACAAAAAATTGAAAGAATTTAAGTCATTTATCTCAAAAAGGTGGTAATATTAGAGAAATAGCTAATCATTTGATCAATGTAACATATATGATAGACCAAGTATTACAATTATCCTATGAAGGAAGAAGGGTTCACTCATTGAACTCATCATTTCCATACTCATTCTTTTCCCTCTCTCTCCGTTTTCCACTCACTATAAACAAATTATCTAGTTCGGAACTCATTATGGATAAAAATACGGGAGATGGACTGATTCCCTGAATTTCTATATTTGGCACTACAAATGACAGTGATCTCTTTTTCTTGAAAATTTGAATTTTTCATTAGGCCATTTCCCGAAGACCTTGAAAGAAATAAAATTTCTCTCTTCCTTTTTCTCTTCTTCCAGTAGTATCCATCCAGAACAAATGGCCTCATCATCCTTCTTGTATGACATTTATCGAACAAGATAATGTCACTAATTGATGATACTCACCAAAACAACTGTCAATAAATAATTTGAATTTTTTGTTGCATATTTTTCTAGAATCAGTTTCATGTGTGATTTCAATTTCATTCTATACTATCAATAAGCAGTACAGGAAGAAGTTGGCGCCAAATTAAAAGAAATTGTTCATCATAACTGCATAATTTAACTGGATATTAGCTGGACCGGTCACTCGCACGGCCGGTGCAGCCAATCTATAGAGACCGACCACATTTTCGCATGGCCGACTCCTGGTGAATGCAGAAAGTAGACGTGATCAATAAATTCAGTTGGCTCATGAAGACGTGATCAATAAATTCTATCCGCTCACGAAGACATGGTCAATATGGGAGGTAGGCGTGATGTAGGCATGGTCAAAAAACCCAGTCCGCTCATTTACTTTTATTTGCCACAGGGTGGCAGATGACGGATGGAAAAAAAGGTATATCTATAAAAAAAAACACGCGTCTATTCTATTGCAACCTTGTGTCAAAATTTTTTTGTAGATTTAAGGTAATAAGGAACATTTACATTTCTATTTATAGAGATGAAAATCTCAAAAAAGATCCATAGTTTCAAGATAATGAAACGCTGATGCCGGGAATATGTAATTGTGACGAGACGAGTGGATCACTCGTCTCTCCTCTTATTCCCATCTCCCACTCTCCTCTTTTTATCATCTTCCAGTTTTCAAAATTCAAATTAGTTTTTTTCAAAATAAAGAAATAATATTGCATTAGGAGAGGAAGCTGACGAGAATGAAATTACATTTAACAGCGATGAATGACCATTAGGATGATAAACTGTCTATGATCATCTCCGCATTCAAGTGCATCCTTAATTGAATGCTGGTTGAATTATGAGTTTCATTTGGTACTAGTAACACCTGGTAGCAGAGAGACGGTGTTAAGTAGACAAATATTATGTTAAGAAACACAGTAACCAAAATATCTTTGGACTATAAAATGACAGGTAATTTTAATTTGAGCAAAACGAAAACTGATAAGCTAAAACGATTTGAAATATTATAAGAGACAAGTTTGACTTTAATTTATCCAGAAAATAATTATAGTCTGATTTTCTGACTGACTGTTGAAATTTCAAAACATAATTCAGCCGAGATAATTGAGTTTTTCTAGGAACAACTATCAGGAAAAAAAAAGAAAAAAATTTCTTCAATTTTATTCGAAAAAAAAAAAAAAAAAACTGAATTTAGCAAAAGATGAATGGGTTAAGTAATTCACTGCATATCTCATTTCCATGACAAGCTAATTAGCAAAACAAAAATTGTTGATTCCTGAACAATATATCGCTCAGGAGGACTAATCCGTGAACAATACATCGCTCTTTTGAATAATGAACTTTTACAATCGTAAGAAACGTAAATTAATTGTAAGAAAATAGACAGCAGTAAATGAAAGAAATGTTCAAAAAATTGTCAAAATAATCAGTGAGATTTAAATTTAAAAATAAATATAAATTCTAACATTTAATAATTTAATTGCATTTTTTTTTTGGGAGGGAATGACAAATGATAGACTTATCTCAATAATCTTGTAACAACAACTGGCATTGGATGGGATTATTATTGCTTCTTTCCGGAAGAGCTATTTTATTTAAACTAGCATATCACACTTTCTTTTCATTTCATCTTAAATGTTTTACAGCACGAATTATCATTAATTATATACCTTTCTACAATATATTTCCTATAATATAATATATTTCCTGGTGTAATTGAGATAATTTTGCATCCAAATGATAGCTTTCTTATAGGAAATCAAACGTTGCTATTTCTTAGTCTCAACGTCTCAGATCTGGATAGCCCTCAATCATCATTCAAAGGTTTCATTAATCGAATCAGAATTTTTATATATCCAAGGCAGATTCTGAAGAAATAAGAAAAATACAACAATTAGGAAAATCCAATCTTCTTGCATTCTATCATAGGATAGTATTTCCCAATTATCCTAAAATGAGCACTACTTTTTCTTTGATATTAGAAAGTAACAATTTAAATCATCAGAAGAACGACATATTGTTTTTTAGTGTTACAGAAGCGATACTGCACCTGCATCCTTTCCACTATAAAATAATAAGCCAAGAACTAGAACTAGGGACAACGGTCCACCGAAAGACCTAGATCTATACACATTTTGTTCTTTGATGTTATTTGTCCATGCTTTACTTGTCCTTTTGCTATTCATTTTGCATTTTACCTGTAAAAATTAGTGGATAAAAATTCATCCATATCTGGACAGATAAAATTCTTAGGTCGATCTTTGTCCGAATCTTTTTTGAATGACAAAAAGCATTGAGTAATAGAAAGCAGGAACGTTTATCAAAAATTTCATTTATAGCGAGGAAAAGAAATCTTGGACAGTAATAGCAAGAACTTAGAAATACTTTTATAGGTAAAGTCAATTGCATCATCAAAAAAATCTTAATTTATTGAAGTATTTGCAGAAGTCATTAAATCGTCTTTATCAAGCATTTATCTCTCATAAAGAATAAGTTCAAGATAACAGAATGAGTTTACTATTGAGATGAGTTTTTTCTTTATTAAATTCATAGGTAATTTAGCAAAATAAGAAGTGAAAGAGAAAGAAAATGTTAACCAATACGAAGCAGAAGAATCACTGAAAAAAAAGCAAGGCAAGAGACACAGCCATCATAAAGTAATTAAATTTTGAAGATTCTTGAAGACATAGAATTTTCCAATCTCTATTTCCGATTTTGAATCAATTTCAAATATATGAAAACGAATAAACAACTTTGATAGATTCTGGATAGTTGAAAACAACTATGGCAGTAAAATTTCTATTAGTTTTGATACTCAGTACTAGCATAGGAACTCTGCATAACTAGCAAAATTTTGAGGAAATAATTTACTTCAATGTGCTCATATTTTATTGTGAAATTTCGAATACTGCATATACGATGATCTGGGAAGCGACCTAATCATTTATCTAATAAGTAAAATCGATTGCTTGGCATCATCTGACTGAATATCATAAATCTTTGAAAACGAGCAATTACATGTTTCTCATTAGAATACTAAAACACTTCTTGAAATCACTTAGCAGCAGTACAGTCCTAAACATGTTTCATCGGGCCAATAGGATTGGTTGTTCTAAGCAAAATCTTCGATTGTTGAAGGAGCTCGAATAATGTATTACAAATTTGAATATTTAAATAGCAGCAAGAAAAGACAGCTGTTCGTTGGTTAGATGATATTCAATCTCTTGTCAGATTGTAATCTCATTTCATCCTTTCGTCTTACTAGCCGCCATAAGAGATGCGGATTCGAATCCTTGTCTTTGACGATGGCGGGGACAAATTAATGTCCCAACTAATTCTGATGAAGATTAAGTATCTCTGACAGATCAATCCCAGTTCATTATACTAAATAAAACTAACTAACCGCATATATCTCAAAATGTTATGAAGGCAGCTGCGAAATGGTCATCAGCAGGTCTTTTAATAAGAAATTAAAAAATAGAAAATCATTTCAGGTTATTTCAGGAATCATGCTTTAAAAATATTTGTTAGGTGAGGATAATTATGAAATTAATATTCACTGTTACTGTTTTTATATCCACAGGATTACCATTTAATAAAATCATATATTATCTTTCAACTTGATCTCACTCCAAACTTCTATCCTTTTTTGCTAACATTTTTCATTTTGAACAAAACAGAATGAAATAAATTATGGGATATATTGAAAAACAAATTATTTTTCCATTATAAGGAGAAAAATACAAAATATCGAAACTAACATTTAACGCTTTTCACTAATAAAAAAAAAAGTTAAGATTTATTCTACAAGTAATTCGAATACTGCGTAAATAAAATAAAAGCAAATTTGAACGTAAATGCATATCCTAGAAAAGAAGCATAAAATGGGAAGCAGGATATTTATGTGGACAAGATGGAAGTTAAGCTACAAAATTTTGATCTGAGATACAAATGAGACATAACCTAATTACGAAAACATTTGGATACCATGGATACCACCATCCCTAGAACTAATTACGAAAACATTTTTGCAAATTATAAAATATCAAAACTAACATTTTTTAATACTTTTGCTAATAAAATGTTAAAATATATTTTACAAATAACTCAAATTTTGGCAAATAAAATGAAAGACAAATTCGACCATTCCTAAAACTAATTACGAAAATATTTTTGAAAATCGAAAAGACTGAACTACCATTTACAACATTATGCCATGATTGAGCTGTGATTGCATGTTTCGCTGATATTCTTCCATCCATGATTTCCAAGTGCTTTCTCAATTAAATCATAAATTTTCATTTTCCACTCTTATCGATCTATCTCAACAGTTGGTCAAGTTTCTTTTTATAGCGTACCAGTGCTCGATATTTCTGCAATAAATAATTATTTGATTTTCCTGATCATAGAATAACGAAAAAACAGGATAACTGAAATGATTAATTGCTTAGAAGATAAGGCTCTGGTTTGTCTTGGTTTTAAAACTAGCGGTAAGGGTTATGGTAGGTTAGTTATTCAAAATGATTTCTTGAGAGAAATCGTAGAAATACAAAATAATGAGAAAATTTTTGCGAATTTCTTGCGAATGATAGTTGCACATATGAAAGATTTACGGAATCTGAAGACAATTGAGTGAATGAATCTGTCCAAATGTGAACAAATCGCAAGTTCGAAAGAGATGACTTAGATAATTAGCTTGGTTCTATCTACCGAGATATCATGGTGACCTTTGACCTTTCTTTTGAAGGTTTTCTACTGGTTTTCTAAACCTAAATAAATACTTTTACATATAATAATTCAATGACTGGAATTATCCGAATATCAGACTTTTCATATTTCAGTTATTTAAATCATTTGTGTTAGCCATTCAAATCATTTGCGAGAAGCCCAACTTTTCCACTTCATATGTTCCACACACTTTGAACACACGTAAAACTATGTTTAGACACGCAAGCGTACGTCTAGACACGTGAGCGTACGTCTATACACGTACCTAAACCAACAGTTAGAATACCATGGCAGATTATCATTTATCTAATTCTCCTACTTCTCTGACAATACGCTGCTTACGAAATGTTAGGATCATTTCCTCCTATTTCACATACTCTCTATTCATCCTTCGATTTCGCATATTCTCCATTCTTCCTTCTATTTTGTATATTCTCTATTCGTCCTCCTATTTTACACACTCTCTATTCGTAATTTTTATCTGTTGGTAGATGCAATGACTCTGAATTTACTATTATCCATTGTCACCTTTTTGCCTTTTTGTAGAAGAGTATGTTTGTTATCCATTAATTTTATTGCGGAATTAAGTTGAGCAAAATTAAATTAGGATAAAAGAGTCAGGTAAATTACAAATTAAGAGATATTGAGTTAAATTAGAGAGAGTTGGTTTGATAAGTTAGAAGTTACAGGTTAGAAGAGATCAGAGTAAGTTGTTAGAAAGAATTAATCCAGACTAGAAGAGGTAAAATATAATTTATAAATTACAGGAGTTAATCATCTACGCTAAAAGGAACTAAGATAAATTATAATTTAGAGATAATTTAATCGAAATAGAAAGAGAGAGAGAGAGAGAGAGAGAGAGAGAGAGAGAGCCTAGGATAAATTGCAAGTTAGAAGAGGTTAAATCAGAATAGAAAGAACTAGGATAAGTTGTAATTGAGACTAGGCTAGAATGAGCTAGTTATAAATTATAAATAGAGTTGAATCAAATTAGAGGAAATTGTAAGTTAAATGATATTTAGGTATTGCCCTTATCTGAAAACTTGATGAAAGGGACCGTATTCAACAATCTGTTAGTTACATTATTATGCTTCGAGCAAAGTCTATCATTACTCTCTCTCTCTCTCTTTCTCTTTCTCTCTCTCTCTTTCTCTGATAAAACGGGCAAATTGTCAACATATTGAATAATTCATTTTAATTCGCTCTTTAATATAAATTTATGTGTATAATAAATTTGTAAATTAGAAGTTAAAAGAATATAAAAAGGCGCTTTTTAAATTATGCAATCAAATTAGATGTATGTGAAAAGACACAGTAGACGTGAAAATACATAGAAAAAAATTGATTCAGGTCGGTCTCCAAGGTCATCAAATCTCTTGCTAAAAATGTTTATGTATAAATGTAAAATAAGTGAAATGCAGACGTAAACTATGTGTTTTGCTAATTTATAAATATTTATATGAAAAGATCTAAGAATGAGTATTCTTTAATTAACAGAACGATTTTATCAAATATTTATTCTCATAAATTTTTTATATTTTTCCTATTTTTATTTTTTCAAATTTTGACATATTTTATTTTTTCTGCGATATGTCTACCTTATTCTACAGCAATATAATACAGATGGTTTAGTTGATAACTAATCGTTTTTTTTTTTTTTCTTCTCTTCACTGGAATTTGGGAAATAATTTAAGAGAATAAATATTTGATAAAATTGTTTGATTGTCCAAAGCATTCTTTTCTCCAAATTGTTTTTGTTCTCTCGAATTTTTCTTAAAAAAAAAAAAAAACTTTGCTAGATAAAAAGTAGCTTGGAAAAAGTACGGAATTAAGATACAATGTAACTTGTCATGCTAATGTCTTTGTAACTTCCTTCTACTTCTTATATTATGCTGTCCTTTCTTTTTTTGGGACATTTAAAATCATTTTCATGATATTTTCAAAAAAAAACAAAGAGGAAAAGAATTATGTGATCAATGGGTAATTTTACCATCGAACAAGAATCATCAGACCTGAATTTATAGAATATCATGTAAATCTAGATGCGAATATGCCTGCAACGATAATATGGACTGAATTATTCAATAGAATTGTTGCTGTTCTCCTTGATTGATATCGAGCAAATTCTAGTATTGCTGATATATCTTTAGACTTAGACTTTCACAATTATTCGAATCGAGATCGTTTTTGTCATTTAAGATTCTGTATCATTCTTGTCATAAGAATTATTTGAGAGTAATCTTAAGGTTTATTCAAAATACTTAAATTGATCGGATGTTATGATTTCAGGATGAAATGATAACAAATATTATCAGATGGATGCTGCTGTTGATGCTATGTATACTTCTGCAAGATTTTTTGCAAGCAGCAATGGATTGTAATGAGACAGAATGTGGCCCACGAGTGAGTAAATGTATGTTGCTAAAAGCTTGCAATTGTTCGATCAATCGTGATAATATTTTGCATAAGAATTGCTCGTGCTGCAATGAATGCATTCAATGCCTTGATAAGCAATACATGCAATGTTGCGCTTGTGTAGGTATGTTCATCATTCTTATCATTTATCAAATGATATCATTGTTTACTGTATTATATAATTGTATTACACAAGGAAACTTTTTCATTATGCATTATTAGAAGCATGTTCAAATGCAGCTTTTAATGTTGCTTTGCCAAAATTCAAAATTAATGTCAGTTCAAATTTTAAGTTGAAATTAAAAAAAAAATCCTAAAAGAAGGAAATTTCATTGCAAATGTAATTTGCACAAATTTAACATTGCAATTACTGATAAAACAATATTATCAGTAACCTGGTTAATATGTTTAGATTTTCTAAAATACTTCTATCCACTTAATTTGGATTTCTTTTTTTTTTGTTTTATTATTTGCTATCACGATAGACAATAAATCAATGAAGAGCATCGAAATGTTTACATGTTCATTATCAAGAATAATGCAGAAAAATTGCTTAGTTGAAATTCAGCTTTGTCTATTTCTATTGCAGGATTATGTAATCCACATAAAGAGGCATCGCATCTGAACAGTTATGTCGATCGATTCGATCAAGACGATGAAGATATCATCGTTTTCGACGAAGTTGCACGGTATGTTATTCTTTTCAAAATACATTTCGGAATTAATTGCCAGAAATGAAGGATCGCATTTGCTTATATATATCTAATATGTAATAAAGCAGATTCATTACACAATGCTCATTTATAAATATACAATTCTAAAATGAATTTGAAAGATTAGAATTTGTGATTTATGGTAATACAAGATAATATATAATTATATACGGTTATTATATTCATTTTTCACGTCATCTTTAACTGGCAAGCAAACAGTAAATTAATCTTAAATAATTAAATCACTATAATTATACATAAATGATATCTCACGTGGAAATGAATTTACTTTAGAGTGAATAAAGTTGGCACGACATACACATTTCCAGCCTTGCGCGAATATTCGTTTGATCGTAGAGGTATATTTTGGCATTGTTGTAATTATGTATTGTAACCCTACTTTTTTTTTTTCGTCCATTTATTAACATAGTTGAACTTTGTGTCAGTTAGGACTAAAAAATCGCGAAACTCCAGGACAAAATATGAAAGTATTAGCGAGAACTCATCGAGAGACGAATTGCACGGTAGTTTACCTAGACAAGTGCATGTCACATAAGCAATGCAGTCGACAGTGTTTGGTGAGTTTACTTTTTTGTTTTTTTTCTTTTTTTTTTTTACTTTTTTTTTTTTGTTTTTCTGTTTTAGCTTTTCCTGTATTTGTTCGAACTAGTTCTAGTTCGTATATATATATAAATTCACAACCCAGTTGATGTCATTATAGATTCTTGGCGCATCGATGCTTCGATGGTTTCATACGGGTTGTTGTGAATGTATTGGACATACATGTCTTCCATACGGTTCAACTACAGCACGGTGTAAATATTGCACTGATTTTGATGACTCCCTTATGTTTGAGAGACAAACTGAACTTTGACTTTTCAAACAGCGACAGTGATAGATTGTAATTTTCGGAACTGTAATGAGAAAGTTTTTCTAACCTGTAATGAACAACTTTGCCTTAAATGAAAGGAAAGTCATTTGATTTTTCGGTTATAAAGCATTGTTTAAAGCCTTAGGTTATGAAATTTGTATATTATAACATAATCCAGATAAAAGTATTTATTTGTTTCAAATATGCTATTCAATTTTATAAGTGTTTTCAATATGAATAATAATTGGATTAATATGAAGTTCTTGAAGTGAACGTTTGTGCATTTGTTAATGATCTTTGATCATAAAATCTGAAGTTCATTGTTCTGTTTTTTGTTTTTCATTTTTTCTTTAAATGTTATTATCGAGTGCAATGAAGTACTAATTTCAAAATATAGTGATAAATCGATTTTTTGCGAAAAGTTGCGTAATTGAATTTGATGAATTGCAATATATGCATTTTCAAATGTTTTTTCTTTTTTGTTAAGTGAATTGAATTCAGTTTTGTGTTAACAAGATAATACATCCATATGTGACAATATTATTCGGATCGTTGCAAAGTACCTGGAAAATCCCAGGTGCATTTGTTCCAGAGTTAAACTTAATCTTTGGTAAACAACTAATTTACAACTTTTTGTTCCATCAGGATTACAATTTAAATACTTTTTTTCTCTGTCTGATCACATATTTCTTAAAGCATGCAATTTGTAACAAAATTAACTGGAACTAACATGTTGATTTTATGCAAATTTCACTAGCAGCACTACTATTTCCTGTTGCTTTTTTGTAGAAAAAGAAAATAAAGGATTAAGCGGTGGTTAGGTTACAGTTGCAGGCAGAAACGATAGCTTGCTCTATCGATTTATTCGGGAAATAAAACGACGAGTAGAGCTGCAAACTACGAGATATAATTCAATTTCGAACATTTTAACAGTAATGTCACCACCGACAATCACGCTATTATCTTTGGCGTCGCAGGCATTCAAGGGAGCAAGTAGTACGTCAGAGTTTAACTTGATTAGCGAAGTTAATAAATCTTTGTAAGATATCGAAAGTAATAAATGCTTAATATCCATCTGAATTTTACGCTGTTATCTTTGACTTTAATTAATGAAGTTAATTAATGCCTCTTTAGATAGCTTAGAGTACGAAATGGCTTGCTGCTGAATATTTTTGTGAATTCAAGTTGCATTTCAGATAGTATTAAGATTAATGTATATAGCATGCTAATAGTAAAATTTTAACAATGTGCTAAATGCAAAATGCAAGTCGCAGTTGCAAGATCCTTCACCGAGCAACTGATACTTCGTATAAATACATCAGTGAATGTTCGACACACTGAATCGATTTTAGTGCTGATACATACGCATTTTGCATTTTGCATTTTAAGGATGGAGGAATAAGAATGGCTTGATTACGAGCTAGTTAGATGGTGACACCACTGTTTATCTTCTGTCACTCAAAATTGTTCGGATGATCTGAATTTAGCCTTAAGAACTTGGCCTTCATTTTGCGTTATACATCTCTAAGGCCAGCTGTCAAATTACTCATCAAATCCTTTTGCTTGTGGTTAGAGGAGAATGGGGATCAAGTAACGAACTGGTGGAAATGTATTAAGTTTATTTCTATCGATAAAAATGAAGTTTCAACAATGACAATAATCCATATAATGTTTGAAAAGTCGATTTCTCTTATCTTTTACATAGACAAATCTCATAATAGAGGAATGACAAATCAGGAATTAGTAATGATTAATTAGTTAGTTGCAAAAAAGTAATTATTAAAATAAGTTTACAAATCCATAAAAATTCTGCTCATAGTTTTATGATGCAAAATGCTTTTTGACCGTTATAGTTATTCTGAGTGATCTTTGCTCCGATCATCCTTACGTCTTTTATACCTATGATAAGCATTGATGTTCTTTGGTCCTGATTATCCATTTGTCGTTTTGCTGTTTGATAAATAAGACGATTTTAAGCAATTATATGAAATGAATTGCAGCCGATCATCGTATTCCAAACCGAATGTCACTCCACAAAGATCCCGCATTTTTACAGCTCCAACAACATTTTGAATCGGAATGTAAATATCTGAAGATGGCCGATTTATTCAAGCAAGATCCACAACGATTCCAAAAATATAGGTTAATTGGTTAGAAGCATTAGGAACATTAAACTGGAATTGTATAGCTTTTATCGAAAAGATTTTACAGTCTGACAATGAATACACCAGATGGACCGATTCTTTTTGATTATTCAAAAAATATTATCAATGAAGAAACGATGAAGAAACTGTTCAATTTGGTCAGTATTTCTTTTGGGATTAATCTATAATTGCAATAATTCTTAACAGAAACGGAATTCGATGTGTTGATGTTTGAAGACATTGATCAATAATGTTTATATTTATAATAAATATAATTTTGGACTTCAACGAAAAAATAAGTTTGAAAGCTTATTTTAGGCGAATTCAAGAAACGTTCTGAATATGCGGCAAGACATGTTCAGTGGGAAAAAAATCAACTTCACTGAAGGACGTGCCGTTTTGCACACTGCTTTAAGAAACGTCAACAATAAACCTCTCACATTAGATGGACAAAATGTATTGCCATTTTTTTTCGCTATTAAGTACTTTTTTTTGAAAACTCCCCATCATTTACTCTCAAATGTTATCGGAATATTTATTATTGCTTATTATCCCAACATCATATTAGTACTTTCTACTAAACCAGTGTAGATCACTACCACTATCTGATCATTTCCCGCAATGTGGATGTTGCGTGATCATTCCTTAGTCATTATTAAGAGCTCTTAATAATAATTTCTCATTAAATCGGCCGCCTGCTAATTAAAGTGTTGATAATGCAGATCGCTTAACTCCCATTTCCTAAAAATTATTATTAGAAGTTCCGAATCGTATATTCTTTTTATTTTTATATAGATTAATTTTTGCCTTTTCTATACTGCAGTCATTTATCTTTAAATCATACGGACAGGATTGACCAGGTAAGTAGAAAATAGTAATAATGTCGGCACTCTGTTGAATGAGTCTTGCAGGTGACGAGTGATGTTAACAGTGTACTGGAGCATATGAAAATGTTTTGCGATCAAGTGATTAGTGGGACTTGGAAAGGTTATACGGGTAAAGCAATTACCGATGTTGTCAATATTGGTATCGGAGGTTCTGATTTGGTTTGTTTTCATTCTATAGAGATTTGAGAAATTCAATTAGATTCTGTTGAAATATGTGGCAACGAAAGCCTACTTTTTTACTTTCAGGGTCCACTAATGGTAACAGAAGCGTTGAAACACTATCAGATTGGGCCAAATGTTCATTTTGTTTCTAATATTGATGGTACACATTTAGCAGAGGTATGTTTATATTGAAATTTTTCCACAAGAAAATGTTTTTTTTTTTTTTATTTTTTAACTTTGTACTATGGTTTTTTCAGGTACTAAAGAAAATTCAACCCGAAACAACCATATTTATCATTGCATCGAAAACATTTACAACGCAAGAGACGATCACTAACGCTACATCAGCTAAGGAATGGTTTTTAAGCAAAGCCTTGGTATGTTTGATTTTACTAAGAAATATATATTTAGAATCTTTTTATATGTTGAAGAATCCTACAAAAACTATCAAGGCATTATTTTTGAATAATATTTACCAAATCTCAGTTCCTCTTCGAAGATATCGCCATTAACTGCTATGAAAATTTTTCCGCTGCTATAAAGTTTACTTACTGCATGTGATTTGATAGTGTACTGCTCGTTTAAGTTGAGGGCGTCATATGTTAAAAAATCTTTCTGATCTTATTATAGAATCCTGAAGCAGTGGCTAAACATTTCGTAGCATTATCAACAAATGGTCCAAAAGTTCGTGAGTTTGGTATTGATGAAAGTAACATGTTCGGATTCTGGGATTGGGTCGGAGGCCGTTATTCATTGTGGTCTGCTATTGGACTTTCTATTGCCGTACATATTGGTTTCGATAATTTCTATAAATTATTGAAAGGGGCGAACGCTGCTGATGAGCATTTTCTAAATGAACCAGTTGAAAAAAATGTTTGCTTTTTTTTTTTTCTGCTACATATTGAAAGAAATGAACTTTTGATGATGGTATCAGTTTCTACTTACAAATTACATTTATTTATTATTTATAGAATGTATTTATCGAAGTTTTATTCAAACAAAGGGAATATAAAGAAATGCGTCTTTATAGATACCAATAATTATGGCTCTACTTGGTGTTCTCTACATTAACTGTTTTAAAGCTGAAACACATGCTCTCCTACCATATGATCAATATTTGCATCGATTTGCAGCTTACTTTCAGCAGGGTGATATGGAAAGTAACGGAAAATTTGTAATGAGGTTAGTTCTATCTCTTATCTTCTCCTGGCTGTTATTACTAAAAAGTTCTTTGTCTTATCATTTAAATTGCGCAATTAACGTGAGGGCTTACGATGATTTAAAATGCCTCATAGTTTGTTTAATTTTTCAGAGATGGGAATCGTGTCGATTTTCCTACCGGACCAGTTGTCTGGGGTGAACCTGGAACTAATGGCCAACATGCCTTTTATCAGCTTTTACATCAAGGAATGCTTTGTCTTTGTTCTATTATCGTTATGCGATTAAAGTGCAAAACTATCTTTAGTCTAAATGTGCTTTTCTGTAGATTTATGTGAATCATATGCGGGAAGCGTGTGTTTCAATCTCCGATCAGTTGTAATATTTTAGTCTTATTCTGTTCTTTATTAATGTTTTCATAGAATTTTATATTTTAGGCACTCGACTTATTCCTTGTGATTTCATTGCACCGGTAAAGTCGCTAAATCCGATAAGACAGAATCTGCATCACGATGTAAGCACTTGTCCATTTCACTGCTACCATAATTTTATTAAGACTTGATACTGTTGCTTCACTTGTGTTACGAAAACATGTAATCAATTTAATCGGATATTTGAAACTACGTCTGTTTCAATTTTACATTGTATGCTAATGATTCATTTCGTTCGTTTTTGAAACTCAGAAATCTCAAAGATATAATCAGTTTTTTAGGCATAGTGCAATGCATATATATATTCGATATTTCTTGAAAACTTTAGGAAGGTAAAAAACGGAACAATTTTTTTTTTGTTTTTTTAAAATCACCATATGTAATTCAGATTTTGCTTTCCAACTTCGTAGCCCAGACGGAAGCACTAATGAAAGGCAAAACACCAGCAGAAGCTGAGAAAGAATTGAAAGATTCGGGAATGAGCGATGAAAAAATTCGTCACATACTACCGCATAAAGTCGGTGTTCGAACAGCTGTTCATATGATATTCAAAACTTAAATGAAATGCTAAACTTTTAAAGATATGAATAGCATAGAATTTTAACTATATAATGGAAATATTTGTCAGTTTTTCATTTAGTATCAGCACCTACAATCTCCCAATTTCTATGCTAATCATACTACTCATTTTTTTACTGCATATACCGCAATTTCTTTCTTTATATTCAGTGCTGTATTTTATTAGTATTCCACAATTAATGTATAGATCACTTGATCTTTTTCTTTAATCTGGCTCACTTTCAAATTTTACTTCACATTTCTGATAGTTTATCGAGACTAACAGGAGTATAAGTTATGCATGTGGGACACTGTCAACTTCAAAATAAGACAGATTCATAATTCATCTCGTTGTTTTAGGAAAATTATAGTCTATGACTAAAATATATTATTTTCACAGAAATAAAATTCACTGTAAAATGTCATCTTTTGCAGGTATTTGAAGGAAATAAGCCCACAAATTCAATCATTCTACCTAAAGTAACTCCATTTACTCTTGGCACTTTGATTGCCCTATACGAACATAAGATTTTTGTTCAGGGCATTATTTGGAATATCAACAGTTATGATCAGTGGGGGTTTGTTTCTCTTTCTTTTATTTATTTATTTATTTATTTTTGTATTCATGTTCATTTATTTGAGGTTTTCATTTTATTTTTCATGAAAGCCATCACAGTCTTATTTTTGCAAATATAATATTTATTTTCCTTAATTATTTCTGTATTCCACAAAACGCAATAATTTCAAAATTGTAGAATTATGTTTCGATTTCATATTTAATTTATATGTTTTAGAGTTGAACTCGGTAAGCAGTTAGCAAAAGTTATCCAGAAAGAATTTGAAGTGAATACGCAATGCACTACTCATGACTGTAGTACTAATGGCATCATTAATTTTATTAAGATGGAGAAGCAAACCAATAGATGAACATTGGTCTCTAGCCTCATTATTCAATCTTTACTAGTTATTCTGCATTCTACATTCACTGATGTAGAAATTCTAGAAAGAAACACATAATATTGTTAAGAGAAAATGGAAATAATTTTCATTTTTGTAATTCAATTGATAAATTTGTAAAATTCTTAATATCGATATATAGATTGTTCTTTATCATTAAGTAGTTCCAAGATTCAATTTTTTTCGTAGTTTTCGGGAGCTTTTTAGAGAAGTTTTTTTCCATGGCAACAGTTTGTGCATTTCATCATTTGTGATTTATATTTCGCGAAACATATTTAATTTAAAGCATTTTTTTGTAGCCATAGATTGAATTTAAGGTAGTTTGTAGTACATTGTAGACTTTCGAAATGTTAAGAGCTCGTTAATAAATTTTTTTCCAATATTGCTTATTATTTACGATTCAATAAATATGCATTCAAAACGCCTATTACGAATTTGTCATACATACTTGGTGATTTTGTCATGCTTCTTCATGAGCTATCCAGCAAACAAAAAATTTAAAAACAGAATGATCTATATGTTCATAATAGAAATGTAATCTATAAATTGACAAAAGAGGAATAATATGTATAAAAATAGTGGGATGATTTCGCAAGTGATAGCGTTTTAGAATTATATATAGATTACATTTCTATATGTTACGAAGTACATTCAAAACTATTCACTGAATTATTTCTATTAAAAAAAGATTTTTGGTTTGGTAAGTATTGGTCAAGAATTAAATTGATTGTCATGTAACTTGTTTACAGGTGATATGGTATTTGTTGGTATGGTATTGGTAGAAGCAAAAGTATTGGTAGACTGATACATAATCCTCCTAATATAGTTCTATTTGATTGCAAAAAAAGTTTATTATTCACCAAAGATTCTTTTTTTTTTTAACCATTTATTTGAAAGGTTCGTCCGTGAGACAATGATATTTGTATGTTTACTCAGCTAGGAGTCGGAGAGATATTTCAGATCGATCAGAAATATGGCAGGTTATGCATTGAAGCGATTAATGGCTGAGTACAAGCGTAAGTTATGTTTGAAATAGTAATAGTTTTATAATGGATATGAAGCACGCACATAGAAGGTTTATACATAGTATTATAGAGAAGAAGGTGGAAAATGCACTTGATTTTTGTGGAATTTTTCATTCCTATTATCACTATCACTTTATTTGTTTCAGTTACTAACTGAAATAGATAAAGTGATAGTGATCAAATATACATAAAATGTATGAATCTGGTGAAGAATTTTGTTATAGAATTGACTTTAAATCCACCTGAAGGAATCATTGCTGGACCTATCAATGAAGATAATTTTTTCGAATGGGAATGTCTAATCACGGGACCTGATGAGACGTGCTTCGAGAATGGTGTCTTTCCAGCAAAAATTATTTTCCCGCAGGCATTTAATAACTTTATTTTCATAGACTGCATTCTTAGAATGATTTGAAATAATACTTCATACTGAATTATCTCGATTAATTAATATTAGAATGTGAACAAATGAATGGGTTTGATGTGTTAATGCTTAACACTGATATAGCCGCACGTGTACAGAAGTATAGATATATTTTCGTTATAGAAAGACTGAAGCAAATTATGATTTAATTTGATCAAGTAACTATGATTAATGGTTGTTAATTTAATTTGAATCAGAATTGGATTTTGATTTTTTTAAAATCTTCTTTTTTGCGTTTTCTTAGCTTTCATATCTCCCAAATTTCTTATTGCACAAATGCGTAAGTTGCATAATAAATTTGGATTGCCATTCTCGATGACACAGATCCATTTTATCTTAGTATTTGATTAATACAATTTAACTGAATTGAAGTTGAATTCAGAAATTGGTTCATTACAGGATTATCCTCTTTCTCCGCCAAAAATGCAATTTACTTGCGACATTTTCCATCCAAATATCTACCCGGATGGTCGTGTATGTATCAGTATTCTTCATTCTCCAGGTGATGATCCAACTGGTTACGAATCGAGTGCAGAACGATGGTCTCCGGTGCAGTCTGTCGAAAAAATTCTACTTTCCGTAGTATCTATGCTTGCTGGTAAGTACTCTTAAAATATGTTTGCTAATTTAAGTTTTTCGGTAAAAGAATTATTTAAATGCTAGGATGTGAATAATATTTTAATTTATATTTGATCAAATTGAAGTTACTACTTACTGCAAAAAATTTCTTTTTAGAACCAAATGATGAGAGTGCTGCGAATGTAAATGCAGCAAAAATGTGGCGTGAAGATCGCCTACAGTTCGAACGTATTGCGGACAATCTGGTGCGAAAAACATTGTGCCTTCCTCCCAGCACTTCATTGTAGTTAATTCGCTCTTGCGGGTGCAGTAGGCTCAATTCTTCTGTGTATCGCGATTTTCTATGTATTACATGTCATCTGTCACAATTTAAAAGAAATCATTTCCAATTATTTTAATTTCTTTTCATTTCGTTATTAATGAATGCAACAATGCATAAAGTTTAACGCTGAACTCGATATATATTGTTGTTCAAAAGATTAGCTGTGGAGTCTATCAAGTATTCGAATCCATCCTGCTATCCTACTAATGATAAGATATCCAAATAATAAGTACTCAGATCCATCCTGTTGCACTTCTAATGATAAGATATCTAAAAAACTCAATTCTATTGAGTGTATGAGATCATTTGAACCGGATCCATCATGTAGTTTTTGGCATTGATTGTAAATGAATGAAGAAGATAATGTGGATCAGAACTTCTTAGAGGAACACTACGTCTCTAGTATACATCACAACCCATTCAGACATCGAACTCGTCATTTCCACACGTGTTATCGAGTAACATGACATTATGCTATCATGCCATTTCATACGTCCCAAAGCCATGATTTATGTAAGATGGAATTGTTTCATATTAAAAATAGTGTGAAATCATTGGTTTTCATGCAAATATTTGTCGTTGGATAATGATAGAAAAGGTTGTAGGCTGGTATTGTTTCAGAATCCAAAATCAATTGGTAGAAATGCTCTTAAAAGAAGTATTCAGTTTATTTTACTTCGTTTTTAATTTCTTACTCCGATGTAGTAATCCATTGTATTATGGGTAATTAAAGGGGCAGGCTTCATAAATATTATTTATAAATAATAATTTTTCACAATTATTCATAAAATAATTTTGCGTGATCTTTTGTACATCATTCTTAAAGAGGATTGTAACATTTCTGAAGTAGCTGCTTTCCAGTTTGGTTGTTTCATGAAAACGTGCCAAATATTGCATTCGTACAAGATGCCGATTGTTGGTGAACGCTCAAAGTTTTCATGCTTGAAAATTTACGACGATACGAGTTCATCAAGTGATGAAAATGGCACTAAATTGATGGATAAAGCGACACTTCGCCAGGTTATTTCATTGCATTTGCAAAAATTGAAGTGGTGTAGACATATTTAAATCTATTCAAAACAGGAAATTTTAAAGATGGTTGTGGATTATAGCAATCTTCAGAATGATCCAAGAATTCCATATGGTTTAAGTTGTTGGTGCATCTTGGTCCATCTCTTGAAAGCCCCTTTTATGAAATCCGCTGTCTTTGTCTAAATTACACTAATTATGCAAATCATAGGATTAGCTGATTTCTGGACATATGGACATATGACCTTAAAGGACATATGATCTTTTGGCAGTCTTAGTAACTTTTACTATACAGAAAATGAAGTTAGAAAGATCTGTTTAGTTAAAATTTTTGATTTTTCGAAGCTTTTTATTCATTTTTTGATTCAAGACTTTGTTTTCAGAGCAAGAATCATGGAAATCAAAAAAAACCAGACACATATAAGAGTGATAATGATGGTTTCATTGTGCATTCCATATCACAAAAGCGAAAAAATAAAGGCAAAAAGGCCAAAAAAGTAAGTAAAATTGTACACTTTTTGAAAAAGAAATAAATGTTATCTTTAATTTGATCTATCATGTACATATGAATTAGTCAAGATTATTAAAAACGATTTAACTTATTTCAAGACGAGTGTTGTTGTGGAAGATGGTTTCATAGTGCAAGATGGAAATGAGGATTATCTGGAGAAAAAATACCGCGAGGTATTGTCTTTTTTTATTATTACTCAGTAAAAATTGATATTTTTTTGAAAACCTCTGCATGTTTCTTTTTCTGTATTTAAAAGTAGCTTCCCTTCTGTTATTATTATTTTATTACTTCTGTATGACAATTGTTATAAAGGGAGAAAAACATCTCTAAGGCTGATATATGTAAGCATTTTTTCAAATTAAAATAATTGCGTCCTTCTTGATTTTGAGTTATAAATATTACTGTTTATCTTCCATCATTTCGCTTCTTTGTTCTTGTCATAATATTTCTTGCAGGATTTGCAACAAGCAATAGAAAACAGTCGCAAAATGACTTCCACAGCGTCTACCGATTGTGTGCAAGAGACAGCACAATCCAATGTGTGATATTTGATAACAGTAGACAGTTTTATTTCCAGCTGATTTATTATTGTAAGAAGTGTAACTGGGCGATGAATTCAGCTGCAGGAGTTAGATTTATTTTCAGTTCCAGGTCCACAAAGAATCTCCAATAGAACAGGAATCGGTGAGAACGGAAGATCCGGTGGAAATGCTTATGTCGGAAGTTGATTCGCAAGCTTCTGCCTTGTTCACAAAAAGTGATGGACCTCAAAAAACTGTATGTTTCTATGGCAGTAGGAATTTTACTCTTTTTACGCAAGGTTTGCCAACATGCTTATTTCATCAAATTACGAAATTCTTTAACTTAAATTCTTATTATATCAGCATACACAATTTTTTAAATGAAAATTTAGAAGGAGCAGCATTTGGTTGCACTATATCGATCAAAATTAGTGGAAACACTTAGGCGAATGATGTTGGAAAACGAAGCAAAATTGAATGCAGAATCAGAAGTAACTAAATATAAAAGTCGTTATAAGAAATTATGCGAGTTATTAAAAGATGCTGAAGGCATGTTTCATATGTTCATTCTTATTCATTCGTGATATATCCTCAAACTCCTGTTGGTTGAAATATCAGTCAGAAAAACAATCATAATTTTTGTAATGTAATTGAATTTTATAATTTATCAAATTCCAGAAACGACCAAAATTCTGCAATTTATCTTCTATGGGTTTGTGTATTGTTAAAAAGTAAATTGAATTCTAATAAATATCTTTCCATATACAATATTGCTTGTAGTGAATGAGAAAGCACATATGGCAGCGGATCTTGAGAAAGCGAGAACAGTGGAAAAAGAATTAAGCGCTGAGATTGGAGAGCTACGTGGAGAATTAATGCAAGCGCGAAGCAAAATTCGAGAACTTGAAATGAAGTATAAAGAACTGGCCTCGAAGCAGCAGCACTAGTTCATAATTAAATTTCACTGGCTTATGGGATTACGAATAGAGTGATTAAACGAATTTGTTTTCGAGGCATGATATCGGCAGAAAGTTAGAAGATATTGTTTTATTTCAAATTTTTTGTTGTATTTGGTTAAGTGATCTATTTATCCTTTCAGTCAACTCTTTTAGCACCTTAAGGCATACGAAAGTCTATCTTGAAATATTTCTTTCATAATTCTCATCCTCAAGCATTTTATATTTTATTTAGTCACATTATTGTGTTGTTGAAGATAACGGTGCAATTATTTTGGATTGACAGTTAAAAGCATTTCAGTGTATAAATAGTATTATCGGGTTTAAATTATGTAATTTTTTTATTGCCTTTCAGAAACTTCATTGTAAATGTTGCTACTGTACAAATAAGAGTAACTACAAACTGTTTACAACGTGCCTGCAATTGTTAATTTTATATTTCGCTCCAAATCAAACCTCAATATATTCTTGTTGAATTTTTGATTCTTTTGATTGTTCACTTTACGTTCCAAAATTATTTTTTCAGTAATTATGAAGTTTTTCAGTCTATTAATCAATAATTAAATATTTCGATGTGTTTAGTAGTGAATAATGGGCGTTTTCTTCTCGTCCTATAAATTTATATTTCTTCGTTATAACTTGGTCAGTTAGACGGAATTTATTAATATTCAGAATGTAGAAAATCACCCTTCATGAGAATACAAGAAAATTAGCATTATACAGCAGAAAGTATCACATTCAAGAATATGAAGATATTCTGATAGTAAACAATCACATTTTCGACACTATAAAGAGCAGTAATCGCACTTTGAAATAATTAGTTTGCAAGTATTTTAGAAATTGCCAGAACAAAACATCTTCCAAAATAAAAAAATAAAAGCACTCAAAGATAGCAGTATGTTTGTTTTGCTAGCAGAAAACGATAGAGTTGCTATAAAAGGAAATGTGAGCTGTTTTTTGGTACGATACATGAAATACTAAATGCTTTTGCGTATTCCATTTACAAACAAGAATAAAAAAATTAACTCGAATTTGATATTTCTAGCAACAAGAAGAAATTAGTGATATTCACATCCATCATATTTGAACAACGCAGAAGACAATGTTAAATTTAAAATCGTACTGTTGCGATTGCTAGTTCTGAATCCTGGAATCAGTGAATTGATCCCAAGGTGCAAGCGGAATATTCGATAAAAATATAGGATTTGGATTTGTTTGTCGCTTTATTAAAGAAAATTTAATTCATTCGTAATAGTAAGAAAAAAAAAAAAAATGTAACGAATCCGCAATTGATCTTTGAATTGCAACTATTTCACTAGAAAATATATGAATGACGATCTTCTAGTCGATAGAATTAGTTGAAATGAACCTATGCTTAAAATAGGACAGGTATATTTCAAGTAATTCTATGGACTGGAAGATCGCTATTCATAATACTTTCCATAAAAGCCAGCCAATTATTTCATTCGGCAATTGTCGAACGTACAGTTTTAGTGTTTGAATTGATCAAATTGATACTGCTGGGCATATTTTTTTCTTTTAAAAACCAAATCTTAGTTTAATTAATTAATTATTTACTAAGTTTAATTGTCAAGTTATGAAAGAACTTCCATCCTGTAGTCCTCATAGCATCTAACCAGATGAGTTACTACGATTCATTTTATTTCTTTTAATTGAAGCTAAACTTCTTTCATTAATTCATGGAAAAATATTTGACTCCTATATAATAAGTACTTGGATTTCTTCAATATAAATTTGTTATCAGATGTTTGAAAAAGTGCAGTTAAATCTGTTGTTTGCATCACATTTGCTCTATTCTATTTTGTCAGATAATTTAAGTGGTAATTGAAACAATAAAAGCATTACAGTTTACGCCTATGAATTGCTTGTTTAGATACTACTTTTCGACTTCAAATCGAACACCTAGGTTAGATTCTCAGTTGATTATTTTACAGCGCTGCTCTTGCAAAAATACATTAGACCATACTGATTTAAAGATAATTTACTGACAACTTAATAAAAATAATTTATAATGCTCAACAAGACAGACTGATACAGGATGAGAAGTTTTTGCTTTCTTGAAAGTTTCTATATTTTTCTCAGTCCGCATCACTCCAAATAAGGCATAATTCACCGAATAATATAGGAATGACGATGGAAATAAAAACAAACAAAAGTTTGGAATGAAATGCTAAGAGAAAGTGAAAAGTTTGAAAAAGTGAAAATGTTAAGGACAAGCAATTACTAATTTTAAAAGCAAGTTATCATGCTCTCAATCAAATCTAGCACATTATATATTAAAAGATTCATATATTTTTACTTTCTACAGTATAGAAGATGATGCTTATAAAAAATCTACCTAAAACAATCTCCGCAACACTCTCAACATTTCTCTCGACTTCCTCTCACCTAATTTTAAAGTATTTTTTTTTTTTAATTTTCTGAATTTAGTTTTTACTGCTTCCAAAACTTCCAAAAAACTTATTATTTTCAATGATGCAACAAATAATTTATCAGATTTGATAAATCAAAACAAACTAAACTAAATTAAAATTAACAATAGATAATGAATTTAGAGATTTCATAGTGTAAAAACATTAGAATGTAAAAATGTCTGCTACTCACATTTAAGATATATCTGCTATAATAGACATGATGACGACGTGACTATCAACAGAAACCTATCTATAACAATTTTTGCACGATTTTGATGAGGCGATTCCGATTGCGGATACATGAAAACCAATCTCGCGCAATTTTTTGTGATCTAGAATAAGCCGACCATCAAATATTGACGCCGGTTGTGCCATTGAGTTGAAAATACATGCATAGTCGTAATTCTGAAAAATTTTGTGCCTTATTAAGATTTGACTTTAAAAACTCGTTCCATTTCTCTGCATCAATATTAAAAACTTATTATTTTGTCGCCAAATTTTGAATTTAATAAGCTATTTGATATTTGACTTATTTGCAGGAAAATTTTTTTCTCTCAAAAACCATGCAAATTAGTGGCAGCAAGCAAGTCTTGGTTCAAATAGCATTCAATATGGTACTCCATGATATCATTACACAATAAGGAGGTTTATAGTAGCGGCAAATAATAAAGAATGAAAGATAAGCGAAAAAAAAAAGAAAAAGAAAATTTACTTTGAATTCGTCCCATTCAGTAAGCACAACTATAGCATGAGAATTCATTGCTGCTTCGTATGGATCTTTTGAGAATGTGAACAATTTATCAACTAAAAAAACTATCAATGTATGATTTTCTTTTTTAATTGATATCAAGTTCTATTTCTTTTTCACAATGACTTTGCCCATTTTGATACAAAAAAAGAAATTCCTCC
Organism: Onchocerca volvulus; assembly: GCA_000499405.2. NCBI lineage: Eukaryota > Metazoa > Nematoda > Chromadorea > Rhabditida > Onchocercidae > Onchocerca > Onchocerca volvulus. The sequence goes on along the minus strand of HG738137.1, from coordinate 10,602,644 downwards.
CGGAAATTATGTACTGAAATATGGAATGAGACTTACGCTATTATTTTTCCTAATTATATTCTTTGTCAGAAAAAAATTATGAAATTGGAAGTTATTTGTGGAAGAATAAAATGCAATTCTAGCAAACTATTAAGCAAATTATTTCCTTGCATAAAATGAATTCAAAAATGAAAAAATGAATAAAGCAATAAGTAAATATGTCAGTATATACCAGTTTCTTTGGAAGAAATCTGATTTAATTCATAACGCATTTGTGATTCTGGTACCTTCGGATCGTACACAACCAGTTTAGCATCTTCATCAAGCAAATATTTCACTATGTGAATAGCTGAGGATTCTCTAAGAAAAATAATTAAATTTGAATGCAATAAAAGAATTAACCAAGTCATATAAGTGAATGAAATAATCCAGCTTCATTTCCAAATTTAAGTGATACATCAGTGTCCTACAAATAGTTACTGATTAAAAAAACCTTCAGATCCAATTTCATTTTCAATAATTTGGAAGTTTATTTTATCAATAACAAGATATATGAAGCATAATGAAAGTTCGAAATTTTTTAATCAATAATCAAAAAAGTATATCGAAGTATAATGGAATGTTGAATAAGGATTGAATAACGATTTGTAGTTCACAGTGTAACTTTTCTTTTTTTTTTTTTTTTTGTTTACACGATTGTAAATGATAGAATTTCACAGATCATTATCATGAATTTAAATATTTTATATGTAACTGAAGGTAAAAACCTCGTGTCAGCAGTATTTTTCTTGAAAGCAAAACCAAATACCGCAATTCTCTTATTTGATACCGTATTAAACATTTCAGAAATGATTTTATCAGCAAAACGTCTTCTTTGCCAATTATTGATTTCAACAACCTACGAATCGAATCGATTTTTATATCCATTTTTCAACTCTATAGCTCACTATTCAAATTTTTCCAAATATGTATAAAAACTATATTAAACATTTCAGAAATGATTTTATCAGCAAAACGTCTCCTTTGCTATTATTGATTTCAACAATCTATGAATCAAACTAATTTTTAAATTCTATTCAGATTTTTCAAAATATGTATGAAAAGTAAAAAAAAACCTCGGGACTTTAAAATTGGATTCAGAAATTTGATATTTTAATTAAATTTAGAAATTTAAATAAAAAAAAGTCATACGAAACTATATATCCATTAGTTTACCTATTTCATGCTTCTACTTATCAGATAAACAGGAAAAAAAATTTCCCTACTCACTTACCTGCAACCAATAGTCAGCTACTTTATGAAGATTCAAGGATCCGGCGAGATAAACAAGGCTTAATACATCTTTCTGAAAACAGCTACCTCCAAAACCTACAAAATTTGTTTTACACAGTTCGAATAAAAAGTAATATTTTTTTTTTTTTTTTTTTTTTTTAGATAACTCAGGATAAACATTTTAGTTAACCAACCAACACTGGCTTGAAGAAACTGATTTCCAATACGAGTATCTCGACCAATTGCATAAGAAACTTCGCGTATATCAGCGCCAGTTGCTTCACAAATAGCAGATATTGCATTTATGCTTGAAATTCGCTGAGCAAGGAATGCATTCGCAGCCTGAAAAGGAAAATGAATAACATCGAATTGATTTCAACTATTTAGTTGCTGACTTAAGCAATAGTTAAATTAGGTGATAAAAATTAACTCTTAAACATAGGATGATGTTTTCGTGAACCAAAATAACTTCCCAAAAAAAGGGAGATACGGTGATTCATGTTTTAAAAGTCTTGAGAAACAATTAGTTCCCATTGTCCTGGAAAATTAATTGACTCGAAAATGCAAATAAAGTGCTTACCAGCTTTGACAGCTCTGATGACCAAGTATTAGTAGTTATAATTTTCTCTCTTGGTACCCAATGCTCATAAATTTGTATCAGTTGAGTCATGGCAGCCAAACCATCTGGAGAACTCTCTCCACCTATCAAAACACGATCTGGATTTGCTAGATCGTTTATTGCTGTTCCTTCCGATAGAAATTCTGGATTCGATAAAACCTGAAAATTTTAAGATTAATCTGAATGCAGAAGGATATGTCAATTTTTCTGTGGAGTCGAAATGGTACTATGAAAAAAAGAGGAGAGATAATGACTATCCCTCTGACTAAGGGCAAAAAATTTCAGGAAAAATCCTGGATATTCTAATTCATTAGCCAACTCGTTTCTTCTCCACTTTATAATAATATCCTTTAACCAAAATAATCAAAATTAATTGCTACTTGGAACGAAAGCTGAGGATTTTTCTTCTGTGCTTCATTTAATATGGCATTGATGCTTTCAGCTGCTTTTACAGGCACCGTACTTTTTTCAACAACAATTTTCGGACCACAGGAATATTCTGCTATAGCGCGCGAAACAGATTCCACGTATTTCAGATCAGGTGCCATACCCTGAAACTGATAATTTTTTGAATCAATATATCAAAAGATGGTGAATTTATCTTCAGTGCTTATTTCTAATTATATGTCATATATCAATTTATCACTTTTAGATATACTGATTTTTCTATTCATTATTTGATTTCTTTCTCTAGGTACAGTCAAAAAAAAAAAAAAAAAAAAAAAAAAAACTTTCTCATACTTTACAGAAACAACCACGATATAACAAAACGTGAAAAGAACTTTCGCACCTCATATTATACTATTCTTCATTAAGACGATTGACAACATTGCTAAGAACTTCACTGATGCTGAAAAAATAAGTTTTATGGAATTTTTCAGATAGGATCTAAATTTCCGCATAAATTTGACACTGACTTTTCCTTTTCCATATGTTTTCGTCGGCGTATTAACGGACATGAAAATAAGTTGTGCATTTCGTATTGCAGACGGTATATCATCGGAGAAGAAAAGATTCTTTCCGCGACATGATTTCACAATTTCATCCAGACCTGGCTATAAAGAATGTTTGTGAAAAACATATTGGAAAATTTTTGAAAACTATAATTCCGAAAGTCACGAAATAGTAAATAACTCAATAAATCATTTGAAAGGTGATAGAAAAAATGCTAGAATTATTAATAAAATCTCGAACCTCAAAAATTGGTAAATAATCGGAATTCCATTGCTTGATCTTTTCCGCGTTCATATCCACAACTGTGACTCGTATTTCTGGACATTTATAAGCGATCATAGCACATGTTGGTCCACCAACATATCCAGCACCTATGCATGCTATATTTTCAATCTAAAATATCACTATTTGATAAGAATAAAAAAAAAACTATCATTAATCTGTAGATTCAAATGCTAAGCATCTGAATAAATCAAAATAACGATCAACAGATATCATTTCAATACACTTGATAATCGTTTAGGAAATATAAGGGATTTGCATAACTGACAATTGTCAATAGCAGGAATAATGTAAATTCCAAATTTGAAATTTATTTTACAACGATAATATTAATGCATCAAATTGCAAGTTTGCTGTACCATGCATGCTTTTATGTTCAAAACATTAACTTCACAAATAATAATATCTTCTTGAACTTGGTTAATTAAAAGCTAATTTCAATTCTACTTACAATAGAGACAATTTTCGAGTCATTACTATGTTTCAAATAATCTGCGTATGAAAAAGAACTATAGCGGATAAAAAGTAAACAGATGGAAGAAAGAAAAATAAACAAATAAACAACTAACCTGTTGCATGAAGGCCATCTTTCAGAAAAGATAATTACTTCACACTGAACAATAATGCCACCACCTATAGCTCTGTAATAATAATATTCCAGTTCAGTACAGTAACCAACAAAACTTTTACAGTAATCCGTACTGTAGAAGAATTTCAGTTTCCGAACTTCCAGGTCGTTCCTTTGAAAGGTTTAAAGTTCATGACCTTGACAGCAAACAAATAAGTATCAATTGATGCATATAGTCTTCCATTTCAAGGCCGAAGGGATCCCTCGGCGAAAAACATGGCCCGGACATTTAAGTTTTTAAATTTAAATAAAAGAAGATGGATATTGGAAATTTTTCTTTAACATACTTCTATCTTCCTTCACCTTCGCTTTACCGTTTGATTCTTTTGGGATTTTGTTACCTTTTCCAGGTATTCACAGATACGAATTTTTGAATTAATGGGAAATCAAATTCGAATGAAATGTAAAGAATGTGAAGAAGTTTGGAAGAAAATAATAAGGAATACCAAATGTATATAACAATTGTTAACGATTGTTAACGAGAACAAGAAAAAAAAAACCATTCACGGAAATAAAAGTAAGTTTGAAAAGTTTTTGAACAAAATTTCGGAAAAAAAAATCTTTATTATTATTGGATTGAGAATTTCTACATTTGAAAGATGCACTTTGGATCGTATTTATCGAATCATTAAAATTCAAAATCATTTACTGATGAATAAATTTTAAAATGGAATGAAAAATTGCAGACAAAATAATTTCTGCTAATAATTTTCAAAAATTCATTAGAACAATGACATCAAAATGTCTGAATCTAAAATCCAATTATTGCTGTGAATTATTACAATTATTCAAAAAAGCAAAAGTGACGAATATCTTCGATTCCTATTAGCAACAAGAACAAAATCAAAATCAGAAGAATTATGATATATCTGATAAGTATGACACTTCCATTCAGGTGATAAGTTTGATAAGTTTTTTATCTCCAACTCAAAAGGAAAAGCTATTCGTTAGATTCTACAAAAATTAAGGAAAAATGCCTTCGAAATTTAGGGAATGAGCAGGATCGAAGATATTTTGAGAAAAAATTGAAATTTGCTTTTCTTCTCGAACTATATATGATGAAGATTATTGAACTAAACATTATAAATTGAGGGGAATTTGAAAATTAAAAAAAAAAAAAAAAGAACCAACTTCAACTTCATGAAGTATGTTAAAATATGATTAAAAATTAAAGCAATGCATAAGTGATTTTATTAGAAACTACAGTAGGTTGGTAATAAAACACTAAATTATTAATAATGTTTCAAGGTGTAAGTTTAATAGAAAAAAGGATTTTGAAATTTCTGAAATTAGCGATGGAATGTCTAAAAATTTTTAAAAGAATGCGAAAAATTTGAAAATGCGAATAATTGGTAAGAATTGCTCAGTACTTTTATTAGAAAGTATTAAACAAATTTTGTCGACAAAAATTTCTTACATTCAATGTTCCTATCAGTCATACGAGACAAGTGATTGAAGATTTATTTTTCTTTTCATGACCCCGCACAATGACCTAATTTTTACTTTCAAATGAAAGAATTTGTTGTCTGATATTCACAATTCTTACTTTGCCCTTGTATCAAAATAATATAGCTCTTGCTTTTTTTTTTCATCATGTTAAATTGAAATTTAAAATTCTTTGGATTTCACTTCAATTACCATAAAAAAAGAAGAAAAATTCCGATGAAATTTGTCTGTTATCTAATTATTCTGTTACATTATTTTATCATTATTCCTGAAGAACTTAAATTTAAAAAGAGAAAATTGGATGCAGCAAGAATTAATGATTGATTAATTCGATAAAATTAATTTAATCAAAAAAAGAAAAAAAAATTAATGAGGATGAATTAATACTTAACAAAAACTACATTCATCGTAACAGAAGAATTGAATTTCTGGATAAATTTTATTCAAATTTGACAGAGATTTGTATTTATTATTCTTTATTATTATTATTATTATTTTTAATATTATTATTAATTACTATTACTATTATCATTACTAACCGTATCTTTTACTCAAAAAAAAAAGAAAAAAAGGAGAGAGAGAAATGGGAGGAAGAAGGAGAATGAGAAAAAAAAAGGTAAGTAGAATCAATAAACTTCACCTCCTCACTTATTTTCAGTTGTCACGGACGTGAAACGTGAAAAAAACAAGTATGTCTCTACGGTCAAATATGACCATTGAAATACAAGGTTATGTCAAAATTTGAAAAAAATCGGTGGAGAAAGATTCCGAAGATCCATCGTCAGTAACAGGTAGCATTTAAATTTTTATTTATATAGATATATGTTCAGCGACTGGAACGTACGCTTGGGTTTGTTGTTTACTAGTAGTAGTTGATGTTTAATTGCTAGTTTTTTTTTTTTTGTTATTCAATTCCTATTTGTTGTCAAAATTTTCTCATTGTTTTTTTAGTTCAAAAGAAATTTTCTGAAAGAAAAAATGTTTTGCAAGCTTTTTCTTTTATTTTATAAATCTCTAAAATTTCTGCTATTTTTATAATTTAAATCTAGTTTTCTTTCATTATTTCGGATTATTTCTCATTTCAGCGTACAAAAAATTGTGACATAGAATAAGTTTTTTTTTTCAATGAAATTCAAATTTTTGAAATAACTAAAACCAATATTTGTTGAAATTTCTAGCATTAGCGCAAATTTTGTTAAATTTTGGCATGAAATTCCAGTTTTCTTTGTAAATCCTTGGTTTTATTTTTTTTTTTTAAAAAAAGTATTAGTTCCACATTTCAGTTTTCAGCATAATGAAATAATTATTTAATTTGTTTCTTTGTTAATATTTGGCTAGAATTATCATTATTAATTATTTCATATATATTTTGATTAGATAAATTTATGCGTTTAAAATCCAAGTTTGTTTATTCCTATACTAGCTAGATCCAGCCACTTCTAGTGTCCGACTCCAGCCAATCTATATAATAAAAATTTGTTCAAAATCTTAGATCTCCTAAAGTTCTTAAATTCTCATTCTTTTTCAGTAATTGATTTATGTAATTGCTCATATCATTTTTTATCCTATTATCATATTATATGATTATTGATTAGTTAAAATTTGCAATTAATTCACATTTAGAAGAAATTACATTTCAACACATGTCGCCGATCTTCATTGACCGCTACAATGATTAAGAGTTCTTATTTCTCATTGTTTTGTTATTTGAACCTAAAACTTGAGTAATTAAACCTTTATAACAAAAATTTGATTAAACAATAACGGACACGACAATTAGAATATCAATCATATCAACAAAACAATTTTTATGATCATATCATAAGTCAAAGAAAAATATAGATCAAAAATAGTCCGATAGATTCAACCAACCGACCTCATGGTAGCACATCTGTAGCACATCCTTTTAAATGATCTTATGCTCAGAACTCTCTTCGTATTTGAAGAGAGAGAGGATCCTGATAAAGTTTTTTCTGCAAGAAAGTGCCTTTGTTAATGCATGAGAGCATGTCTTTTTGGCGCATAATCTATACTATAATATAGAAAAAAAAGTTATATAGCCATTTAACTTAAAAACAAAGAAATAAATCCACACAACCAATAAGAGATACATTTAAAGAACAAGAAAATCACTTTCTTCTTTGCTACTCCTCGCAATTTCAGCGACAATATAGATTGACGCAAGAAAATTAAAAATGATGAAATTTATCCTTTTTTCACTAAGAAATTGTAAACAATTGAAGAAGTTATTGTAGAAACAAAATAGCTCTCAAAATAATTCAATTCAGTTAGAAAAATGATTTCATTTCATCTCCAAGGCCAATAACAGTGGTTTGCTGAATCTGATTCAACAGAATACCATTTGAAACTGTTAAAGCACGCCGAAGACAGTCTTGACGATATACAAACAGCATTATCATATTGAAGGAATTCAAGAAAGATAAATAAAAATGATTACAACGATTCATGGTTTTATAATGGAATTCAGTATTTAAATATATTATACTGTAAATGTTCATCTGCTCAAAATCTTAATCTCCGAAAGTTCTTTAACACACGCCATATAAAAAAAACGCGACAATTCGAATGCGCCGTTGTATTTCAATTCAATCGGAGAACTTGAAATGTTGTATGAAAATGAACACAAACAATTACATTTTTATTTAAATAGATGATGCTCATAGTTTCAATTGTTGCTTTGTTAACAACAAAATGCATTGATACGAAAAGACGATGGAATAGTTAGTCTTTAAAATAACGTAGAATTTTGCATCAGCGTGACAAAATCAGCAAAATTATTCAGTATTATTGTTACGATGGTTTAGCGATTAGTATTACTGCTTATTTCAGGAAATATTATTTATCTTTCAGAAAAATATACCGCAGTTTCTAAATATTCCATTACTCTGAAAGAATTACTTCTTTTTCTTCAACTATAATAAAAATTAAAATATGCAAAATCCAGTTTTTTTAAAATTCAGAATTATTAAGGAACATTAAAAAATCTCCATATTTTAGCAGAGTCGTAAAACTTCTGAATTTAGGATATAAATCAACGAAAAAATGAAGAAAAAATCTAATTAAAATTCCGCACTTATCTGTTGCAAACTCGTTTGAAATAAAACTGTAGGCCAGACAAGATTATTTGCAAATCATGAAAAATGTAAACTTAAATGATGTAAAGACTTGTAGTCAGAAAAACCAGCGAAGTTTGCAGAAAATCAATGTCAGTTATTAAATCAATTTTAATTATCAATTACTATCACCAATTATCTATAAATTAAAATGGTTTATCAGCGTTGATACTATTGCATTATTTTTATTGGTATTATTTAGAAAAATTTTAACTCTGTCTCACTATCTAAAAGCATCTTGAACTGATCGCTTCATCTCATATTACATAAAAAAATCACTTTTTTTTTATCCATCATTGTGGTTCACTGTCATTTTGTACGATATCATCAGCGATACAAACAATCGTTCACAGAGTTGTCCAAAAAGTCTTTAATATTTAGCACGCAAAAAACTTGCTTCAGTAATGAAAGACATCAGAAATCCAATCACTTCAAATTCCTATTTAACAAATTTCTAATTTATTAAATAGCAAATTGTCATAATGACTACGCTTTAGTTTCCTCTGAATTGCTCATTCCATTAACGGAGCGATAATATCAAATATGAATGCATAAAAATAGTGCAGAGACTTTTAATTATGAGTCCAAAGACTTCAGCAAATCAATGGAGAAAATTTATTTAAATTTCATCTATGTGATTGAATTGCAATTTGCAGTTTTTATCCATTTCAATGAAATCATCATAATTTGGTAGACTTTCCGAAAATTTTTGTCAATTCACTGTAGATATTACTAACAGTCTGACTCTTAAATATTATTGAAATTTTGAGAAATTAAGCTTTTCTGGATCATCAAACATTTGTCATTTCTGAATCAAAACTGCAACTGTTATCTAAAGTAGGGAAATGTCAATATAGGGCATCAGAACAGTGTAAAAATTAATTTGGAAAGAAAATTGGTCATGGTCATATTTCGATGGTCATTTCGAATCGATTAATTTAACTTTTATTCAATTAATATATTCGAATTCGATGCAAAAATATATGCAACTACATAAAATACGCGGTGAAAAAAGATTTAACTTAATTAAGAACCGGTAGTAAAAATAAATACGATAATTTTAAATAAATATTTTGAGATTTTGCGATTGACAACAGATAAATTTTGGTAAAAAAAAATTCATCAAGATTACCGGTTATTTCGATTAGTGCGGGCAGAACTTAAATTAGTTTTTTTGCTATATTTCACTTAAATTTTATTTTTGGGTTAAAAGGATTGAACATCATGAAAACATAAAAAAAGTTTGAGATAAACCAAGAAAGTAAAATATTTGTATATAGAGAGAGAGAGAATTACTTTTTAGCTAAAACATCAAAATTACAAATGCATAAATGAAACAGTTCCACAATTAAGTTCATAGGCTTCAAGAAGGGTGATGTTCAGTCCTATTGAAACAGTTCCACAATTAAGTTCATAGGCTTCAAGAAGGGTGATGTTCAATCCTATTAACCCGAAAATAAAATTTAAAAAAAGAATAGCCCTAAGACGGCGAAGCAAATAAAGTTCTGGCATTTACGCTATATTTCAAGAAATTAATTTTGTAAATAATTTTATAGTTTCAGACTATTATGATCTACTGCTGCCCTGCATTTATCCAAGCATTAATAATAAAGACTTTAGTTTTTAAGAGTGCAGTTCTCAAATGCAAAAAACGATCCAAATATTCTTTTACGGTGTTACGTGCTTCTTTACTGTAAATGAAGAAAACAGTTGGCAACATAGCGCAAATGAAAATGGAATTACAATTTACGAAAATCCTCGATGGAATAGTGATTCTTTCGCCGAAAATTCGAATCAGAAGTGGTGACAGAAAGCTGATATTAAAAATTCCAATTTCAATTGTACCACAATTCAATGCAGCTTGAATTAGCATCGACCATTCATAATCAGAAGTTTTCACTGAATTTGCTTTGTGTCCAGCAAGTATTTTCTTTTTTTCTAGATACATTTTTTAATTTAGCATAAAATAAACATATGAAGGAAAATTTCATAATTCAAAAAATTTCATAGTATGATTCCAAAGCTAATTTTAGAAAAAGCAATATCTTCTTATCTTTCATTTTTATTATACAAAGATCCTTTAATCTCTTATTTTTTATTATGTAGGAAAAAAAGCAATTTAATAGTGCAAACTTTGATTTCGATTGATATCTGCTGTAGATCGCTGTTTACGACGTATGTTGTAAAATATCGCAATATACATGATGAACATTATATTGGGTATGATTAATGCCCAAACATCACGAATTCTAAAGAACGACAAGTTAATAAACATTTAAAATATTTTCCAGTTGACACTTAGAAGTGAAAAGGAGTTGGTTACTGCAGCATATAAACTTTTAACTAAAATCAAATTTTTTAAAATAAATTCAAGAATCGATTGATACTAGGGAGTAACAGGAATTCAGCTCGCATCTGAAGTTTTTGAATTTCGTGATCTTAGGATTAGATTCAAAATTTTGCTGAAATTGAACAAAATGTTATTGAAAAATAACCTCCACCAAGTTTCGCCTTTTCCCTTTGATTTTGCACAATCTCTTTTCCAATTCAAATTCCAGACAAGGAATTTTCTGGCACAAAAATAATAATCACCAAATGTAATTGCTAAAAATTTATTCTCATAACGAGTAATCTGCTGATAAATCTGATAAAAGTCAGTGGAATTTTAAAATATATCAAAACAGTTATGAATTATGAAATTCAATTAGAAATCGATCTACTCTGATTAAGTCGGATTATCAGACTTGGATATTAATTACTGTAGCACAATGTTGGCGCAAGTGAATTTGTCAAAAATGACAAAATATTATTTCAGAATCCCTATTTAAATAGATGTTTTATAATAGGACCCGCATACATAAATTATTTGAAGAACAACAGTTGTTGTTCAAAAGAAATCATTTTATCCATTCTTTTGAAAAATATCAAAGTGCCATCAAAAATGAAAAATGGAGTATACCATAGATTGCAAAAGTACCGAAGGTTGAGAATGTTTTGTTAATCCATGTCGTCTGGTTCGCTAAAATATGAATAAATGATTTACTTAAAAGAAATTTTTTATTATTGCAGTGAAAATATTCGGATTCAACAATCATCAAAAAAGTTCCTCACAATGAATAAGCCATAAAACGCATATTCCGAAAATTTTAACTTATTATTTTGAATTATTGATTTTGATAAAAGTTAAATTTTGTATTTCAAATTTCCCTCGAAAGATAATTTACGCAAGACAGATACTAATAATGCAAAAAAAATTTTAATTGTCGTTCCCGAAGAATACGAATGGAAAATTTTGGTTAGCAATGATCCACGCTATTAAAATATTTAATATACGCGAACGAGAAGTCTAACATATTTGCTAAATTAGTTCCATTACTAGTTTCATTAGCAATAATACCTTCGTTCTTCATATTTTAATTTATAAAAAATTATTTAAAACAATTAAGCCAGAAAGCGAATGATCCCAAAGTAATATATCCGCCGGATGTAAATGAAATAACTTACCAAATAAATTGTTTTTAGTTTGTAATATTTCAGGAATTACAACAACTAGTTGTGGAATAAAACCCAGAAAATGAGAAATAATTATCTGTAATGCGACAAGAACAAATGCTTGACTGTAAAACTTATTTTGCCGTCTACAGAATAATACAATAGCCATCAATAAATTAGTAGTAATAGCGTACAGCAAGAAAATAATAAAAAGTAGAACTGCTGTGTATTTTATAGTCTTATGATGCTCATCTCTTATGTCAAACATATTTGTCGTATTATTTTTCTGACAAGTTGAAGGGAATATTAAAAATGATATGATAATACAGTAAGAACGAGCCACCATCCTCTTAATTGATAAGCTCCATCAATATGATAAGAAAAAAAGAATTTCAGTTGACGTAAAATATCAATATCTGAAATACGAGCTTCTGAAAACTGCGATTCGAATTTGCAAAATAATAAATGCTTAATGAGAATGCATCAACTCTAATCAAATAAATATTCACTTTAATTAATCTGTATTTTTTTTTTTGATCCATTTGCCACATACAATGCTATTAGTAATGCGACGTTTATTGTTTGATTTGATTCGGTCTGAATAAATGCTCATTATAAATAACATTCATACAAATGAATGTAACGAGCATTTATTTCGATAAATTTCCTTTATATTATTCGTAATGAAATAATAAGTATGTGAAATAAAATATATAAACATGATTTCTATGTACACATTTTTTTCCATAAAGAAGAAATTTTCCATTGCGAAATAATTATAGAATTTTATTGATACTTGGTACGAGTGTTTTTTCGCAACAAATTGGAGTGATTGCTTATGGATTGCATCCGCAACTGAAATTGAATTTTATTCATATATTTATGTAAAAGTTACAAAAGATGAATATAAACGGTAAGGCTATTTTTAATTCTTTAATTTAAACTTTATAAATTCGTTAAAATTCAACATTAAATTAAAATTTTTTATTTTTATCAATTTGGAAATAAAAAAAAGAAAGGGAAATAAGAACAAAAATGAAATAAATAATTAATTTTGTTTAAAAGAAATTTTTTTAATTTATTAAAATTTTATTATTATTATTACAAATTTCACTTGAAAAATTGATATCATGGACACAAGCGTCATCAATGATTGGACGAACATTTAGCTATTTATTCAGTCAAGCAATTATATCTATTAATATTGGTACTTATTTAACTGTAAATCAATTTGCACTTATTTCACCTATTTTTGCATTCGTAATTGGAGTTTATTTACCACCGGTGCAGTAGAAATCATTGTTTGAACGGATAAAAAGTAATAAAGGTTTGGTTTCTCTCAAATATTTAATTAATTAATTGATTGGATAACAATTTTAACTAGCTTTATATACGAAATTTTTTCAATTTTTAATTAGTTACCGTCTGTTTCGCGATAATAGCATTCAATATGTCTCTCAATTAGCATTTTCTTTAAGTATCCGAATAACGTTGATGAAATTTTCAGATCAAAATTGTTGATATTTTACACTGAGAAAGATTCTTCCTTCTGTGGATAGAAAACTGTAGTTGCTATGTATAATAAATAAATGGATTTGATATACAAATAAATTGATGAAGTTATTGTCACATCAAATAGCTAGTCTGTATAAATAAAAATGTAAATGTTCGTTTATTCAAAATCTTAAATCTCCGAAAGTTTTTGCTGATTGCTTTGAAATTTTGACGCAACGTTGCATTCAAATACGCACATATTTTCATATATTGTTTTATATACAAGCGTTATTGGTTTGGTTAACTGGAAAAGAAAGAAAAGAGATGACGTTCCTAATATATTCAATCTCCCAATACTTGTGAGCGCACAAAATCCTTTTTTTTTTTTCATTATCTGTGTAGATATCGAGATTGTCTCGTTTGCCAGTTCTAGAACACGCAACATATAACTGTTCAAGTGAGAAGCAATCCATCTCTAGATCTAAATTGCTCCTGAGTTTTATTGATGGTGATTACAAGTGTCAATCGAATTGAGGATTGCAATCTCTTAAATAGAAATGGCATATCCATTGGAATCATAGGAACGCGAGGAATGAGGACATCTTCACGTTTGAAAGATCCTAGACTGTCGCTTCTACGATGCATAAAGATGTTAAAATCAATTACGAATATGCGAGTCCAGCTGCAGAAAGATCGATCAGCTGGAATATTCTTACATCAATTGCTGGAAATTGGGAACGGAAAGATGCCGATTGATCTGACTGCAGGAGAATTTCGTTACCTCATAACTTCCGCAATTTGGTACTCAAAAGAAGAATTGGTATAAAAGTATTTTTCAATATTCAAATCAATTATAAGAATCACAATTAGCTGAGTGAACGAGCTATTCTTGCGGCCAAGAACAAAGACTCCACGAACTTATCAATATTATTCAGTCTAACATTTAAAACGAAGCAGTCACATACAAGCCGGTCGACACTGTTCAGGTGATTCGGTTAATTATCCAACAGAATATTTGAATTCACTCGAACTGCCAGGGATGCCACTATACGCTGCAATTAAAAATCGACTGCCAATTACAATATTGCGAAATATTAATCAGGCAAAACTGTGAAACTGCAAGCGGCTTGCAATAAAAAATATTAATGAGCAAAGTCGTTGAAGCAGCAATCTTGAAAGGATTTGTCGCAAAAGTCACGAAAATTAAAATGAATTTTATACAAGTAAAAATGGGAATGTTTTCCATGATTCACGATTCATTAATTATCTCATTTTTATATCTGTCTAAATTAACATTCCTTAGATTATTCCCAAGTTTTTTCTGTTTTTATCTATTGTAAATCAGTGTAACCAATATTGTGAATCATTTTACATTTCTTAAACTTATTTCTCACGCTTTTTCTGTTTATGCTCATATCCTTGTATTCCTGTCATGCAGGAAATGCCATTGCTATCATTCACGATACTCACAATGCTTTTCACAATACTCATCTAAATTCACATTTTTGTGCATATTCACACGCCAATTTTCTTATGAGATCTTGTTACGATACTTATGTTGTACTTGAGTCTTAACAGTTCCGGTGATTAATGTAAACCACTCCCATCTCTAAGATATAAAAATCTGGTTGTATTAAGAAATCAGCTATCTTCAAGATAAAACTTTCTTGATACCAGTTCGTCCGACACATACAATCAATTCTACGGATTATCACATCGACGAAAAATATCCACAACAAATTATAATTTGGTGCCGCCAAGGTTAGGTTCATAATGTCGACATCTTTCAATCAATCAGCAAAACCAACAACCGGTAGAGTAATCGAACTCCTGGAAGAAATCAAGGAATTTGATTTATCACTACCAGATCGAAACCAGCCGCTAGAAAATCAGAAAAAGCAATACGAAATTAAAAAACGGATCGTCAAGCATAAAATTCAGCGACTCGAAATATATGTAGTACACTGGAAACGATCAACCAAAAATGGTTGGACCTTATACAACAAGCTACAAAAAGAACAAAAGAAGAAGAAGGAAAGTACGGAAATGGTCAACGATAAACAAGGTATTTTGCACATGATTAATAATGGTAAGGAAACTATTATTACCTTAAATTCATATTATGATGATTTGGAATTAGCCCTTCAACAAGAAAGGTTGGTGGTTATTAAAGAAAAAGAAATGACGAAACCCTTATCCGTCTATCATTCAACAATCAATTTGCCACAGTTGCCACTACCAACCTTTAGTGGAGCTCTAAAGTTGTGGCGAGAATTTGGAATAGCTTTCATGCAACTATACATCTTCAGGGAATTCCAAACATTCAAAAACTTACTTATTTGATTTCATGTTTTAAAGAAGAAGCATTGGACACTATATGAGAGTTTGAAGTAGCTCCAGAGAATTATGAATTAATGAGACAGGTTTTAATCGATAAATATGGTAATCCTGCTACTATCAAGAAATCGTTTTATAACGAATTCCATTCTATTCAACGGAACGACAAAGAATGGAAATCAAGAATCGAAGCGAGGAAAAAAATCCTTCGACAGTTAGAAGCATTAGGCGAGAATCTGGAACATTCCAGTATTTAAGTAACGATCGAAAGCAGACTACCACCATGGATTTTGGACAAAGTCTGTTAGATGAAAACAGAAAGAGAAACTTGGACAGTAAGTAGTTTAAGAAAATTTCTAATGACATTAACTCAGAGAAATGAAGAAGTAAATAGGAATCAAAATTCCCATCAGGAACCAATTCCAAGAAAAGTACTTCATTTTCAGAAGGGGAGAACCTCCGCCTTGTTCATAACAAAACAATTAACTGAGGGAAACCGTCAGTCAAGTAATAAAACGAACTTAATATGATTTTTAGGTTAATTTGGGTTGGTTGATAACAAAACTTCATAAACGAATAATTCGGAAAAAAGACCATGCATATTTTGCAACTAAAATTACTGAGATAAATGCCCGAATTGCCTCACGGCTAAACAACGATTCGAACGCCTAAGGAGCTCAAGGCATGCGCTAACTGTTTCCGCACGAACCATGCAACAAGTAATTGCAAACAAAGGAAACGTATATGTTTCCACTGCAAAGGCTGTCGCTGAAATCACTAGGAGTACCAGAGAAGATGTGATTTCTTTGTTTTCCAAATGTATCTCTGGTTTGTTTGTGTGGATATATTTCTTTGTTTATAGGTCAAATGGTTTTGTCCTTTATTCTTTTGTTGTAGTCAAGGTTACGCGCCAAAAAAGACGCGCTCTTAGGCGAAAAAATGGCGCCTTATTGTGATCAAATTCTAGCGAGATCCTCCCTCTATAAATAAGAAGAGGGTCCTGACTATAGAATCATTGTCAAAGGATGTTCTACCACGAGGTCAATCGGTTGTATTGATATTATATTTGCAGTGTATTGCCGTGCTATCATGATTTATAATAAATGGTTTAATTACCCAAGTTTGAGGTTTCGAGAACAACACAACAAGAAAGAAGAATTCTCAATAATTGTCACGGTCATAGAAGATCTGCGACAAAGGCTGGCACAATACAGTGTTGTGCTACAAGAAATATGGCTCTATCAGTAATGGTCCCAACAAAGAAGAAGCAAATTCAACAATCATTACAAATTCACTAAATCAACCAATCAACCATCAAGGTAGGAAGGTTTTATTAATGTGTAAAGAAATTGAAGCAGTTAACTCAAACCAATTGGAGACTCGAGAAGAAGCTTTAGTATTATTTGATCCAAGTTCCCAATCATCCTTTGTATCAAAAAAGCTAGTCAATCGTTTAAATCTAATCGAAACTACGAAGGAAGAATTAAACCTCTTTTCTTTCGGTAACCATTTTCCGCAGTATTCAAAAAAATTCAACCTTACCAAACTAATAGGGTAGAAGTCGGAATAAGGCTTTAGAACCTAAAATCACAAATATAAATGCTCATGTATTAGACTATTTAACAGAGAAATCACAAATTATTACTCTAACTTCTTATGATATAAACTATATCACACGTCAGAAACAGTTAGATGAGTTGAAAGGGTATTGGAGACGAACCGGTCGGAAATGATTATTCCCTCGAATTTATGCAGAAGTAAGCAAAACAAAAAAAATCCTCGGTATTAATTGGAATCCAGTCACTGATTTTATTGAAATAACTTTAAGGCCATGGGATAACCAAACCCCAACAAAGAGGACAATTTTACAATTCATCGCTTCGCAGTATGATCCATTGGGATTTTTAATTCCATCGATGCTATTATTCAAACTGTTCCTACAAGCTCTTTGGAAAAAGAAATTATCCTGGGATCAGTCGTTGGAGAACGACGACATTGAGACATGGAAAATCCTCGTAAATCGATGGCCAACAAAGGTCAAAGATATTCCACGCTGTGTGATAGATCCTGATCTTTTACAACAATTGGAAATCCATGTGTTTACCGATGCATCTCCCACGGCATATGCTGCAGCAGTTTATGCAAAACAAGGTATAAACACATTTTTGATTTCCGCGAAATCTCAAATAGCTCCTGCAAAAGGTATAACAATACCTAAACAAGAATTTTTAGCTATTTTAATCGGAGTGCGAGCAACCAAATTTATTGTGAAACAATTAGAAATTGAAGATGCAAGAGTAACATTCTGGTCAGATCTCAATGTGAACTCCAATGGCTAAAAAACCGATCAAGACTTTTACCAAAATTTATACAGAATCGAATCGATGAAATGCGAATGTCTAGAATTTCATACAGATACGGCCAAGCAGGTTTAACAAGGCTGACATAGCAACAAAGGGTTATATGTATCCAATTAAGCTTGCAAATTTCGAGCAGTGGTGGACCGGTCCTCAATAGTTAAAGGACGATGAATCAACATAGCCCCAATGGGAAAATAATATTTATCACGAATATGAAAATTATGAGAACAAAATTTTTACAACAACGACAATAACTAAGACCATCACAATCAGAAGCTTTCAGTTAATTGATGCAACTCGTATTAGTAAATGGTCGAGACTACGAAGAATAGCAGCTTGGGCATTAAGATTCATAAGATATATATCGAAGGGAAGAATCATATGGTTGAAAGAAGTACCAGAAGAAGCAGAATTAACATCATACGAATTAGCTGAGGCAACCAAAATCTTAATTATACAAGCTCAATCAGAAAGTATCAACGATAAGGAAATAAACAAATGGAATCTTTACTACAGCGATACACATTCCTTATGGAAATGTCGGAGCCGACTGGATAATACAATATATCCAGACAATTTGAATCTAATATATCTTCCAAGGCATAACCCAATAACCAAACTCCTCATCCAACACCAACATGAAGATTTGTGTCATGCAGGAATCGCCCATACGTTATCAGAACTACGGAGAAACTTCTGGATACCTAAAGGTAGAATGGAAGTAAAAAGTGTATTAAACAAATGTATGACGTGTAGAAGATGGAGAGCGAAGCCATTCAAATTACCAGGCATGCCAAATGTACCAGAAACTCGAATTATACGGACTCGGACGTTTGAAAATGTCGGCCTGGACTATCTAGGTCCTCTTACTATAAAAGGTGAAAGTGGTCTTATTAAAAGATGGATAGCTTTATTTACTTGTTTTACAACCAGGGCTGTACACCTTGAATTAGTAGATGACTTAACAGCTGAAAGTTTTGTACACGTATTCAGAAGATTTAGCGCACGTCGAGGTTATCCTAAACTAATTCTTAGCGATAATGCTAACCAATTTCAATTAGTTTTTAAGACCATTATGAAATACACTACCAAAATGAAAAACTTTTTAACAATGAAGGGAATCGTTTGGAAGAGTATAACTCCAAGAGCCCCATGGAGTGGCGGAGTGTATGAACGGTTGATTGGTTTAACTAAAAATGCAATGAGAAGATGCATTGGAAGAAAACTATTGTCGCAGAAGGACTTGATCACATTAATAGTGAGGGCATACTGAACACCCGACCACTGATATACATAAGTTTCGATGACTACCTGGTCATACGACCAATTGATTTCATTTCACCAAACGCCTCTTTGGTAAGTCAAATTTTTGATAACGAAGATCAAGACGAATATACCCCGTATAAAATGAGTAGTCAAGAAAAACTGATCAAATATTGGTCACGTACAAATGAAGCCTTGGATAAATTTTGGGAATTATGGAAAAGGGAATATCTTAATAGTTTGAAGGAACGGACCCAACGAAATCACATCTCCCCAAGGTTAGTTAATGCAAGGGAGCCTTTTGAACAAGAAATTGTGCTGGTCAATGAAACAGAAATTTCCGCAGAATGTGGAAACTAGCAAAAATAAAGGAAATCAAGAAAGGACGAGATGGACAAATAAGAAATGCTATAATCTGACAGACCGGTGAATCTGTTATATCCTCTAGAAGTTGATGACAAAGACATAGAGGGAACTAATCAACAACCAACTCCGGAAATCCCAATACAAAATTCCGAACTGGAGGAACCGACTGCTAGAAGAACCAGAAGAGCGACACAGATACGAGGATGAACTCGACCAATTTCTAAGTCAATAACGAATTGTTTATTTTTAATAGCGCTGTTTCTCATAACCGCAATTAAGACAAACACCAAGCAGAATTGTAAATGGATATCAGGTACTCCTTTTAATATTCCGCAAAAATGGAATTGTAACGAAATTACACAACAAAAGGTCACATTGGCTCAAGTCACAGTTTATACTCGAACTCATATTCGGATACCTGCAATCAAATGTAGTAATATAACCCGAACAGTGTGTACCAAGGCTTTTTTAAGACTATCTTTATCCGTAATATCTGATGAAACGACCACTACAGCTATATCTTCTCATTTATGTACAATTTTAAACAGCCAACTGGAAGTAAATGGATCACCGTTGAAAAAGGTCGCTCAAAACAAATGGACAACAAACAATAATGTGCAATACTCTTACGGATGGTTAGGAATCAGATGTCAATCGACTACTAACTTTATACTAGAAAAAGGATCACTCCTCCTTTATGACGGTAATGGATCATTATCAGATCTTGATGATACCAATCACTGTAATACACAAAGTGGTAAATGTATATTAAGTACAGGCATCGTGCTTTGGAACAATACCCAAGCAACAAATAAATGTCTGTATAAAAGAATTGGGAAATATAATGCCCAAATATATGAGAAGCATGTCATTATAGATGAACTGCAAACATCAATTAAGAAATTAAAGGACATGACTTGCAACTTTTCCAAACTTTATCTTATGAATGGAAAAATAATCATCGATGAAAAAGTCGATAGATGGCAATCAAAAAATGCAATGAATTTAAATTCCAATGGTCAGTTAATTATGAAGGAAACAAACGATGAAGAAGAAAATAAGTCAAGTAAATTTGATCCTGTGAATATTAAATTTCAATACATTTTTGATGTTTTAAACTTACAATTTAAGCAACAGTTAATTGAAACGCAACGACGAAGTTGTGAAAATAGAAATAACTTATTACTCTTGATAGAATGGTTATCAACTAGTAATCCAACCTTAGCAGCTAGATTACTATTACAAAGTGATATTATAGCCAGAAGAGTTAATGATAAGTTATTAATAGCACCTTGCAATGTTAACAAGTCTGAATGGAAGAAAGTCGAATTCCAAGTAGGCATCGTTAGCGCATTCGAAATTGAAAGAATTAACGCAGAACCAGAAATATTAGCTCAAAAACACAAAATAATTAACTCAAATACTGACCTACCAAAATCAGAGTCTCTTTGGACAGAACTAGATCAACAAGGAGAAGAACTAATTGAACAATTTGCCGCACAAATTGAAAAGACTACTGAAACAATAGAACTAGCGCACATAATAGCTCATTGGAGACTCATCATTATTAGTGTAGTTAGTTCTGTAATTTTAATTATGATTATTGTTGTAGCACTAAAATTTAAGTTAATTCGTTTCATTTTCCATTTTTTGTGTAACAAAAATCAAAAACATATGGAATCCATTCCTATGAGAATTTACCAGATTCCTTTAAGAGGAAAAGGAAATCTAAATTCTTATGATCGGCAAATCGCCTTATCCTACAATCCAATTATTCACTCCTTAAACTCATCTAACCCCCTCTCTCCGGAATGTCGCGAAAATCGCGAATACTAAATAAAAATCAAAGCCTTTTCCATATGTTTATTTTGAAAAACTATAAATATAAGATAATTAGAAAATTGTAATTAGTTATAAAATTATATTTGTAAGAATTTTCTAGAAAATGTGATTCATTTTAATTTTTAACACTTTCCCATGACGAAAGTGTAATCTGTTATCTAATTTGTAATCAGTTAACATGTTAAAAGTTAAATCCATTATCTAACTTATAATCATTTAACATGTCGAACCATGCTTATCGGAATGCTGTAAGAAAAAAATGTATTATATTTTTTAACAGCTTAAAAAAATTGTAATCCATCCTTTATCATTTAACATATCTATGTACTAAAGGAATTTTCTCATGAAATAATTTTGTAATAGCTCTAAAAAATTGTAATTCTGTTTAATCACTCCCACTTCTTATCACCATATAAGCTAGCTATATTGCTCACAAATTCAGTCTTCAGTCTTCAGTCTTCACACTTCTTCAAGCTTCGACAGTTCCTACGACTCGACAACGCGTTTTCATTCTTTTTATTTTTATTTTTACTTATTATTATTCTCGCCTTTGTAA